>JAJQKJ010000017.1:0-219697 GCA_029574335.1 Rana kukunoris
GGCCCCACCCCCGGTACCCTCGTCTCCAGGCGGCTGCCCCATCCCACGGTACCCCTCGCTGTCCGGCTTGCCCCATCCCCCCCCGTACCCTCGTCCGACTGCCCCATCACCCCCGGTACCCTCGTCCGGATCTGCCCCACCCCCGGTACCCTCGTCCGGCTGCCCCATCCCCCGGTACCCTCGTCCGGCTGCCCCATCCCCCGGTACCCTCGTCCGGCTGCCCCCATTCCCCCGGGTACCCTCGTTCCGGCTTGCCCCATTCCCCCGGTACCCTCGTCCGGCTGCCCCATTCCCCCGGTACCCTCGTCCGGGCCCGGGGCTGCCCCACACCCCCGTACCCTCGTCCGGCTGCCCCAATCCACCGTAACCATATCCAGCTGCCCCATCCCCCCGTAACCTTATCCAGCTGCCCCATCCCCCCGTACCCTCGTCCGGCTGCCCCATCCCCCCGTACCCTCGTCCGGCTGCCCCACCCCCCGTACCCTCGTCCGGCTGCCCATCCCCCCGTAACCATATCCAGCTGCCCCATCCCCCGTAACCTTATCCAGCTGCCCCATCCCCCCGTAACCTTATCCGGCTGCCCCACCCCCGGGTACCCTTGTCCGGCTGCCCCATCCCCCCGTACCCTCATCCGGCTCAGAGTGGTGTGTTCCCACGAGTGCGGGCCTCTCCTCCTCTGTGGATGTAAACAGAGAGGAGGGTCACCGCGCTGGGTGTACCAAGATGGCCGCGGTTCCGGAGCTAGGCCCAAGCCGCGGCCTTTCCTAATACTGTGACTGCAGCGACAATCCGCGGATTGCCACCATGGTCACAGCATCAGGAAAGGCCGCGGCTTCGGCCTAGCTCCGGATCCGTGGCACCGCTAGTGGCCATGTTAAATATCGGCCTAATTTGGATAAAAAGCGGCCGATGCCGATTACTCCAAAGCGGCTGAATATCGGCCGGAATATCGGCCGACCTCTATTGTTTAGGATAATGTGATTGGCTTCTATCTGATCTTGTGTGGTATAAAGTGATTTCCATCGAATTCTTGGGTGTAATTTTCAGGCTATTTGTGGTCCCTGGTTCGCCGTAATATCTGTGCCCAGCTTCCCCCTCCCCCCCTCCCCCCCCCTTTTACGGGACCAGGTTCTGTTTGAGGACGAGGGGGTTCATCACAGTCCCATTTGAGTCTTTTGACTAAAATGCCATCTCAATTGTTTTAGCTTTATTTGAGTAATTTGACACGGGTTTGGATGTCCCAGACTGCAGGGAGCGTCCCACTGCTTGCCACCAATGTCGCGGGACCCCATCGCACTCCGCTTGAGTTCTTCCGTCATATACCGCTTCCTCCAGCCTGGAACCGGGAAGCGGCTGTTGTAGCTGAAAATTACACTCAGGAATTCGATGGAAATCACTTTATACCACACAAGATCAGATAGAAGCCAATCACATTATCCTAAACAATTCAAACTGTAAACAGTAATATCAGTACAGCAAATATAAACAGTAATCTAAACAAGCCGAGGAGACTCCAGTCATTGTCCACCCAGACTGTCCGGCACCAACATTCAGAAATCCCAGGACTATCCAAATCCAATTAACTAAATAGAATCGGGGGGGGGATGCAGAAGATAAAATTGAACAGTTTCCCCATTCCTGGGACATGATCTCAGATGGCCCCCCACACCCAGGAGATGGGGGGGGGAATCTGTGTGTGATGGGGGTGGGGGGGGCTGTGGGGGATCTGTGTGTGTGATGGGGGTGGGGGGAGCTGTGGGGGATCTGTGTGTGGGAGGGATCTGTGTGTTATGGGGGTGGGAAGGGATCTGTGTGTAAACAGGTGGGGGATCAGTGTGTAATGGGGGTGGGAGGGATCTGTGTGTGATGGGGGATGTAGGATCTGTGTGTGATGGGGGGTGGGGGGATCTGTGTGTGATGGGGGATATGTGTGTGGGGAGGATCTGTGTGCTGGGGTGGGGGGAGTCTGTGTGTGATGGGGGGGGGGGTGGAGGATCTGTGTGTGATGGAGGGTGGGGGATATGGGTGTGGGGAGGATCTGAGTGGTGGGGGGGGGGAATCTGTGTGTGATGGGGGTGGGAGGGATCTGTGTGTGCTGGGCCAGGTGTTATGACTCCCTGCATGTATGTGGTGTTGAGGTTTACGGGACATACAAGGAGCAAAGGCGGAAGCTGGGGTGCCGCAATACTCCCATAACCCCCTCCCCCACTATTCCCCCCTTACCACCTCCCACAATCACCAGTCTTGCCTCCCCCTTCTCTCATTATCCCCCCCCCCACATTGTTAGGATGAGGAGTGTATCTCTAATCCTGATCCTCCTTCTTCCAGATGTCTTTTCTGGAAGGATTTGGCGCTGTGGAGGATTTGGACCTCCTGGACGACCTCCTGGATAACATGTTTCCGGTGATTCCCGAGGATTATGGAAAGGATTGGGCTGTGGGGGAGACAGAGGTGAGAGATCTGATGAGCTCCTCTGTGGCGTTTCAGCACCTACTATTGGTGGGAGTTTTGTGGTGACTGGCGCCCATCTTGTTTTTTTTTTAGGGATTCAGTGACTTGGCAGTGGAGGGGTTCCTGACGGAGCTCCTGGGCAGCCATCTGGGTGAGGATCCGGCCTCCCCTCCAGCCAGTGACAGCGGGATATCGGAGGGTCAGGCGGGTGTCCTGTCTCCGGAGAACTGGGAGTCGTCTCCTCCACACAGCCCCCGCATTGTACAGAGCGAGCACAACTACTCCATGCTACAGGAGGACGGAGGAGACCTACAGAGCGTGCGATCCGAGACCTGCGAGGGAGACGTCTTCATAGACTTGGGTAAGACCCGACCTCCGACCTCACCCGAGGAACCATCTGAAGATGGACCCATATGGCCTCCGACCTCACCGTAGGGTCCATCTATAGATAGGCCCATATGGCCTCCGACCTCACTGGAGGAACGATCCATAGATAGACCCATATGGCCTCTGACCTCACCGGAGGAACCATCCATAGATTGACCTATATGGCCACCGACCTCACCGGAGGAACCATCTGCAGATAGATCCATATGGCCTCCGACCTCACCGGAGGAACCATCTGTAGATAGATCCATATGGCCTCCGACCTCACCGGAGGAACCATCTATAGATAGGACCTATGGACTCCGACCTCACAGGAGGAACCATCCATAGATAGGACCTGTAACGGTCACCACCGTTTACAACCTTCCATCCACCCAAGACAAGACAGCTTAGCCAACACTCTGACAATCCTGTATACATGATCCATTCCCCCAGAATCAAGACGAGACTCAGCTCTGTACTTGTTCCATAATGTATGAACGCTTTAATGGTTTCTTAGCTTGCTTATATATCCAGTACAACATATTACAGTAATCACAGGAACAATGAAATCTCCAACCCCCTCATCACACACTGGGGCTAATTACTAATTAGTATCCAGACATTTCGGCACCGGTCTATAATTAACATGATCTAATTACTACCCCTGAGGAGTCACATTCCTTTATCAATAGAATTCAAACAAAACACCATCACACAATGGGTTCCCCTCAATCCACATCTTTAGACAGACGTCTGTCTCTGACAAAAAGGTATTTACCCCTGATAATCAAAAGGCTTCAAACAGTGTTATCACACAATGAGAAGGTCTTAGGAGTCTATTGGCCTGGTTGGGGGTCAGAATAAGCCAACAACCTGTAATATCTCAAGACATCCTGCAATATGAACTACCAGTAATGTCCCATCTCATGTAATACATGAATTATGATTTATTAGCCACCCTACACCCAAAAGGGCACAGGGTGAACTTGGACTCAGGAGTTATTAGTGACGCGGGCACAGGAGTACCTCTCATCCTTCCAAAGTCTCTGGTTGTCACGGGTCATTTCGTTACAGGACCCATATGGACTCCAACCTCACCGGAGCAATTATCTATAGATAGACCCACATGCCTCCGACCTCACCAGAGGAACCATCTATAGATATACCCATATGGCCTCCGACCTCACCGGAGGAACCATCTATAGATATACCCATATGGCCTCCGACCTCACTGGAGGAACCATCTATAGATATACCCATATGGCCTCCGACCTCACCGGAGGAACCATCTATAGATATACTCATATGGCCTTTGACCTTGCCGGAGGAACCATCCATAGATAGGACTGTATGGCCTCCGACCTCACCGGAGGAACCATCTATAGATAGACCCATATGGCCTCCGACCTCACCGGAGGAACCATCCATAGATATACCCATATGGCCTCCGACCTCGTCGGAGGAACCATCCATAGATAGGACTGTATGGCCTCTGACCTCCCCAGAGGAACCATCCATAGATAGGACCATATGGCCACCGACCTCACAGGAGGAACCTTCTGTAGATAGATCCATATGGCCTCCGACCTCACTGGAGGAACTATCCATAGACAGGACTGTATGGCCTCCGACCTCACAGGAGGAACCATCCATAGAAAGACCCATATGGCCTCCGACCTCACAGGAGGAACCATCCATAGATAGGAACGTATGGCCTCCGACCTCACCGGAGGAACCATCCATAGATAGGACCATATGGCCTCCGACCTCACCGGAGGAACCATCTATAGATAGGAACGTATGGCCTCCGACCTCACCGGAGGAACCATCCATAGATAGGACCATATGGCCTCCGACCTCACCGGAGGAACCATCGATATATGGACCTATATGACCCCCGACCTCACCGGAGGAACCATCCATAGATTGGAACGTATGGACTCCGACCTCACCGGAGGAACCATCGATATATGGACCTATATGACCCCCGACCTCACCGGAGGAACCATCCATAGATTGGAACGTATGGACTCCGACCTCACCGGGGGAACCATCTATAGATAGGACCGTATGGACTCCGAACTCACTGGAGGAACCATCTATATATGGACAACTCCCTATAGCAGTGATGGGGAACCTCGGCACCCCAGATGTTTTGGAACTACATTTCCCATGATGCTCATGCACTCTGCAATGTAGTTGAGCATCATGGGAAATGTAGTTCCAAAACATCTGGGGTCCTGAGGTTCTCCATCACTGCTCTATAGCCTTCATTTCCCCCTCTAGCTCTTCTCCCCCCATGTTTTTCTGTAGAGTCCTCACCTGAACCTTGCAGTCCTCCAGGCTCTATCCCACCCCCCCCCCCCCCCGTGTTCTTCCACTGATAACATTCAGTCTCGTGTTTCAGGATTAGGAACCGGTTTTATTGTCCCTCAACTACCAATAAGATTCTAACCAATCTCCGAATTGATATCTGGAATCTCGGTTCTGGATTGTGATTGGTGGGTGAGGGACAATGGGGGCAGTATGGACAGTCCTGACTGATAATGTGGAAGATATTTTTCTTCTTCTTCTTGTAGATGTGTGTGTGGAGCCCAGTGATCCGGACATCCTGGAGCCCATCGCTCTGTGTATGGAGGAAGAGGAGGATGAGGATGACTCTGTCTACTTCCAAACCTCGGTATGTACACTCCTAGGGCGGGGTGTGGCACATCGCGGGGTGCTACAAGGACATACGGTGTGGTGGGGGAAGGGTGTGGTGAGGGAAGGGTGTAGCGTGGGGTGCTACAAGGACATACGGTGTGGTGGGGGAAGGGCGTGGTGGGGGAAGGGTGAAGCGTGGGGTGCTACAAGGACATACGGCGGGGTGGGGTGAGGGAAGGGTGTAGCGTGGGGTGCTACAAGGACATACGGCGGGGTGGGGGAAGGGCGTGGTGGGGAAAGGTTGTCCTGTAGATTCTTCACTGACTGTTTCTGGGTTTCAGTCACTTCAACTGTCTGAGGAAGAGAGCCGCCTACTGAAGAAGGAAGGAGTCGTCTTACCCCAGCACCTCCCCCTCACCAAGGTCTGACCACATCCAACTTCTCCACCTATCAGAGTCTTCTCCTTCTCCTCCCACCTGATTGCTTCCTTTCCATTATCTCCTGCCCTGCCCCCAGACTCATGAGACGTGTTCCTGGCACATCTCCAGAACGTGTCCAAACCTTTATTCAGCCATCACATCATAATTCCAGAAGCAGCGAGCCACACGGGACCCTTCATCAGAGTGACCTGACCTTCCTGATGAAGGGTCCTATCGCGGAAATGTGGCCTCTGGAATTATGATGTGATGGATGAATGAAGCTTTGGACCCGTTCTGGAGAAGCTCAGTGTGCCGGGGACATTCCTCTCACTTCGAAGCACCGACACCCCACCACCCTTCCCCCATCCCCTTCTATCCTCCTCTGTATGTTCTCAGCTCTGCTCATGTGTGATTGGTGGAGTTCTGTTGATGAGGATGCAGGGAAGTAAACTATTCTCTATGATTACAGACGGAGGAGCGCGCCCTGAAACGTGTCCGCAGGAAGATCCGGAACAAGCGATCCGCACAGGAGAGCCGCAAGAAGAAGAAGGAATACGTGGACGGTCTGGAGAACCGGTGAGTGTTCTGACTGTTTCTATGGTAACCGTATACACACCTCATATGTCTCTACATGGGGGGTGGAGTGTAAACCATTTTATATATAATCCTCTATTCTGCCCCCTACAGGGTGACGGAGTGTACGGCTCACAATCAGGTTCTTCAGAAGAAGGTTCAGCAGCTGCAGAAACAAAACATGTGAGTCCAAATTCTTTTCTCTCTTGTCCTCTCTCTCTCTCACGCACTCTGATCACATGACCTTGTGTTCTCTCTCTGGGGGGTCACATGACCGGCGTATGTCTGATACAAGGTTTCTGTTTTTAGGTCCTTATTACAGCAACTGAGAAACCTGCAGGCACTTGTGAGTCAAACCGGCACCAAAACCACCGCTGCCAGTACCTGCATCATGGTGAGTGTGTGTCCTGCCGGCGTCCATAGTGTGTGTCTGACAGCCATGTGTTTTCTCCACTCATATCTGTGTCTCCCGGCAGGTCTTGGCTCTCTCCTTCTGCCTCATCCTCTTCCCCAGTCTCTATCCATTTGGGACAAACATTGGACACCAAAACCATCGTGGAGGTGAGTGTTCTGCTCTGTGTTCCCGGGCCATTGAGGTGTAGATGTTGGCCAGGACATGCCCTCCCCTGTTTGTAGGACATCCATTGGGTTCTCGGGAATCCTTTGTCCATGTTTTGTAGGACATCCATGGGGTTCTCGGGAATCCTTTGTCCATGTCTGTAGGACATCCATGGGGTTCTCAGGAATCCTTTGTCCATGTCTGTAGGACATCCATGGGGTTCTCGGGAATCCTTTGTCCACGTCTGTAGGACATCCATGGGGTTCTCGGGAATCCTTTGTCCATGTTTTGTAGGACATCCATGGGGTTCTCGGGAATCCTTTGTCCATGTTTTGTAGGACATCCATGGGGTTCTCGGGAATCCTTTGTCCATGTTTTGTAGGACATCCATGGGGTTCTCGGGAATCCTTTGTCCACGTCTGTAGGACATCCATGGGGTTCTCGGGAATCCTTTGTCCATGTTTTGTAGGACATCCATGGGGTTCTCGGGAATCCTTTGTCCATGTTTTGTAGGACATCCATGGGGTTCTCGGGAATCCTTTGTCCATGTTTTGTAGGACATCCATGGGGTTCTCTGGAATCCTTTGTCCATGTTTTGTAGGACATCCATGGGGTTCTCGGGAATCCTTTGTCCATGTTTTGTAGGACATCCATGGGGTTCTCGGGAATCCTTTGTCCATGTTTTGTAGGACATCCATGGGGTTCTCTGGAATCCTTTGTCCATGTTTTGTAGGACATCCATGGGGTTCTCGGGAATCCTTTGTCCATGTTTGTAGGACAGGAGTGTCAAACTCAATTTCGTCGAGGGCCGCATCAGCAGTGTGGTTGCCCTCAAAGGGCCGGTTGTATATGGGTCGCACTATATACAGAATGCAGAGTTCAGGTTTACGTCAGGATTACGCTATGTACACAATGCAGGGATTCAGGGGTGCGCTACGTACACAGTGCAGAGTCCGCACAGAGCCCCATTACATCAGAGTCCGCACAGAGCCCCATTACATCAGAGTCCGCACAGAGCCCCATTACATCAGAGTCCGCACAGAGCCCCATTACATCAGAGTCCGCACAGACCCCCTTGTAATGCTGTGGACTCAGATGTAAAGGGGAACTCTGATGTAAGGGGGGCTCTGCCCACCAAAGCCCCCCTCTTGCATCAGAGTCCACAGAGCACCCCTTCAATTTGTTTTATATATACACTGGGAGGTGGGAGAGAATGAGCTCACTCACCCCAGGATGGAGGGTCAGGGGCGGGCTGCCTGCAGCTTTTAAACGTGTGTTTACTCTTCACATTTTCCCAGGATGTGTGGGCGGGCCAGACAGCGCAGAGAGGCGGGAAGAGGAGGAGCAGCGTCTGAGGCTGAGCTGTGTGTGAGAGAGACACACGGCTCAGCCAATCAGCTGCTAACGTAGCTTTGCCAGAGCCCGGAGATGACACAGGCACAGCCGCATAGCGTTAGGTGAGCGGCGGCTGCTGCGGGCACCGTTTACCTCCCGCTGTGCGGCCTGATCATCAACAGGCCACAGAGCGGGCAGCACTGGCCCGTGGGCCTGAAACAAGTGGTGGTGGCTGGCGGGCCACATGACAAGGCTTGGCGGGCCGGATTCGGCCCGCGGGCCTTGTGTTTGCCACCCCTGCTGTAGGACATCCATGGGGTTCTCGGGAATCCTTTGTCCATGTTTTGTAGGACATCCATGGGGTTCTCGAGAATCCTTTGTCCATGTCTGTAGGACATCCATGGGGTTCTCGGGAATCCTTTGTCCATGTTTTGTAGGACATCCATGGGGTTCTCGGGAATCCTTTGTCCATGTTTTGTAGGACACCCATGGGGTTCTCGGGAATCCTTTGTCCATGTTTTGTAGGACATCCATGGGGTTCTTGGGAATCCTTTGTCCATGTTTTGTAGGACATCCATGGGGTTCTCGGGAATCCTTTGTCCATGTTTTGTAGGACATCCATGGGGTTCTCGGGAATCCTTTGTCCATGTTTTGTAGGACATCCATGGGGTTCTCGGGAATCCTTTGTCCATGTTTTGTAGGACATCCATGGGGTTCTCGGGAATCCTTTGTCCATGTTTTGTAGGACATCCATGGGGTTCTCGGGAATCCTTTGTCCATGTCTGTAGGACATCCATGGGGTTCTTGGGAATCCTTTGTCCATGTTTTGTAGGACATCCATGGGGTTCTTGGGAATCCTTTGTCCATGTTTTGTAGGACATCCATGGGGTTCTCGGGAACCCTTTGTCCATGTTTGTAGGACATCCTTGGGGTTCTCGGGAATCCTTTGTCCATGTTTTGTAGGACATCCATGGGGTTCTCGGGAACCCTTTGTCCATGTTTTGTAGGACATCCATGGGGTTCTCGGGAATCCTTTGTCCATGTCTGTAGGACATCCATGGGGTTCTCGGGAATCCTTTGTCCATGTTTTGTAGGACATCCATGGGGTTCTCGGGAATCCTTTGTCCATGTTTTGTAGGACATCCATGGGGTTCTCGGGAACCCTTTGTCCATGTTTGTAGGACATCCTTGGGGTTCTCGGGAATCCTTTGTCCATGTTTTGTAGGACATCCATGGGGTTCTCGGGAACCCTTTGTCCATGTTTTGTAGGACATCCATGGGGTTCTCGGGAATCCTTTGTCCATGTCTGTAGGACATCCATGGGGTTCTCGGGAATCCTTTGTCCATGTTTGTAGGACATCCATGGGGTTCTCGGGAATCCTTTGTCCATGTCTGTAGGACATCCATGGGGTTCTCGGGAATCCTTTGTCCATGTTTTGTAGGACATCCATGGGGATCTCGTGAATCCTTTGTCCATGTTTTGTAGGACATCCATGGGGTTCTCGTGAATCCTTTGTCCATGTTTTGTAGGACATCCATGGGGTTCTCGGGAACCATTTGTCCATGTTTTGTAGGACATCCATGGGGATCTCGTGAATCCTTTGTCCATGTTTTGTAGGACATCCATGGGGTTCTCGTGAATCCTTTGTCCATGTTTTGTAGGACATCCATGGGGTTCTCGGGAACCATTTGTCCATGTTTTGTAGGACATCCATGGGGATCTCGTGAATCCTTTGTCCATGTTTTGTAGGACATCCATGGGGTTCTCGGGAATCCTTTGTCCATGTTTTGTAGGACATCCATGGGGTTCTCGGGAATCCTTTGTCCATGTTTTGTAGGACATCCATGGGGATCTCGTGAATCCTTTGTCCATGTTTTGTAGGACATCCATGGGGTTCTCGGGAAGCCTTTGTCCATGTTTTGTAGGACATCCATGGGGTTCTCGGGAATCCTTTGTCCATGTTTTGTAGGACATCCATGGGGTTCTCGGGAATCCTTTGTCCATGTTTTGTAGGACATCCATGGGGTTCTCGGGAATCCTTTGTCCATGTTTTGTAGGACATCCATGGGGTTCTCGGGAATCCTTTGTCCATGTTTTGTAGGACATCCATGGGGATCTCGTGAATCCTTTGTCCATGTTTTGTAGGACATCCATGGGGTTCTCGGGAAGCCTTTGTCCATGTTTTGTAGGACATCCATGGGGTTCTCGGGAATCCTTTGTCCATGTTTTGTAGGACATCCATGGGGTTCTCGGGAATCCTTTGTCCATGTTTTGTAGGACATCCATGGGGTTCTCGGGAATCCTTTGTCCATGTTTTGTAGGACATCCATGGGGTTCTCGGGAATCCTTTGTCCATGTTTTGTAGGACATCCATGGGGATCTCGTGAATCCTTTGTCCATGTTTTGTGACATCCATGGGGTTCTCGGGAATCCTTTGTCCATGTTTTGTAGGACATCCATGGGGTTCTCGGGAATCCTTGTCCATGTTTTGTAGGACATCCATGGGGATCTCGTGAATCCTTTGTCCATGTTTTGTAGGACATCCATGGGGTTCTCGGGAAGCCTTTGTCCATGTTTTGTAGGACATCCATGGGGTTCTCGGGAATCCTTTGTCCATGTTTTGTAGGACATCCATGGGGTTCTCGGGAATCCTTTGTCCATGTTTTGTAGGACATCCATGGGGTTCTCGGGAATCCTTTGTCCATGTTTTGTAGGACATCCATGGGGTTCTCGGGAATCCTTTGTCCATGTTTTGTAGGACATCCATGGGGTTCTCGGGAATCCTTTGTCCATGTTTTGTAGGACATCCATGGGGTTCTCGGGAATCCTTTGTCCATGTTTTGTAGGACATCCATGGGGATCTCGTGAATCCTTTGTCCATGTTTTGTAGGACATCCATGGGGTTCTCGGGAATCCTTTGTCCATGTTTTGTAGGACATCCATGGGGTTCTCGGGAATCCTTTGTCCATGTTTTGTAGGACATCCATGGGGATCTCGTGAATCCTTTGTCCATGTTTTGTAGGACATCCATGGGGTTCTCGGGAAGCCTTTGTCCATGTTTTGTAGGACATCCATGGGGTTCTCGGGAATCCTTTGTCCATGTTTTGTAGGACATCCATGGGGTTCTCGGGAATCCTTTGTCCATGTTTTGTAGGACATCCATGGGGTTCTCGGGAACCCTTTGTCCATGTTTTGTAGGACATCCATGGGGTTCTCGGGAACCCTTTGTCCATGTTTTGTAGGACATCCATGGGGTTCTCGGGAACCCTTTGTCCATGTTTTGTAGGACATCCATGGGGTTCTCGGGAATCCTTTGTCCATGTTTTGTAGGACATCCATTGGGTTCTCTGGAATCCTTTGTCCATGTTTTGTAGGACATCCATGGGGTTCTTGGCACCTTCTAGTCGCGTTGAGGTCTTCTTCACGTTTTTTGTATTGTTTTTCAGTTGTTTCTCGTCAGCTGCGGAACCTCCACTCCGATCTCCCCGTTGTCGGTCCTTCTGGTTCAGATGAAGCTGTGGAGACTCTTCCCGAAATTGTTTTGGAGAAAAGCCCAGTGGGGCCACCCGAGGATGACTCTCTGCTGGACCTCTCGCGTCAGGAGCTCCACCTGGACCCCACCCTGCAAGGAGCTCAGAATGACACCCCCAAGGTTCAAGACGTTGGAACCGCAGAATCCAAACCTTCCATTAACAGTAATTCCTCCTCCGACCTCCCCAAACAGACGCAGCCAGCGGAAGGACAGCCCGAGCCTCGACCTGGCGGAGAATTGTCCGGATCGCCGGAACTGCTGCATGTCACGCCTGACAAATCCAACTGGTTGGATAAAACTCGAAGCGTCATCCTCACCCCGCACCATTCAGATGAAATGTAATGGCTGCCTGCCTCATGTATATAGACTGCATTTCCCATTATTGTGGAGCTGGGCCAGCAATCCCACAACCCATAGGGTGAAAAGAGGCACTTGGGAGGACTGTGTGCTTCTCGGGGTGTATAGAGAGATATATAAGTCCTACATTATTCAGAAATTTCCCATTATTACAGAGCTGGGTCAAGGGGGCCCGGGGCCCCTTAGCACTGATGAAGGTGATAGGAGGCACTTAGGAGGACTGCGTGCTTCTCGGGTTGTAAATAGAGATACAGAAGTCCTTTATTATTCAGATTCCTTCACATTATGGCGCTGGGTCGGGGTCCCTCAGCACTAATCTGGGTGATAGGAAGCACTTAGGAGGACTCTGTGATTCTCGGGGTGCATCATTAATCAGAGATTTCCAATTATTATGGAGCGGGGCCAGGGGGGTTCCTCATGGTAAACAAGAGGCACTTAGCAGGTCCATGTGATTCTCGGGGTGTATAGAGATGAATGAGCTGCACTGAGACTGTATGTAAATATTCATGTATGTTCTGTCATGTCTGAATTTTAATAAACTTTATTGGAACTGTCCGTTGTGGTCACTGAAACGTCCAGTATAGAGGCCTTACATACGATCCATCTCCAATGTTCCCCCAATTCATAATGGAAGGCTCCAAGAGTGCAAATATTTGTTTCTGAGTCTCCACCCCCTCCCCCTTCTCCTAAATTCCACAAAAAAAATTGTCCGGCCCCCGCTGAACCTGCAACGTATGGTCACTTCCATGTTCAGCAGGGGGCCAGATTCAGGATGGGGAGCGGTTCTTTATTCCGGCGTAACGTTGCTCATTTACGTTACGCCGCCGAAACTTTAGGAGAAAGTACTGTTTATTCACAAAGCACTTGCTCCTAAAGTTGCGGCGGCGTAGCGAAAATGAGCCGGCGGAATTCAAATTGGGAGGGTAGGGGGCGTGTATTATAACTAGGCGCGATCCCGCGGCGAACATACTGCGCATGCGTCGACTGTCAATGTATCCCAGTGCGCATGCTCCATATTAGGACGGTGTTTTCTACGTGAACGTCAATCCCCATTCACGGACGAGTTACGCAAACGACTTAAAAAAATTTCAATTTGACGCGGTCACGACGGCCATACTTAACATAGGATGCGCATGCTTTTTGTTGATTTATCTTTACGACGGGAAAACCCCTTACGTAAATGTCGTAAAGTGACTGCGTCGGGCCCGGCGTATGTTCGTGAATTGCCGTATCTCGCTGATTTACATATTCTCGGCCTAAATCAGCGAGAACGCCCCCGGCGGCCATTTTAAAATTGCAGTTCCGATACGACGGCGAAATACAATTACGCCGCTCGTATCTAAACTCAATCCCGGCGTATCTTGTTTTCTGACTACAGAAAACAGATACAACGGCGTAGGTTAGAAGTTACGCGGCTTATCTACAGATAACTTCTACCTGAATCTGGCCCAGGGACTGGCCGACATTTTGAGGGTTGTGGGAATATTCCACCATCGATCAATCTAGGTGGTTGTAGAAATACTCCACCATGGAGCAATCTTGGGGGTTGTGGGATTGGTTCACCATAGAGCAATCTGGGGGGTTTCGAAAATACTCCACCATGGAGCAATCTTGGGGGTTGTGGGAATATTCCACCATGGAACAATCTTGGGGGTTGTAGGAATACTCCACCATGGAGCAATCTTGGGGGTTGTGGGATTGGTCCACCATAGAGCAATCTGGGGGTGGGGTTGTGGGTATACTCCATCATGGAGAAATCTTGGGGGTTGTAGGAATACTCCACCATGGAGCAATCTTGGGGGTTGTGGGATTGGTCCACCATAGAGCAATCTGGGGGTGGGGTTGTGGGTATACTCCATCATGGAGAAATCTTGGGGGTTGTAGGAATACTCCACCATGGAGCAATCTTGGGGGTTGTAGGAATACCCCACCATGGAGCAATCTTGGGGGTTATGGGAATACTCCACCATGGAGCAATCTTGGGGGTTGTGGGAATACTCCACCATGGAGCAATCTTGGGGGTTGTAGGAATACTCCACCATGGAGCAATCTTGGGGGTTGTAGGAATACTCCACCATGGAGCAATCTTGGGGGTTGTGGGAATACTCCACCATGGAGCAATCTTGGGGGTTGTGGGAATACTCCACCATGGAGCAATCTTGGGGGTTGTAGGAATACTCCACCATGGAGCAATCTTGGGGGTTGTGGGAATATTCCACCATGGAGCAATCTTGGGGGTTGTGGGAATATTCCACCATGGAGCAATCTTGGGGGTTGTAGGAATACTCCACCGAGGAGCAATCTTGGGGGTTGTGGGAATACTCCACCATGGAGCAATCTTGGGGGTTGTGGGAATACTCTACCATGGAGCAATCTTGGGGGTTGTGGGAATACTCCACCATGGAGCAATCTTGGGGGTTGTGGGAATACTCCACCATGGAGCAATCTTGGGGGTTGTGGGAATACTCCACCATGGAGCAATCTTGGGGGTTGTGGGAATACTCCACCATGGAGCAATGTTGGGGGTTGTGGGAATACTCCACCGAGGAGCAATCTTGGGGGTTGTGGGAATACTCCACCATGGAGCAATCTTGGGGGTTGTAGGAATACTCCACCATGGAGCAATCTTGGGGGTTGTGGGAATACTCTACCGAGGAGCAATCTTGGGGGTTGTAGGAATACTCCACCATGGAGCAATCTTGGGGGTTGTGGGAATACTCTACCGAGGAGCAATCTTGGGGGTTGTAGGAATACTCCACCATGGAGCAATCTTGGGGGTTGTAGGAATACTCCACCATGGAGCAATCTTGGGGGTTGTGGGAATACTCCACCATGGAGTAATCTTGGGGGTTGTAGGAATACTCCACCATGGAGCAATCTTGGGGGTTGTGGGAATACTCTACCGAGGAGCAATCTTGGGGGTTGTAGGAATACTCCACCATGGAGCAATCTTGGGGGTTGTGGGAATACTCCACCGAGGAGCAATCTTGGGGGTTGTGGGAATACTCTACCGAGGAGCAATCTTGGGGGTTGTAGGAATACTCCACCATGGAGCAATCTTGGGGGTTGTGGGAATACTCTACCGAGGAGCAATCTTGGGGGTTGTAGGAATACTCCACCATGGAGCAATCTTGGGGGTTGTGGGAATACTCCACCATGGAGCAATCTTGGGGGTTGTAGGAATACTCCACCATGGAGCAATCTTGGGGGTTGTAGGAATACTCCACCATGGAGCAATCTTGGGGGTTGTAGGAATACTCCACCATGGAGCAATCTTGGGGGTTGTGGGAATATTCCACCATGGAGCAATCTTGGGGGTTGTAGAAATACTCCACCGAGGAGCAATCTTGGGGGTTGTAGGAATACTCCACCATGGAGCAATCTTGGGGGTTGTGGGAATATTCCACCATGGAGCAATCTTGGGGGTTGTAGAAATACTCCACCGAGGAGCAATCTTGGGGGTTGTAGGAATACTCCACCATGGAGCAATCTTGGGGGTTGTGGGAATATTCCACCATGGAGCAATCTTGGGGGTTGTAGAAATACTCCACCGAGGAGCAATCTTGGGGGTTGTAGGAATACTCCACCATGGAGCAATCTTGGGGGTTGTGGGAATATTCCACCATGGAGCAATCTTGGGGGTTGTAGAAATACTCCACCGAGGAGCAATCTTGGGGGTTGTAGGAATACTCCACCGAGGAGCAATATTGAGGGTTGTAGGAATACTCCACCATGGAGCAATCTTGGGGGTTGTGGGAATACTCCACAGAGGAGCAATCTTGGGGGTATATTCCACGAGGAGCAATATTGAGGGTTGTAGGAATATTCCACCATGGAGAAATCTGGGGGTTGTGGAAATACTCCACCATGGAGCAATCTTGGGGGTTGTAGGAATACTCCACCGAGGAGCATTCTTGGGGGTTGTAGGAATACTCCACCATGGAGAAATCTGGGGGTTGAACATAAAAAAACACGTAACCCTGTACAGCCAAAGTCAGTTCTCCCTTCTATAAACCCCTCCAGACGATGGAACGGACGGACGGCGTTCCCTTGTTCAGTCGCCGTCTGGCGATTGATGTGTTGGAGGGTCGATTTACTAAAACCTGATGGTGCAACTCTGTACAGAAACCAATCAGGTTTTATTGTCAAAGCTTAATGGAAGAAGCTGATTGGCTGCCATGCACAGCGGCACCAGATTTCGCAGTCCCAGTTTTAGTAAATTACCCCCCAGTGTCTGGGCCAGGGCTGATTATTGATGTTCTGTCATGGAGCACTCGGGTCGGGTGATTGATTTGGAGTCACTGTTTTGTTTGTATTTATTCCCGGACTGGATTGTAAGGAGCCGGGTTTATATTTCAGATGCTTTTATCCCTCCGATGGGGATATTGATCTCTCACGTCGTCTCTGCCCTATCGAGGTTCACAGTGGATTCGCTGCCTGTGCTTCTGTATTCCATCTCCTTTGTGACCAAAACCTAATCCCCACCCGAGGGCTACCCCAACATTACTGTCAGTTATCTTCATACCCTCCCTGCTGCTGAAAGTGTGCCGGTGACTGACTACACCATTGTCCCAAGTTACTATATAGGTACACACAGGAGAAGACATGATCAGAGACAATGCCCCACAGGGGGAAAAAAAGGCAAGAGGCCACAGAGACCAGGTAACATGGGAGAGGCCACAGAGAGAGACAGGACCACACAGGAGAGGAGGCAAGAGGGCGCAGAGAGAGACAGGACCACACAGGAGAGGAGGCAAGAGGGCGCAGAGACACGGTCACAAGGGAGAGGGGGCGAGGTGCCAGGGATGAAAGGCCACAAAGACAGGACCACACAGAACAGAGGGTGCAGAGACCAGGCCACATGGGAAAGGGGGGCGAGAGGCCGCAGAGACATGGTCCCGAGGGTAAGAGGCCGCAGAGAGAAACAGGGTCACATGGGAGAGGCCACAGAGAGAGACAGGCCGCAGAGACACGGTCACGAGGGAGAATGGCCGAGGTGCCAGGGATAAAAGGCCACAAAGACAGGACCACACAGAAGAGAGGGTGCAGAGACCAGGTAACATGGGAGGGGCCACAGAGAGAGACAGGACCACACAGGAGAGGAGGCAAGAGGGCGCAGAGAGAGACAGGACCACACAGGAGAGGAGGCAAGAGGGCGCAGAGACACGGTCACAAGGGAGAGGGGGCGAGGTGCCAGGGATGAAAGGCCACAAAGACAGGACCACACAGAACAGAGGGTGCAGAGACCAGGTAACATGGGAGAGGCTACAGAGAGAGACAGGACCACACAGGAGAGGAGGCAAGAGGGCGCAGAGACACGGTCACAAGGGAGAGGGGGCGAGGTGCCAGGGATGAAAGGCCACAAAGACAGGACCACACAGAACAGAGGGTGCAGAGACCAGGCCACATGGGAAAGGGGGGCGAGAGGCCGCAGAGACATGGTCCCGAGGGTAAGAGGCCGCAGAGAGAAACAGGGTCACATGGGAGAGGCCACAGAGAGAGACAGGCCGCAGAGACACGGTCACGAGGGAGAATGGCCGAGGTGCCAGGGATAAAAGGCCACAAAGACAGGACCACACAGAAGAGAGGGTGCAGAGACCAGGTAACATGGGAGGGGCCACAGAGAGAGACAGGACCACACAGGACAGGAGGCAAGAGGCCGCAGAGAGAGACAGGCCGCAGAGACACGGTCACGAGGGAGAAGGGCCGAGGTGCCCAAAGAGACATGGTCACCAGGGATGAAAGGCCACAGAGACAGGACCACACAGAAGAGGGTGCAGAGACCAGGTCACATGGGAAAGGGGGCGAGAGGCCGCAGCGACACAGTCACGAGGGAGAATGGTTGAGGTGCCAGGGATGAAAGGCCACAAAGACAGGACCACACAGAACAGAGGGTGCAGAGACCAGGCCACATGGGAGAGGGGGCGAGAGGCCGCAGCGACACAGTCACGAGGGAGAATGGCCGAGGTGTCAGGGGTAAAAGGCCACAAAGACAGGACCACACAGAAGAGAGGGTGCAGAGACCAGGCCACATGGGAGAGGGGGCGAGAGGCCGCAGAGACATGTTCCAGAAAGTAAGAGGCCGCAGAGAGAGACAGGATCACATGGGAGAGGGTGCAGAGACCGGGCCACATGGGAGAGGGGGAGAAAGGCCACAGAGACACGGTCATTTGGGAGAGGGCACAGAGACCGAGCCACATGGGAGAGAGGGGATGAGAGGACACAAAGACACGGTAACGAGGCATAGGGGGAAAGAGGCCGCAGAGAGAGGACCACACAGGAGAGGAGGCAAGAGGCTACAGGAGACACGGTTATGCAGGAGATGGGGCGAGAGGCCGCAGGGAGGGAGAGGTAGCAAGAGGCCACAGAGATAGTCACGCGGGAGATGGGAGTGAGAGGCCACAGAGACACGGTCATGCAAGAGAGGGGGCGAGAGGCCACAGAGACCGAGCCACACAGGAGAGGGGGCGAGAGGTTGCATGGTGATACAGGACCACACGGGAGAGGCGGCGTGAGGCTCCAGAGACATGGTCACGCAGGAGTGGGGGCGAGAGGTGGCAGAGACACGGTCACAAGGGAGAGGGGGCAAGAGGCCG
Organism: Rana kukunoris; assembly: GCA_029574335.1. NCBI lineage: Eukaryota > Metazoa > Chordata > Amphibia > Anura > Ranidae > Rana > Rana kukunoris. The sequence goes on from JAJQKJ010000017.1 coordinate 18,836, forward strand.
CAGAGAGAGACAGGACCACACAGGAGAGAAGCCAGAGGCTGCAGAGACATGGTCATCCGGGAGAGGGCACAGAGACCGAGCCACATGGGAGAGAGGGGATGAGAGGCCGCAAAGACACGGTAACGAGGCATAGGGGGCAAGAGGCCGCAGAGAGAGGACCACACAGAAGAGGAGGCAAGAGGCTACAGGAGACACGGTTACACAGGAGAGGGGGCTAGAGACCGCAGGGAGGGAGAGGGGGCTAGAGGCCGCAGGGAGGGAGAGGTAGCAAGAGGCCACAGAGATAGTCACGCGGGAGACGGGAGTGAGAGGCCACAGAGACACAGTCACGCGAGAGAGGGGGCGAGAGGCCACAGAGACCGAGCCACACAGGAGAGGGGGCGAGAGGCCGCATGGTGATACAGGACCACACGGGAGAGTGGGCGTGAGGCTGCAGAGACATGGTCACGCAGGAGTGGGGGCGAGAGGTGGCAGAAAGGTAAAGGACCACACGGGAGAGGGGGGGGCGAGAAGCCGCAGAGACCGGGCCACATGGGAGAGGGGGCGAGAGGCCGCATGGTGATACAGGACCACACGGGAGAGTGGGCGTGAGGCTGCAGAGACATGGTCACGCAGGAGTGGGGGCGAGAGGTGGCAGAAAGATAAAGGACCACAAGGGAGAGGGGGGCGAGAAGCCGCAGAGACCGGGCCACATGGGAGAGGGGGCGAGAGGCCACAGGTAAAGACAGGACCACATGGGAGAGGGAGCCCAGAGACACAGGAGAGGCGAGAGGCTGCAGAGACACGATCACACCGGAGAAGGTGCGAGAGGCTGGAGATACACTGTACAGAGCTGCGATGTATGGAGGGCTTAAACCCGGGCGTCCAACGTTCCCGGGCCACAGTGGAAGAAGAGGACCTGTCTTGGGTCACACATAAAATACACAAACAATAAGGTGAGCCGATGACAAGTTCCCGATCACTGATATAGATAATGGATCTTAGGAATGGAAAGTCATTTTTTTTTTGGTAATATTTTTTATTATAAAAGTAGGAGGGAACATAAAACGAGTGCGATATCTGACAAACGCATCCATATCTGGTTGGATGGATGGAGGAGCGATTCTCAATGAATTCTTGGGATTCTCATCAGATATTCGGGTTCTAATTTTGCGCCTCGTGTTCTTCATCCTTGGAAAAAGTTGCTGACAATTCTCGGTGCTGCCGAAACCCAATGACGTGAATGAGGAGCGATGGTGAAGAGCTGGAATAGAGAAAACTGAAGTCCAGTACAGCAATGAACCGTCCATCTTGGACTGACTAGTCCAGCCGTTCTCAACCTTTAAGGATAGCCAAGGACTCCTTGAGCTTTGGCTAACTGACCTTCCATGTGATGGTGCCGACATAGTTCCAGGTCCAGGTCCATTGCCACTTTTCAGAGCCAGCAACCTGATTGCAAGGGTGTCATTGTGGCCACCCCGGTAACGGAGGAGTTCTTCACACTTACTACCAAATAAATGGGGCATTTTCCCATCGATAGAGGAACCCTGATAAGGTTAGTCTAAAGGTAGCTAGGGGTTCATTGAGCTGTGACTAACTGACCTGCCATCTGATGGTATTTGCATATTTTCAGGTCCAACGCCACTTGGCAGAGCCAGCGGCATGACTGCAAAGGTGTCATTCTGGCCACCATGGTACAGGAGGGGTTCTTCACATTTACCACCACCATGTATGGGGCATTTTCCCAATTACCATCAATGGAGTAATCTTACCAGGAGTTTCCTGAGACCAGAAAATCATTCCAAGGGCTCCTCTGGGGCTGAACTAGTCAATGGTAACACATTCATTATTGTAAAAGGGGTCTTCTGGGGCTGGACTAGTCAATGGTAACACATTCATTATTGTAAAAGGGGTCTTCTGGGGCTGGACTAGTCAATGGTAACACATTCATTATTGGAAAAGGGTCTTCTGGGGCTGGACTAGTCAATGGTAACACATTCATTATTGGAAAAGGGTCTTCTGGGGCTGGACTAGTCAATGGTAACACATTCATTATTGAAAGGGGGCTTCTGGGGCTGGACTAGTCCATGGTAACACATTCATTATTGGAAAAGGGTCTTCTGGGGCTGGACTAGTCAATGGTAACACATTCATTATTGTAAAAGGGGTCTTCTGGGGCTGAACTAGTCAATGGTAACACATTCATTATTGGAAAAGGGTCTTCTGGGGCTGGACTAGTCAATGGGTAACACATTAGTCCAGCCCCAGAAGACCCCTTCCAATAATGAATGTGTTACTATTGACTAGTCCGGCCCTAGAAGACCTCTTTCAATAATTAGTCAATAGTAACACTTGAATTATTGAAAGGGGTCCTCTAGGGCTGGACTAGTCAGTGGTAACAATTGAAAGGATTCCTTTGGGGCTAGAATATTCAATGGTAACACATTAATTATTGGAAGGGGTCTTCTGGGGCTGGACTAGTCAATGTTAACACTTGAAAAACTGAAAGGACTCGTTTGGGTCCCCCTAGGGCTGGACTAATCAATAGGAACATGTGAATTATTGAAAGGGGTCCTCTAGGGCTTGACTAGTCAATGGTAACACTTGAAAAATTGAAACCATTCCTTTGGGTCTGGACTACTCAAAGGTAACACATGAATTATTGGAAGGGGTCTTCTAGGGCTGGACTACTCAACAGTAGCAAATTATTGGAAGGATTCCTTTGGGGCTGGACTACTCAATGGTAACACATTAATTATTGGAAAAGGGGTTTTCTGGGGCTGGACTACTCAATGGTAACACATGAATTATTGGAAGGGTTCCTCTGGGGCTGGACTAGTCAATAGTAACACGTGAATTATTGGAAGGGGTCCTCTAGGGCTGGACTACTCAATAGTAGCAAATTAATTATGGGAAGGATTCCTTTGGGTCTGGACTACTCAATGGTAACACATTATTATTAGAAGGGTTTTTCTGGGGCTGGACTACTCAATGGTAACACATTATTATTAGAAGGGTTTTTCTGGGGCTGGACTACTCAATGGTAACACATTATTATTGGAAGGGTTTTTCTGGGGTTGGACTAGTCAATGGTAATACGTGAATTATTGAAAGGGGTCCTCTAGGGCTGGACTACTCAATAGTAGCAAATTAATTATGGGAAGGATTCCTTTGGGGCTGGACTACTCAATGGTAACACATTATTATTGGAAGGGTTTTTCTGGGGCTGGACTACTCAATGATAACACTAGAATTATTGGAAGGGTTCCTTCTTGTAGAAGATGGGAAGCCGGTCATCACAATGAGAGCTCCCCATTCAGATTACAGACCATGGGCAGCTGTGGGGTGGAGCCTGGAAGGAGGACACGTCCCGTCTCACACACCTTAGGAGAACCTCATTCCTCTGGGTCAGACCTAAATTCCGCTCATACCGGACTGGGGCTACAAGCCGATGTTTTCTGAGTTTTTAGGCCTCATTCACACACATCGATTTACCGTTGTGGGGTTGACAGGCATTGTGCGCATCCCGGGGGTCCGGCAATCCTATAGCTGTCTATAAGGACACGACCGGGGCCCCCAATGTGATATTGGTGTAGGTGCACAGCCCTGTACTCATGGTATCTGGGGTTGGGGCTGTGCACATTGGGAGCAGAAGCTATGAGAATGCCAGTACGGGGGGCGCACACAACAACACCTGTGCCGGTAAATCACGGGCCAGAGAATGAAACACCACATGTGAATGAGATCTTATGTCCTACAGCAGAGGAGGGGGATCTGGAGACGGAAGGAAGGTGGGAAGACACACGGGGGCCACATTCGGACCTCCACAACGCAGTGCGACCCAATAATACTCCGTACAGTCCGAGCAGAAACAGCATTTTACATGGAACACGGCATAAAATACATCCAAAATAAAACCAAAATGTTGTACAACGGGCGGCTTGAATCCTACAAACACCGTATAATACACAGGGGAGGGCATTGCACAGAACCATGGGGGGAGGGGGGGGGGGTAATAATACATGAGGGCAATAATAAGAGGAATCATCCAATACGACAGGTCATCTCACAATACAGTCCAGAGGGTAGGAGACCGGAGTCCATGCCAGGGGCGGGGTAGGAGACCGGAGTCCATGCCAGGGGCGGGGTAGGAGACCGGAGTCCATGCCAGGGGCGGGGTAGGAGACCGGAGTCCATGCCAGGGGCGGGGTAGGAGACCGGAGTCCATGCCAGGGGCGGGGTAGGAGACCGGAGTCCATGCCAGGGGCGGGGTAGGATGGGGATCATATATTACGGGGGGGGGGGGGGGATTGTATAATACATTATCCCACCCAATGTCGCATCCAGAGTATATCACATAGGGCAGTGGGTCTCAACTCCTGCCCTCAGGACCCCCCAACAGGCCAGATTTTATGTATTACCCTGGGGGGAGATGCAGACTAGAATGCTGCAATCACTACGCCACAAATCATATCATCTGTCATGTATTTCAGTAATCTTGCAAACCGGGCCGATTAGTGGGTCCTGAGGACAAGGAGACCCACCGACATAGGGCCTCATGTAATAAAAGAGGTGGTCATGTGATACGGGGGGAGAGGGGTAGATTGTATAATCTAGAATTTACTACATAGGGCCTTGCACGGTACAAGGATCGGCCCACAATACCGGGAGGGCCTTGCACGGTACAAGGATCGGCCCACAATACCGGGAGGGCCTTGCACGGTACAAGGATCGGCCCACAATACCGGGAGGGCCTTGCACGGTACAAGGATCGGCCCACAATACGGGGAGGGCCTTGCACGGTACAAGGACCGGCCCACAATACGGGGAGGGCCTTGCACGGTACAAGGACCGGCCCACAATACCGGGAGGGCCTTGCACGGTACAAGGACCGGCCCACAATACCGGGAGGGCCTTGCACGGTACAAGGATCGGCCCACAATACCGGGAGGGCCTTGCACGGTACAAGGATCGGCCCACAATACCGGGAGGGCCTTGCACGGTACAAGGATCGGCCCACAATACGGGGAGGGCCTTGCACGGTACAAGGACCGGCCCACAATACCGGGAGGGCCTTGCACGGTACAAGGATCGGCCCACAAAACGGGGAGGGCCTTGCACGGTACAAGGATCGGCCCACAATACGGGGAGGGCCTTGCACGGTACAAGGATCGGCCCACAATACCGGGAGGGCCTTGCACGGTACAAGGATCGGCCCACAATACGGGGAGGGCCTTGCACGGTACAAGGACCGGCCCACAATACCGGGAGGGCCTTGCACGGTACAAGGACCGGCCCACAATACCGGGAGGGCCTTGCACGGTACAAGGACCGGCCCACAATACCGGGAGGCCTTGCACGGTACAAGGATCGGCCCACAATACCGGGAGGGCCTTGCACGGTACAAGGATCGGCCCACAATACCGGGAGGGCCTTGCACGGTACAAGGATCGGCCCACAATACGGGGAGGGCCTTGCACGGTACAAGGACCGGCCCACAATACCGGGAGGGCCTTGCACGGTACAAGGATCGGCCCACAATACGGGGAGGGCCTTGCACGGTACAAGGATCGGCCCACAATACGGGGAGGGCCTTGCACGGTACAAGGATCGGCCCACAATACGGGGAGGGCCTTGCACGGTACAAGGACCGGCCCACAATACCGGGAGGGCCTTGCACGGTACAAGGATCGGCCCACAATACCGGGAGGGCCTTGCACGGTACAAGGACCGGCCCACAATACCGGGAGGGCCTTGCATAGGACAAGGACCGGCCCACAATACCGGGAGGGCCTTGCACGGTACAAGGATCGGCCCACAATACCGGGAGGGCCTTGCACGGTACAAGGATCGGCCCACAATACCGGGAGGGCCTTGCACGGTACAAGGACCGGCCCACAATACCGGGAGGGCCTTGCACGGTACAAGGACCGGCCCACAATACCGGGAGGGCCTTGCACGGTACAAGGACCGGCCCACAATACCGGGAGGGCCTTGCATAGGACAAGGACCGGCCCACAATACCGGGAGGGCCTTGCACGGTACAAGGATCGGCCCACAATACCGGGAGGGCCTTGCACGGTACAAGGATCGGCCCACAATACGGGGAGGGCCTTGCACGGTACAAGGATCGGCCCACAATACCAGGAGGGCCTTGCACGGTACAAGGATCGGCCCACAATACGGGGAGGGCCTTGCACGGTACAAGGATCGGCCCACAATACCAGGAGGGCCTTGCACGGTACAAGGATCGGCCCACAATACGGGGAGGGCCTTGCACGGTACAAGGATCGGCCCACAATACCGGGAGGGCCTTGCACGGTACAAGGACCGGCCCACAATACTGGGAGGGCCTTGCATAGGACAAGGACCGGCCCACAATACCGGGAGGGCCTTGCACGGTACAAGGATCGGCCCACAATACCGGGAGGGCCTTGCACGGTACAAGGATCGGCCCACAATACCGGGAGGGCCTTGCACGGTACAAGGACCGGCCCACAATACTGGGAGGGCCCTGTGCAGTACAAGGACCGGCCCACAATACCGGGAGGGCCTTGCACGGTACAAGGATCGGCCCACAATACTGGGATGGCCTTGCATAGGACAAGGACTGGCCCACAATACCGGGAGGGCCTTGCACGGTACAAGGACCGGCCCACAATACCGGGAGAGCCCTGTGCAGTACAAGGACCGGCCCACAATACCGGGAGAGCCCTGTGCAGTACAAGGACCGGCCCACAATACCGGTAGGTCCCTGTGCACTACAAGGACCGGCCCACAATACCGGGAGGGCCCTGTGCAGTACAAGGACCGGCCCACAATACCAGACGGACTTTGTACAGGACAAGGACCGGCCCACAATACCAGGAGGGCTTTGTACGGTACAAGGACCGGCCTTATCCACGGCAAGGACCAGCATAGAATACAGCAATGGCTATATAGTACAAGCCCTGACATGCAATGCAGGGTCCCTTATATAATACAAGGACTGATATATATAACACAGGAACCCAGTATGGGGGGGGGGGGGGGGGGCTGAAGCACACTGCAGGAACCGTCCATAATATTTTTGCACCGGAAAATACAAGATGGCCACCATGTGAAGAGACATTATTGGACAAATACTGACGTGGACACCTCCGGCCCGGTCTCATCCAGTGATTGACGTATTACAAAGCAGCAGGACAAGATCCAGGGACTGGCACATGAAATGGGTGTCCCACCACTCCTCCACATCTTCTGCTCTGGGAGGGTGAAGGTGACACGAGGAGGTAGATGACCACAGTATGGACAAGTCTTACTGAGAGCCCAGAGATCGGAGTCCCGGGTTCAGGGGGGTGTTAATACAGTATGGAGGACTAATATTGGGGGAGGAGACCCTATGATCTCACAGTCTGGAGTCCTCCTCTCTTCATCTAAAGGGTTCGCTGGAGGCGGGGCACAGTTATTGGCTTTGTTGCTGTCCTTCCTCATTGGTGCTTGCAGGACACCCCCGAGCCTGTCCATCCAACGCCAGCTGCATGGCCCAAATACTGAGCGGGCGCATGTATGCCAGAGAGCGGAAGACATTCTTCTCACCGTACGCTTCCGGAGTCTGGAAGGACATTCCCAGCCGCTCCCACACCGTACGGTAACATCCTTCTGCCGTCGTCAAGCCTTCCTCCAGGAGTCCCTGCAAGATACACAACACATCAATGAACTGTCTCCAACCTGAGAGATACTACCCACCCAACTGGTAATCTCCATCAGAAACCCGAGAGATAATACCCACCCAACTGGTAATCTCCATCAGAAACCCGAGAGATACTACCCACCCAACTGGTAATCTCCATCAGAAACCAGAGAGATACTACCCACCCAACTGGTAATCTCCATCAGAAACCCGAGAGATACTGCCCACCCAACTGGTAATCTCCATCAGAAACCAGAGAGATACTACCCACCCAACTGGTAATCTCCATCAGAAACCCGAGAGATACTACCCACCCAACTGGTAATCTCCATCAGAAACCCGAGAGATACTACCCACCCAACTGGTAATCTCCATCAGAAACCCGAGAGATACTACCCACCCAACTGGTAATCTCCATCAGAAACCCGAGAGATACTACCCACCCAACTGGTAATCTCCATCAGAAACTCGAGAGATACTACCCACCCAACTGGTAATCTCCATCAGAAACCTGAGAGATACTACCCACCCAACTGGTAATCTCCATCAGAAACCTGAGAGATACTACCCACCCAACTGGTAATCTCCATCAGAAACCCGAGAGATACTGCCCACCCAACTGGTAATCTCCATCAGAAACCAGAGAGATACTACCCACCCAACTGGTAATCTCCATCAGAAACCCGAGAGATACTACCCACCCAACTGGTAATCTCCATCAGAAACCCGAGAGATACTGCCCACCCAACTGGTAATCTCCATCAGAAACCCAAGAGATACTACCCACCCAACTGGTAATCTCCATCAGAAACCTGAGAGATACTACCCACCCAACTGGTAATCTCCATCAGAAACCTGAGAGATAGTGCAGCAGCTACAGGCCGATCTCATTGTTGAACACCGATCTAAAACTGTTTACGAAGATTCTGGCAGCCCGGCTACAGATATGGCTTCCGGAGTTGCTAGATTTGGACCAGGTGGGATTTGTCCCAACTCGTGAAGCAAGGGATAACACAATAAAAGCTCTCAACCTGGTCCATTTTGCCAATGAGGGGGACATCCCTTGCGTGTTCCTGAATACAGATGCCGAGAAGGCATTTGACAGAGTAAACTGGTGCTTCCTTTTCTCCGTACTGCGACACGTGGGGCTGGGTGAGCGTATGATTAGATGGATTGGGAGTGCATATACGGCCCCACGTGCCGCAGTGAGAGTGAATGGAATATTTTCAAACCCCTTTAAAATCACGAATGGAACGCGACAGGGATGCCCCCTTTCACCCCTATTGTTTGCATTGTCCCTGGAACCCTTACTAAATAGAGTACGTCAAAACCTGGACATACAGGGAATACAAATAGGACATGACAGTCATCCATGCATAAGGTCTCCGCCTACGCAGATGATCTGTTGTTTTCTATATCTAACCCACATATTTCACTTCCCAACCTTATGAAAGAGATTGATAGATATGGCGAAATATCGAATCTGAAAATAAACCAGACTAAATCTGAAGCGATGAATGTGGCAATGACATCGCAGATGAGTAAGACTATACAACAACATTTTGGGTTTAAGTGGAAGAACGAGTTAAAGTATTTGGGCACCCGGATTCCAGTAAATTTAAAGGAAACTTTCAAAAAAAATTTCCCCCCACTTTTTAACTCTATTAGATCGCTGCTGGAGAAATGGCAAACGGGGTTACACTCATGGTTCGGACGAATTAGTATATTTAAAATGAGTATCCTGCCAAAAATGATGTATTTGTTCCAGGCCCTTCCAATAAATATACCAGCGACGTTCTTCCAACAAATGAATTCCCTAATGATGAAATTTATATGGTCAGGCAAAAGACCAAGAATAAAAAGAGAGTTGATGACGATGCCCAAGTGCTTTGGCGGGATGGCAGTGCCAGATATTACCAAGTACTACCAGGCGGCCCACCTGACAAGAGTAGTAGACTGGTGTAGACATGGGCAGTATAAGCGATGGGTGGATATGGAACAACAGATCAGTAAGACCCCCTTACGGAGAGCCCCCTGGTGCTATAAGGTACTACCAAGCAGAGTGAAGAAACATCCCACAATTGGCCCAACGCTGCGAATTGCGGCTAAGGTATGTCAGAATTCAAAATTTTCAACAAATCAGTCGCCCCTATTCCCTGTAATAGGAAACCCAGGTTGTACACCGGGACTAGAGGGAGATGTATTTAAGAAATTAAAAGGGAAGGGTATTGTACAGGCCTCACACTTTCTGCAAACAGAAAGTTGGCCATCTATTGAGGACCTAATGAGACCAGGGGGAAACTTTGAATTAAGTTTTTGGCAGGCACTCCAAGTAAAACACTATCTGAGATCGCTGGGACAGCCGTCCAATTTCCGGAGACAGTTAACAAAATTTGAGACATACTTTGAGGAGGAGGAACTGACATCGCGAGTGGTTTCTAGGATGTACAGAATGCTGATATCCCCTCAGGGGGATTATGTAATGCCGGGAATTAGGAGATGGGAAAGAGACTTGGGAAGGACCTTCTTGCCAACACAGGGAAAAAATATTATACATTTGGCATTGAATTCTTCTGTTTGTACGCGAACACAGGAATCTAATTACAAACTCTTAACCCAGTGGTACTATACCCCAGTAAAGCTGCATATGTTCTCCACAGAAAACTCAGAGCTCTGTTGGAGATGTGGATTGGAGCAGGGAACTATGCTGCATATATTTTGGTCATGTGCAAAAGTAAGACAATATTGGTTAGAAGTCCAGAGAATCTCTCAAAAAATTTACTGAATTCCAGATACCAGATGACCCGGCCTTATCCTGCTCCATTGCACACATATCCCGGTGCGGATATATAAAAAATTCTGTTTTATGTCACATGATAAACGCTGCTAAAAGCGGACATAACCTTACAGTGGAGAGACACTAGACACCCTCAACTATAGATGGCTTAATAGAGTACGAGAGACAGGAGCAATGGAAGATCTAGTCCTTTCAGCACAAAATAAAAGAGAACAGTATGTGGAAACCTGGAAAAGATGGAATACATTTATGTATTCCGAGGAGGGAAGAAAATGTTGGAGAGGAGAGTGAGGAGGACTAGCGAGGGAGAGAGTATAGAGAAAGGAGTAATAGGAAAGGAGGGAAGTACCTCCATCTCCTGAATGAGGGGTTTTGTTTGGAGGGGGGGGGGGGGGGGGTTTTGGTAGGGAACGGGAAGGGAAGGTACAAAAGGACAAGGGTACAGAGAGGAATTAGGTGAAGGAAATATGTAAGTTAATTTAGAGAGTGGGACCGGAGGGTTCATGACGTTTGACTCACCAGTAGGATGCGAGGAGGAAGGAGAGACACGGAGAGGTCCTCCTGAGGGTTACTCCCCCAGTGGCATTTTGTTTAGTCATTAGATGGTGGATATATATCTATTGTTTACTGTTAATTTGTTAATTGAACCTCTATGTTATGTTGATTCCTCTTTGAGACCTTGGATATAAAATAAAAATAAATAATATGAAAGAAAAAAAAGAAACCCGAGAGATACTACCCACCCAACTGGTAATCTCCATCAGAAACCCGAGAGATACTACCCACCCAACTGGTAATCTCCATCAGAAACCCGAGAGATACTACCCACCCAACTGGTAATCTCCATCAGAAACCCGAGAGATACTACCACCCAACTGGTAATCTCCATCAGAAACCCGAGAGATACTACCCACCCAACTGGTAATCTCCATCAGAAACCCGAGAGATACTACCCACCCAACTGGTAATCTCCATCAGAAACCCGAGAGATACTACCCCACCCAACTGGTAATCTCCATCAGAAACCCGAGAGATACTACCCACCCAACTGGTAATCTCCATCAGAAACCCGAGAGATACTACCCACCCAACTGGTAATCTCCATCAGAAACCCGAGAGATACTACCCACCCAACTGGTAATCTCCATCAGAAACCCGAGAGATACTACCCACCCACTGGTAGACTGTCTAAAACCTGAGAGATACTATGCACACAACTGGTAGCCTGTCTAAAACCGGAGAGATACTATGCACCCGACTGGTAGACTGTCTAAAACCTGAGAGATACTATGCACCCGACTGGTAGACTGTCTAAAACCTGAGAGATACTATGCACACAACTGGTAGACTGTCTAAAACCGGAGAGATACTATGCACCCGACTGGTAGACTGTCTAAAACCGGAGAGATACTATGCACCCGACTGGTAGACTGTCTAAAACCTGAGAGATACTATGCACACAACTGGTAGACTGTCTAAAACCGGAGAGATACTATGCACCCGACTGGTAGACTGTCTAAAACCGGAGAGATACTATGCACCCGACTGGTAGACTGTCTAAAACCTGAGAGATACTATGCACCCGACTGGTAGACTGTCTAAAACCTGAGAGATACTATGCACACAACTGGTAGTCTGTCTAAAACCGGAGAGATACTATGCACACAACTGGTAGACTGTCTAAAACCGGAGAGATACTATGCACCCGACTGGTAGACTGTCTAAAACCTGAGAGATACTATGCACCCGACTGGTAGACTGTCTAAAACCTGAGAGATACTATGCACCCGACTGGTAGACTGTCTAAAACCTGAGAGATACTATGCACACAACTGGTAGTCTGTCTAAAACCGGAGAGATACTATGCACCCGACTGGTAGACTGTCTAAAACCTGAGAGATACTATGCACACAACTGGTAGACTGTCTAAAACCTGAGAGATACTATGCACCCGACTGGTAGACTGTCTAAAACCTGAGAGATACTATGCACACAACTGGTAGTCTGTCTAAAACCTGAGAGATACTATGCACCCGACTGGTAGACTGTCTAAAACCGGAGAGATACTATGCACCCGACTGGTAGACTGTCTAAAACCTGAGAGATACTATGCACCCGACTGGTAGACTGTCTAAAACCTGAGAGATACTATGCACACAACTGGTAGTCTGTCTAAAACCTGAGAGATACTATGCACACAACTGGTAGACTGTCTAAAACCGGAGAGATACTATGCACCCGACTGGTAGACTGTCTAAAACCCGAGAGATACTAACCACCCACTGGTAGACTGTCTAAAACCTGAGAGATACTATGCACAGAGAGTAAGAGGATTAACATGCACTGGTAGTCTGTCTAAAACCTGAGAGATACTATGCACCCGACTGGTAGACTGTCTAAAACCTGAGAGATACTATAAAACCCGACTGTCTATAAAACCTGTAGACTGTCTAAAACCTGAGAGATACTATGCACCCGACTGGTAGACTGTCTAAAACCTGAGAGATACTATGCACACAACTGGTAGACTGTCTAAAACCTGAGAGATACTATGCACCCGACTGGTAGACTGTCTAAAACCGGAGAGATACTATGCACCCGACTGGTAATCTCTATCTGAAATCTAAGAGATACTACCCACCCAACTGGTAGACTGTCTAAAACCTGAGAGATACTATGCACCCGACTGGTAGACTGTCTAAAACCTGAGAGATACTATGCACCCGACTGGTAGACTGTCTAAAACCTGAGAGATACTATGCACACAACTGGTAGACTGTCTAAAACCTGAGAGATACTATGCACCCGACTGGTAGACTGTCTAAAACCTGAGAGATACTATGCACACAACTGGTAGTCTGTCTAAAACCTGAGAGATACTATGCACCCGACTGGTAGACTGTCTAAAACCGGAGAGATACTATGCACCCGACTGGTAGACTGTCTAAAACCTGAGAGATACTATGCACCCGACTGGTAGACTGTCTAAAACCTGAGAGATACTATGCACACAACTGGTAGTCTGTCTAAAACCTGAGAGATACTATGCACACAACTGGTAGACTGTCTAAAACCGGAGAGATACTATGCACCCGACTGGTAGACTGTCTAAAACCCGAGAGATACTACCCACCCACTGGTAGACTGTCTAAAACCTGAGAGATACTATGCACACAACTGGTAGTCTGTCTAAAACCTGAGAGATACTATGCACCCGACTGGTAGACTGTCTAAAACCTGAGAGATACTATGCACCCGACTGGTAGACTGTCTAAAACCTGAGAGATACTATGCACCCGACTGGTAGTCTGTCTAAAACCTGAGAGATACTATGCACACAACTGGTAGACTGTCTAAAACCTGAGAGATACTATGCACCCGACTGGTAGACTGTCTAAAACCGGAGAGATACTATGCACCCGACTGGTAATCTCTATCTGAAATCTAAGAGATACTACCCACCCAACTGGTAGACTGTCTAAAACCTGAGAGATACTATGCACCCGACTGGTAGACTGTCTAAAACCTGAGAGATACTATGCACCCGACTGGTAGACTGTCTAAAACCTGAGAGATACTATGCACCCGACTGGTAGTCTGTCTAAAACCTGAGAGATACTATGCACACAACTGGTAGACTGTCTAAAACCTGAGAGATACTATGCACCCGACTGGTAGACTGTCTAAAACCGGAGAGATACTATGCACCCGACTGGTAATCTCTATCTGAAATCTAAGAGATACTACCCACCCAACTGGTAGACTGTCTAAAACCTGAGAGATACTATGCACCCGACTGGTAGACTGTCTAAAACCTGAGAGATACTATGCACCCGACTGGTAGACTGTCTAAAACCTGAGAGATACTATGCACCCGACTGGTAGACTGTCTAAAACCTGAGAGATACTATGCACCCGACTGGTAGTCTGTCTAAAACCTGAGAGATACTATGCACACAACTGGTAGACTGTCTAAAACCTGAGAGATACTATGCACCCGACTGGTAGACTGTCTAAAACCTGAGAGATACTATGCACCCGACTGGTAATCTCTATCTGAAATCTAAGAGATACTACCCACCCAACTGGTAGACTCTGTTGGAAACCCAAGAGATACTTCCAAACCCAACTGGTAATCCCCATCTGAAAAGATACTACGCACCAAACTGGTAGACCTCTATACCACCCTATTGGCAGAGAACTTTCTGCAGACAAGACACACAATTTAAACATGGCAAGTCCTCCCAAAGCTCACTGCTTATTGTGGGACAGGAAGAAATCTGATGGGCATCAGAAATGTCCCCTTCCACCCAATACAGGATTCTAGGTCCCAGCTCAAAGACAACTTTCTGCTTCAAAACCTAAAAAAATAAAAATAAGGACCAATCCCTGACCCACCTAAACCATCCCGAGGGGACCATTGTCTCAGACTTATTATTGGTAGGACCAGCAAGCCCACCCTTCCATGTCTATTGTGTGTCACATCTACGTCCTGTCATGGGTGTCCTCAATCTTCTATACAGTTCGTGTCTCCCTCAATCTTCCCTACGACGAGTACCCCCTGTCAGTATTCCCTACAGTGGGGGTCCTCCATTATTCCCCTACTGTAAGTGTTCCCCTCATCATCTTTAACATGTACAGTGTGTCCTCATCGATCTTCCCCGTCACTGGTGTCCTCATCAATCTTCCCCGTCACTGGTGTCCTCATCAATCTTCCCCGTCACTGGTGTCCTCATCGATCTTCCCCATCACTGGTGTCCTCATCAATCTTCCCCGTCACTGGTGTCCTCATCAATCTTCCCCGTCACTGGTGTCCTCATCAATCTTCCCCGTCACTGGTGTCCTCATCGATCTTCCCCATCACTGGTGTCCTCATCAATCTTCCCCGTCACTGGTGTCCTCATCAATCTTCCCCGTCACTGGTGTCCTCATCGATCTTCCCCGTCACTGGTGTCCTCATCACTGGTGTCCTTATCAATCTTCCCCGTCACTGGTGTCCTCATCGATCTTCCCCGTCACTGGTGTCCTCATCAATCTTCCCCATCACTGTCACTGTGTCCTCATCAATCTTCCCCGTCACTGGTGTCCTCATCAATCTTCCCCGTCACTGGTGTCCTCTTCCCCGTCATGGTGTCAATCTCAATCCCCGTCACTGGTGTCCTTATCAATCTTCCCCGTCACTGGTGTCCTCATCGATCTTCCCCATCACTGGTGTCCTCATCAATCTTCCCCGTCACTGGTGTCCTCATCAATCTTCCCCGTCACTGGTGTCCTCATCAATCTTCCCCGTCACTGGTGTCCTCATCAATCTTCCCCGTCACTGGTGTCCTCATCAATCTTCCCCGTCACTGGTGTCCTCATCGATCTTCCCCGTCACTGGTGTCCTCATCGATCTTCCCCGTCACTGGTGTCCTTATCAATCTTCCCCGTCACTGGTGTCCTCATCGATCTTCCCCATCACTGGTGTCCTCATCGATCTTCCCCATCACTGGTGTCCTTATCAATCTTCTCTATTATGGATGTTCTTCATCAATGTTCTCTACCAACCGGTGTCCTCATCATTCTACCCTACTATGACTGTCCTCATCAAATCTTCTCCACCATGGTCCCCCCCCCTCCCACCCACATACATCTTCTCCCCCATGGTCCCCCCCCCCCTCCCACCCACATAAATCTTCTCTACCATGGTCCCCCCCTCCCACCCACATAAATCTTCTCCACCATGGTCCCCCCCTGCCACCCACATACATCTTCTCCACCATGGTCCCCCCCTCCCACCCACATAAATCTTCTCTACCATGGTCCCCCCCCCCCTGCCACCCACATGAATCTTCTCCACCATGGTCCCCCCCCCTCCCACCCACATACATCTTCTCCACCATGGTCCCCCCCCTCCCACCCACATAAATCTTCTCCACCATGGTCCCCCCCCCTCCCACCCACATAAATCTTCTCCCCCATGGTCCCCCCCCCTCCCACCCACATAAATCTTCTCCACCATGGTCCCCCCCTCCCACCCACATAAATCTTCTCCACCATGGTCCCCCCCTGCCACCCACATACATCTTCTCCACCATGGTCCCCCCCCTCCCACCCACATAAATCTTCTCTACCATGGTCCCCCCCCCCCCTGCCACCCACATGAATCTTCTCCACCATGGTCCCCTCCCACCCACATACATCTTCTCCACCATGGTCCCCCCCCCTCCCACCCACATAAATCTTCTCCCCCATGGTCCCCCCCCCTCCCACCCACATAAATCTTCTCCACCATGGTCCCCCCCTGCCACCCACATACATCTTCTCCACCATGGTCCCCCCCTCCCACCCACATAAATCTTCTCCCCCATGGTCCCCCCCCTCCCACCCACATAAATCTTCTCTACCATGGCCCCCCCCTCCCACCCACATAAATCTTCTCTACCATGACTTTACCTCTTGAATCGTCCCATCAATCTGGTCCACCACGGTTGACCCCCGCCCCCATAAATCTTCTCTACCATGGCTGTACCCTTTCAATCGTCCCTGCCACAGTAGTCTCCCTCCATATTTCTTCCCTACTTTGACTGTCCTCATCAATTTTCCCTACCATCCCCCCCCCCCCCCCCCCCAATCTTCTCTACCATGGTTGTCTCTCAGCAATCTTCTCTACTATGGTTGACACCCCCCCCCCCCCCATAAATCTTCTCTACCATGGCTGAACCTCTTGAATCATCCCATCAATATTCTCTACCATGGTTGACCCCTGCCCCCCATAAATTTCTCTATTATGGTTGTCCCCCATCAATCATCCCTACCACAGTAGTCTCCATTAATACTCCCTCTATGACTGTCCTCATCATTCTCCTTCTTCGCCATGGATGTCCTCATTAATCAACCCTGCCCTTTTCAATAAATCCCCCCCCCCCCCCAGCCCCCATTAATCTTCTCTACCATGGCTTTACCTCTTCAATCATCCCATATATCTTCTCTACCATGGTTGGGCCCCTCCCTCTGCCCCCATAAATCTTCCATACCATGGTTGTTCCTCATCAATCACCCCTACCACAGTAGTCTCCACCAATCTTCCCTCCTATGACTGTCCTCATTAATCACCCCTGCCCATCATGTGTGTCCATCAACCTTCCTTGCCATGTATGTCCTCCATGTTTCCTGCCATGTCCAGTATATCCATATTAATTGTCCCCAGCATGTCCCTATCGCTGATCGCAGAGGACCATTTCACACCAAAAGGTGGAGATCTGATAATCCCATTTTCCTGCTTCAGTCTTTTCCCAATTATCTCACAGACCGGATCTCAGATACCTTTATGGAGAATTACGTTTTCTGGTTGGGAGCGCGCCTATTTCCCCTCATGCCCCCCCCCCCCCAGCTTAGTCAAAGCTACAACAAGCAACCATTACATCTCCAGCTGGCATGTAGTTGCAGTATGACCAATCAGTAAAGTGGCTGACCCTGAACACTCCGGCTAGGACTTTAAGATTGCCTAAAAGACACGTGGTTGGCAAGTCTTTGGCATACCGACAGCTGTGAGCACCAGCAGGCAATGCAGCCGAGATATGGAGGCGATCCGAGTCGCCTTCGAGTCATTTCTTACAGATCACCCCATAAATGATATCAGAGTGACAACAACCCAACAAAGTCCTCCTACCTCGTGTATCATGGTAGCCGCCAGTCCGTACACCACCCCGATCCACACCTCATCCGACTGTACGCTGGAGGTATCCACACTGCCGTCCGGGCGCATCCCGTTCACCGCACCCATCTGTCCGTCTGCAAACCGCTTCACATTCAATTCATAGATGGTCTTCAGGGAGCTGACCACGTGTGCGCTGGGGAAGACCTAGAAAACCAGCAAAGACAAAAAAGGCCCGGCGTTACCCAGAGAGATCTTCTCCAAACACCCTCAACCCTGAGAGCCCACAGAGGAGGCCAACTTCTGGGAGTCCAGACTCCGCCCATATCTCAGGAGACTTCCAGGTGAACCAACTCCGGGCAACATGACCAGCTAAATGCAGCGGCCTGCCTCTCCAATATCGTACCTCAGTCTGTCCACAGCCCAGGCCGCACGCCCGGAGGAACCAATGGCCAGCGCACTGGTCTGACATGATGCTGTTATAGTAAGTCTGATCCCCGCAGTCGTAGTTATAATACTTTCCTGCAAATGAAAAAGCAGAAAATGCTCAACTGTCTTCAACCTTGGACTTGTTATTCCCCGCCATCTCTCTCCTAGTCACTGCCATCACTTTCTGCAGGCCCATCCCTCCCACAAATCCCACCCCCTGTCCTTCATCACCTAATACAGGCTCAGCCCTCTGCAATCCATCGTCTCCTACAGGACCCACCTCCCCCCACTCTGCACCTCCGGCAATCCCCACACCCTGCACTTCACCATCTCCTACAGGACCCGCCATCTCCTACAGGACCCGCCATCTCCTACAGGACCCGCCATCTCCTACAGGAACCGCCATCTCCTACAGGACCCGCCATCTCCTACAGGACCCGCCATCTCCTACAGGAACCGCCATCTCCTACAGGAACCGCCATCTCCTACAGGACCCGCCATCTCCTACAGGACCCGCCATCTCCTACAGGACCCGCCATCTCCTACAGGACCCGCCATCTCCTACAGGACCCGCCATCTCCTACAGGACCCGCCATCTCCTACAGGACCCGCCATCTCCTACAGGACCCGCCATCTCCTACAGGACCCGCCATCTCCTACAGGACCCGCCATCTCCTACAGGAACCGCCATCTCCTACAGGACCCGCCATCTCCTACAGGACCCGCCATCTCCTACAGGAACCGCCATCTCCTACAGGACGAATGGCCGCCATCTCCTACAGGAACCGCCATCTCCTACAGGACCCGCCGCCATCTCCTACAGGACCCGCCACCCTACAGCCATCTCCTACAGGACCCGCCATCTCCTACAGGACCCGCCATCTCCTACAGTACCCACCCCCCACTTTGCACCTCCGGCAATCCCCACACCCTGCACTTCATCATCTCCTACAGGACCCACCATCTCCTACAGGACCCGCCATCTCCTACAGGACCCGCCATCTCCTACAGGACCCGCCATCTCCTACAGGAACCGCCATCTCCTACAGGAACCGCCATCTCCTACAGGAACCGCCATCTCCTACAGGAACCGCCATCTCCTACAGGAACCGCCATCTCCTACAGGAACCGCCATCTCCTACAGGAACCGCCATCTCCTACAGGAACCGCCATCTCCTACAGGAACCGCCATCTCCTACAGGAACCGCCATCTCCTACAGGAACCGCCATCTCCTACAGGACCCGCCATCTCCTACAGGACCCGCCATCTCCTACAGGACCCGCCATCTCCTACAGGACCCGCCATCTCCTACAGGACCCGCCATCTCCTACAGGACCCGCCATCTCCTACAGGACCCGCCATCTCCTACAGGACCCGCCATCTCCTACAGGACCCGCCATCTCCTACAGGACCCGCCATCTCCTACAGGACCCGCCATCTCCTACAGGACCCGCCATCTCCTACAGGAACCGCCATCTCCTACAGGACCCGCCATCTCCTACAGGACCCGCCATCTCCTACAGGACCCGCCATCTCCTACAGGACCCGCCATCTCCTACAGGACCCGCCATCTCCTACAGGAACCGCCATCTCCTACAGGAACCGCCATCTCCTACAGGACCCGCCATCTCCTACAGGACCCGCCATCTCCTACAGGAACCGCCATCTCCTACAGGACCCGCCATCTCCTACAGGACCCGCCATCTCCTACAGGACCCGCCATCTCTTACAGGAACCGCCATCTCCTACAGGACCCGCCATCTCCTACAGGACCCGCCATCTCCTACAGGACCCGCCATCTCCTACAGGACCCACCCCCCACTTTGCACCTCCGGCAATCCCCACACCCTGCACTTCATCATCTCCTACAGGACCCGCCATCTCCTACAGGACCCGCCATCTCCTACAGGACCCGCCATCTCCTACAGGACCCGCCATCTCCTACAGGACCCGCCATCTCCTACAGGAACCGCCATCTCCTACAGGACCCGCCATCTCCTACAGGACCCGCCATCTCCTACAGGACCCGCCATCTCCTACAGGACCCGCCATCTCCTACAGGACCCCATCTCCTACAGGACCCGCCATCTCCTACAGGACCCGCCATCTCCTACAGGACCGCCATCTCCTACAGGACCCGCCATCTCCTACAGGACCCGCCATCTCCTACAGGACCCGCCATCTCCTACAGGACCCGCCATCTCCTACAGGACCCGCCATCTCCTACAGGACCCGCCATCATCTACAGGAACCGCCATCTCCTACAGGAACCGCCATCTCCTACAGGACCCACCATCTCCTACAGGACCCACCCCCCACTTTGCACCTCCGGCAATCCCCACACCCTGCACTTCATCATCTCCTACAGGACCCGCCATCTCCTACAGGACCCGCCATCTCCTACAGGACCCGCCATCTCCTACAGGACCCGCCATCTCCTACAGGACCCGCCATCTCCTACAGGACCCGCCATCTCCTACAGGACCCGCCATCTCCTACAGGAACCGCCATCTTCTACAGGACCCGCCATCTCCTACAGGACCCGCCATCTCCTACAGGACCCACCATCTCCTACAGGACCCACCATCTCCTACAGGACCCATCATCTCCTACAGGACCCGCCATCTCCTACAGGACCCGCCATCTCCTACAGGACCCGCCATCTCCTACAGGACCCGCCATCTCCTACAGGACCCGCCATCTCCTACAGGACCCGCCATCTCCTACAGGAACCGCCATCTCCTACAGGACCCGCCATCTCCTACAGGACCCGCCATCTCCTACAGGACCCGCCATCTCCTACAGGACCCACCATCTCCTACAGGACCCACCCCCCACTTTGCACCTCCGGCAATCCCCACACCCTGCACTTCATCATCTCCTACAGGACCCACCATCTCCTACAGGACCCATCATCTCCTACAGGACCCATCATCTCCTACAGGACCCGCCATCTCCTACAGGACCCGCCATCTCCTACAGGACCCGCCATCTCCTACAGGACCCGCCATCTCCTACAGGAACCGCCATCTCCTACAGGACCCGCCATCTCCTACAGGACCCGCCATCTCCTACAGGACCCGCCATCTCCTACAGGACCCGCCATCTCCTACAGGAACCGCCATCTCCTACAGGACCCGCCATCTCCTACAGGACCCGCCATCTCCTACAGGACCCGCCATCTTCTACAGGAACCGCCATCTTCTACAGGAACCGCCATCTCCTACAGGAACCGCCATCTCCTACAGGACCCACCATCTCCTACAGGACCCACCCCCCACTTTGCACCTCCGGCAATCCCCACACCCTGCACTTCATCATCTCCTACAGGACCCACCATCTCCTACAGGACCCACCATCTCCTACAGGACCCGCCATCTCCTACAGGACCCGCCATCTCCTACAGGACCCGCCATCTCCTACAGGACCCGCCATCTCCTACAGGACCCGCCATCTCCTACAGGACCCGCCATCTCCTACAGGAACCGCCATCTCCTACAGGAACCGCCATCTCCTACAGGAACCGCCATCTCCTACAGGAACCGCCATCTCCTACAGGAACCGCCATCTTCTACAGGACCCGCCATCTCCTACAGGACCCGCCATCTCCTACAGGACCCGCCATCTCCTACAGGACCCACCATCTCCTACAGGACCCACCCCCCACTTTGCACCTCCGGCAATCCCCACACCCTGCACTTCATCATCTCCTACAGGACCCACCATCTCCTACAGGACCCACCATCTCCTACAGGACCCATCATCTCCTACAGGACCCATCATCTCCTACAGGACCCATCATCTCCTACAGGACCCATCATCTCCTACAGGACCCATCATCTCCTACAGGACCCGCCATCTCCTACAGGACCCGCCATCTCCTACAGGACCCGCCATCTCCTACAGGACCCGCCATCTCCTACAGGACCCGCCATCTCCTACAGGACCCGCCATCTCCTACAGGACCCGCCATCTCCTACAGGACCCGCCATCTCCTACAGGACCCGCCATCTCCTACAGGAACCGCCATCTTCTACAGGACCCGCCATCTCCTACAGGACCCGCCATCTCCTACAGGAACCGCCATCTTCTACAGGACCCACCATCTCCTACAGGACCCACCCCCCACTTTGCACCTCCGGCAATCCCCACACCCTGCACTTCATCATCTCCTACAGGACCCACCATCTCCTACAGGACCCACCATCTCCTACAGGACCCATCATCTCCTACAGGACCCATCATCTCCTACAGGACCCATCATCTCCTACAGGACCCATCATCTCCTACAGGACCCATCATCTCCTACAGGACCCATCATCTCCTACAGGACCCGCCATCTCCTACAGGACCCGCCATCTCCTACAGGACCCACCATCTCCTACAGGACCCACCATCTCCTACAGGAACCGCCATCTCCTACAGGACCCATCATCTCCTACAGGACCCATCATCTCCTACAGGACCCACCATCTCCTACAGGACCCACCATCTCCTACAGGACCCACCCCCCACTCTGCACCTCCAGCAATCCCCACACCCTGCACTTCATCATCTCCTACAGGACCCGCCATCTCCTACAGGACCCGCCATCTCCTACAGGACCCACCATCTCCTACAGGACCCACCATCTCCTACAGGACCCACCATCTCCTACAGGACCCACCATCTCCTACAGGACCCACCATCTCCTACAGGACCCACCATCTCCTACAGGACCCACCCCCCACTCTGCACCTCAGGCAATCCCCACACCCTGCACTTCATCATCTCCTACAGGACCCGCCATCTCCTACAGGACCCGCCATCTCCTACAGGACCCGCCATCTCCTACAGGACCCGCCATCTCCTACAGGACCCGCCATCTCCTACAGGACCCGCCATCTCCTACAGGAACCGCCATCTCCTACAGGACCCGCCATCTTCTACAGGACCCGCCATCTCCTACAGGACCCGCCACCCTACAGCCCGCCATCTCCTACAGGACCCGCCATCTCCTACAGGACCCGCCATCTCCTACAGGACCCGCCACCCTACAGGACCATCTCCTACAGGACCCGCCATCTCCTACAGGAACCGCCATCTTCTACAGGAACCCCATCTTCTACAGCCCGCCATCTCCTACAGGACCCGCCATCTCCTACAGGACCCGCCATCTCCTACAGGACCCGCCATCTCCTACAGGACCCGCCATCTCCTACAGGACCCACCATCTCCTACAGGACCCACCATCTCCTACATGACCCACCCCCCACTCTGCACCTCCGGCAATCCCCACACCCTGCACTTCATCATCTCCTACAGGACCCACCATCTCCTACAGGACCCACCATCTCCTACAGGACCCACCATCTCCTACAGGACCCACCATCTCCTACAGGACCCACCCCCCACTCTGCACCTCAGGCAATCCCCACACCCTGCACTTCATCATCTCCTACAGGACCCACCATCTCCTACAGGACCCACCATCTCCTACAGGACCCGCCATCTCCTACAGGACCCGCCATCTCCTACAGGACCCGCCATCTCCTACAGGACCCACCCCCCATTCTGCACCTCCGGCAATCCCCACACCCTGCACTTCATCATCTCCTACAGGACCCACCATCTCCTACAGGACCCACCATCTCCTACAGGACCCACCCCCCACTTTGCACCTCCGGCAATCCCCACACCCTGCACTTCATCATCTCCTACAGGACCCACCATCTCCTACAGGACCCACCATCTCCTACAGGACCCACCATCTCCTACAGGACCCACCATCTCCTACAGGACCCACCATCTCCTACAGGACCCACCATCTCCTACAGGACCCACCCCCCACTTTGCACCTCCGGCAAGCCCCAACCCCTGCCCTTCAACATTTCCGACAGGCCCCACCCTCTACCATAAACCATCTCATACAGGCCCCACCTCCTGCCTTTTGCAATCTCCTACAGGTCCCACCTTCTGCACTCATATCTGGAAGACCTCAGTCCCTGTCTGTTATCTAATACAGGCCCTACCCCCTGCTTTTCTCCATTTTCTGGAGGCCCAACCCCCTGCTCTCTTTATCTTCTGTAGGCCCTTCATCTTTTGCCGGCCCTATCCCACATCCTACATGCCACAGTCCCTGTCCTCGATCTCCTGCAGACCCCATTGCTTGTCCATCTTCTGCAGGCCCTACACTTTGCCCTCTCCAATATGCCCCTCCCATCATCTCCTACAGGCCCTATCCACTGCCCTCCCACCATCTCCTGCAGGCTGTGCCCACCTTCTGACTTCCACCTTTTCCAGCCGTCCCACCCCAGCCATCTCTTTCTAAGCCGTCCTCCATTTCTGGCAGCCCCTCTACCATCTCTCCCCACCTTCTACCAGACTCAGGATTGAAGCAAACAGTATTTAAAGCAGGTGGGGAGAAGAATATAAATGATTATTTACCGTTCCACAGCAGCTTCTCAAAGGCTTCTTTTCCCCGGCTGAGAATATCGGAGAACTTATTGTAGGCGGAGGTGTCACCCAGGAGATCCGCCATCTGACACATCATACACACCGCTGCCAGCCAGAGACCCCCACAGTATGAGCTGAGAGGGAGTGGGGGGCACAAAAGGGAAGAAGAGGGGGGTGTGAGGGAAGAAGAGAGGGGGGAGGAAAAGATTGGAGTGACGGGAAAGGGGGAGGGACAGAAAAGAGATGGTCAGTATACATTGGCAGTGCTGGGCTCTCTGATTGGAAAGCCCAGCATCCTCATGGAATTATCTGGTTACAAATGCTATTTAGTAAAATTAAGAATCTATAGAAGAAAATGATATAAAAGATCGGTTTGTAGAAAAGTGATAATTTCCAGGGGGAGTGGCCAGAGTCTCCCTCGATTGTCCCCGCCCTCACCTTGGTCCTGTCATCACCCAACCATCGTACGTCTGGTCAGCGATGCCGGAGTTCTCGATCAGACCATCGCCATCCTGATCGAATCTCAGAGACGACTCCATGACTGCCTTATG
The DNA here is from genome assembly GCA_029574335.1 of Rana kukunoris. Lineage (NCBI taxonomy): Eukaryota > Metazoa > Chordata > Amphibia > Anura > Ranidae > Rana > Rana kukunoris. The sequence goes on from JAJQKJ010000017.1 coordinate 44,336, forward strand.
GAGACAAATATCACAGACACATCAAGCACTGAGCCAATGACATTTCACCAACCCATCATGTGACATTTACCTGGCAGATGGGCCACATGTCTCGCAGGTAGGAGGAGCTTCTGGTCAGGTGATAGTCTCGATACACTTGCAGCACAAATTTGAGATTCAGGTCCTTCCAGTCGGCAGTGTCATGGATGATGTAGGCGTTGAGTTTCTGCCACGGCTCATCGTCTAGGGAACCGGGAATACGATTAGGGAGGAGCAGAGACAGACATGGAGGACAGGAGAGGAAGAAATAGAGACAGACATGGAGGACAGGAAAGGGAGGAGTAGAGATGGACATGGAGGACAGGGGAGGGAGTAGAGATGGACATGGAGGACAGGAGAGGGAGGAGTAGAGATGGACATGGAGGACAGGGGAGGGAGGAGTAGAGATGGACATGGAGGACAGGGGAGGGAGGAGTAGAGATGGACATGGAGGACAGGAAAGGGAGGAGCAGAGATGGACATGGAGGACAGGAGAGGAAGAAATAGAGACAGACATGGAGGACAGGAAAGGGAGTAGTAGAGAGGGACATGGAGGACAGGAGAGGGAGGAGTAGAGATGGACATGGAGGACACGAGAGGGAGGATTAGAGACGGAGGACAGGAGAGGGAGGATTAGAGACGGAGGACAGGAGAGGGAGGAGTAGAGATGGACATGGAGGACAGGGGAGGGAGGAGTAGAGATGGACATGGAGGACAGGGGAGGGAGGAGTAGAGATGACATGGAGGACAGGAAAGGGAGGAGCAGAGATGGACATGGAGGACAGGAGAGGAAGAAATAGAGACAGACATGGAGGACAGGAAAGGGAGTAGTAGAGAGGGACATGGAGGACAGGAGAGGGAGGAGCAGAGATGGACATGGAGGACAGGAGAGGGAGGAGTAGAGATGGACATGGAGGACACGAGAGGGAGGATTAGAGACGGAGGACAGGAGAGGGAGGAGTAGAGACAGACATGGAGGACGGTAGAGGGAGGAGTAGAGATGGAGGACAGGAGAGGGAGGACACGAGAGGGAGGAGTAGACATGGTCATGGAGGACACGAGAGGGAGGAGTAGACATGGTCATGGAGGACACGAGAGGGAGGAGTAGAGATGGATATGGAGGACACGAGAGGGAGGAGTAGAGATGGAGGACAGGAGAGGAATGAGTAGAGATGGAGGACAGGAGAGGAATGAGTAGAGATGGAGGACAGGAGAGGAATGAGTAGAGATGGAGGACAGGAGAGGAATGAGTAGAGATGGACAGGAGAGGGAGGAGTAGAGATGGACCTGCAGGACAGGAGAGGGAGGAGTAGAGATGGAGGACAGGAGAGGAATGAGTAGAGATGGAGGACAGGAGAGGAATGAGTAGAGATGGACAGGAGAGGGAGGAGTAGAGATGGACCTGCAGGACAGGAGAGGGAGGAGTAGAGATGGACCTGCAGGACAGGAGAGGGAGGAGTAGAGATGGACATGGAGGACAGGAGAGGGAGGAGTAGAGATGGACATGGAGGACAGGAGAGGGAGGAGTAGAGATGGACCTGCAGGACAGGAGAGGGAGGAGTAGAGATGGACCTGCAGGACAGGAGAGGGAGGAGTAGAGATGGACCTGCAGGACAGGAGAGGGAGGAGTAGAGATAGACATGGAGGACAGGAGAGGGAGGAGTAGAGATGGACATGGAGGACAGGAGAGGGGGGAGTAGAGATGGACATGGAGGACAGGAGAGGGAGGAGTAGAGATGGACATGGAGGACAGGAGAGGGAGGAGTAGAGATGGACCTGCAGGACAGGAGAGGGAGGAGTAGAGATGGACCTGCAGGACAGGAGAGGGAGGAGTAGAGATGGACCTGCAGGACAGGAGAGGGAGGAGTAGAGATAGACATGGAGGACAGGAGAGGGAGGAGTAGAGATGGACATGGAGGACAGGAGAGGGGGGAGTAGAGATGGACATGGAGGACAGGAGAGGGAGGAGTAGAGATGGACATGGAGGACAGGAGAGGGAGGAGTAGAGATGGACATGGAGGACAGGAGAGGGAGGAGTAGAGATGGACCTGCATGACAGGAGAGGGAGGAGTAGAGATAGACACGGAGGACAGGAGAGGGAGGAGTAGAGATGGACCTGCAGGACAGGAGAGGGAGGAGTAGAGATGGACCTGCATGACAGGAGAGGGAGGAGTAGAGATAGACACGGAGGACAGGAGAGGGAGGAGTAGAGATGGACATGGAGGACAGGAGAGGGAGGAGTAGAGATGGACATGGAGGACAGAAAAGAGGGCAGAAAGCGAGGAGCTGGGGGTTCTCTCACCCGGATCACCAACATCATGTGGCACCACATTTCTTATCTTCACAGGAGCCAGATCCCCGCTCATTAAATAGCGTCTCTGCTCCAGATCCTGCTGGAGAACCGCCGCCGCTGGAGGAAACACAAATGTTTCATGTGAGAGGATCGTTAGATTGGAAAGACCCCAGGAAACTACGATGGACAGAAATTGGGGGGTCACTCACCCATATCATACTGCAGACTGAGCTCCAACTGTGGCCACAGCATGACGAGGGCAAACGAGGCGTAGAAGTGAACGTCGTATGTGTTATACATCCGATACTCCTGACCTGCCAGAGGAAGGACCCGACATTACATTGGGGTGACTCTACAGAGACAACCATTACTTTGTCCCCTCCCCCTGTATATATGGTGACTTCCTGTCCCGAGTCCCCTCCCCCTATATATAATGGTGACTTCCTGTCCTATGTCCCCTCCCCCTGTATATAATGGTGACTTCTTGTCCCGTGTCCCCTCCCCCTGTATATATGGCGACTTCCTGTCCCGAGTCCCCTCCCCCTATATTTAATGGTAACTTCCTGTCCTGTGTCCCCTCCCCTGTATATAATGGTGACTTCCTGTCCCGTGTCCCCTCCCACTGCAGGAGGAAGAACCATAGATAGATCAGAGCTGGTAACGCCTCCCATACATGAAGATCACTATACTGCCCTCTTCAGGGGGGTGATGTCTATACACTGGTTGTTGGGTGGATATTTCAGGTGACATAGGGGGTGGGGTTAGGGGTACGCACCCTCCAGGTAGGCGAATCGCCCGTACTCCTCCAGGAGACTTTTCATGCCGAGGATCTCCTTCTCTCCAATCTTCATCAGATCGTCGTCCTCAGAGCTGTCCGCCGGGACCTCCAACCACACCGTCCCGCCGTCTGCCACAAAATACAGTTCATTGAACAACGCCGACTTGTACCAGGATGGGAGCCGCCTATAGGGGGCAGAAGAAAGGGTCATGAGGTGGGAGGGAAGGGTGAATTTTCCAGATTGGGGGAGGGAGAAGATCTGAATGTGACCCTCCTTTATTCATATATAACAATCTCCGCTCTTGTGACACCAAATGGGACACGGAACCTACCCTCTTCCCAGGTACTGGTCACCCTGGAGATCTGTACCTACCAACGGAACGTCTCCCCCCGACCTATAGAAGGGGCGCCTCCCCCCGACCTATAGAAGGAACGCCTCCCCCCACCTATAGAAGGAGCGCCTCCACCCGACCTATAGAAGGAGCGCCTCCACCCCACCTATAGAAGGAGCGCCTCCCCCCGACCTATAGAAGGAGCGTCTCCACCCGACCTATAGAAGGGGCGCCTCCACCCGACCTATAGAAGGGGCGCCTCCACCCGACCTATAGAAGGGGCGCCTCCACCCGACCTATAGAAGGAGCGCCTCCCCCCGACCTATAGAAGGAGCGCCTCCCCCCGACCTATAGAAGGAGCGCCTCCACCCCACCTATAGAAGGAGCGCCTCCACCCCACCTATAGAAGGAGCGCCTCCACCCCACCTATAGAAGTAGCGCCTCCACCCCACCTATAGAAGGAGCGCCTCCACCCCACCTATAGAAGGAGCGTCTCCACCCCACCTATAGAAGGAGCGCCTCCCCCCGACCTATAGAAGGAGCGCCTCCCCCCGACCTATAGAAGGAGCGCCTCCCCCCGACCTATAGAAGGAGCGCCTCCCCCCGACCTATAGAGGGAGCGCCTCCCCCCGACCTATAGAGGGAGCGCCTCCCCCCGACCTATAGAGGGAGCGCCTCCCCCCGACCTATAGAAGGGGCGCCTCCCCCCGACCTATAGAAGGGGCGCCTCCCCCCGACCTATAGAAGGAGCGCCTCCACCCGACCTATAGAAGGGGCGCCTCCACCCGACCTATAGAAGGGGCGCCTCCCCCCGACCTATAGAAGGGGCGCCTCCACCCGACCTATAGAGGGAGCGCCTCCCCCCGACCTATAGAAGGAGCGCCTCCCCCCGACCTATAGAGGGAGCGCCTCCCCCCGACCTATAGAAGGGGCGCCTCCCCCCGACCTATAGAGGGAGCGCCTCCCCCCGACCTATAGAAGGAGCGCCTCCACCCGACCTATAGAAGGAGCGCCTCCACCCCACCTATAGAAGGAGCGCCTCCACCCCACCTATAGAAGGAGCGCCTCCACCCCACCTATAGAAGGAGCGTCTCCCACCCCACCTATAGAAGGAGCGCCTCCCCCCGACCTATAGAAGGAGCGTCTCCACCCGACCTATAGAAGGAGCGCCTCCACCCGACCTATAGAAGGAGCGCCTCCACCCGACCTATAGAAGGAGCGCCTCTACCCGACCTATAGAAGGAGCGCCTCCACCCGACCTATAGAAGGAGCGCCTCCACCCGACCTATAGAAGGAGCGCCTCCACCCGACCTATAGAAGGAGCGCCTCCCCCCAACCTATAGAAGGAGCGCCTCCACCCCACCTATAGAAGGAACGCCTCCACCCGACCTATAGAAGGAACGCCTCCCCCCGACCTATAGAAGGAACGCCTCCCCCCGACCTATAGAAGGAACGCCTCCACCCCACCTATAGAAGGAGCGTCTCCACCCGACCTATAGAAGGAGCGCCTCCACCCCACCTATAGAAGGAGCGCCTCCCCCCGACCTATAGAAGGAGCGTCTCCACCCGACCTATAGAAGGAGCGCCTCCACCCCACCTATAGAAGGAGCGCCTCCACCCGACCTATAGAAGGAGCGCCTCCACCCGACCTATAGAAGGAGCGCCTCCACCCGACCTATAGAAGGAGCGCCTCCACCCCACCTATAGAAGGAGCGCCTCCCCCCGACCTATAGAAGGAGCGTCTCCACCCGACCTATAGAAGGAGCGCCTCCACCCCACCTATAGAAGGAACGCCTCCACCCGACCTATAGAAGGAGCGCCTCCACCCGACCTATAGAAGGAGCGCCTCCACCCGACCTATAGAAGGAGCGCCTCCCCCCAACCTATAGAAGGAGCGCCTCCACCCCACCTATAGAAGGAACGCCTCCACCCGACCTATAGAAGGAACGCCTCCACCCCACCTATAGAAGGAGCGCCTCCCCCCGACCTATAGAAGGAGCGCCTCCCCCCGACCTATAGAAGGAACGCCTCCACCCGACCTATAGAAGGAGCGCCTCCCCCCGACCTTCAGAAGGAGCGCCTCTCCCCGACCTATAGAAGGAGCGCCTCCCCCCGACCTATAGAAGGAGCGCCTCCCCCCGACCTATAGAAGGAACGCCTCCCCCCGACCTATAGAAGGAGCGCCTCCCCCCCGACCTATAGAAGGAGCGCCTCCCCCCCGACCTATAGAAGGAGCGCCTCCCCCCCGACCTATAGAAGGAGCGCCTCCCCCCGACCTATAGAAGGAACGCCTCCCCCCGACCTATAGAAGGAACGCCTCCCCCCGACCTATAGAAGGAACGCCTTGCCCCGGACCTATAGAAGGAACGCCTCCCCCCGACCTATAGAAGGAACGCCTCCCCCCGACCTATAGAAGGAACGCCTCCCCCAACCTATAGAAGGAGCGTCTCCCACCCCTCCCCCTCAGTACACACCCCTCCCCCTCAGACACACCCCTCCCCCTCAGACACACCCCTCCCCCTCAGTACACACACCCCCCCCCCCCTCAGTACACACACCCCTCCCCCTCAGTACACACACCCCTCCCCCTCAGTACACACACACCCCTCCCCCTCAGTACACACACCCCTCCCCCTCAGTACACACACACCCCTCCCCCTCAGTACACACACACCCCTCCCCCTCAGTACACACACACCCCTCCCCCTCAGTACACACCCCTCCCCCTCAGTACACACCCCTCCCCCTCAGTACACACCCCTCCCCCTCAGTACACACCCCTCCCCCTCAGTACACACCCCTCCCCCTCAGTACACACCCCTCCCCCTCAGTACACACACCCCTCCCCCTCAGTACACACACCCCTCCCCCTCAGTACACACACCCCTCCCCCTCAGTACACACACCCCTCCCCCTCAGTACACACACCCCTCCCCCTCAGTACACACACCCCTCCCCCTCAGTACACACACCCCTCCCCCTCAGTACACACACCCCTCCCCCTCAGTACACACCCCTCCCCCTCAGTACACACCCCTCCCCCTCAGTACACACCCCTCCCCCTCAGTACACACCCCTCCCCCTCAGTACACACTCCTCCCCCTCAGTACACACTCCTCCCCCTCAGTACACACTCCTCCCCCTCTCTCTCAGTACATACTCATCTGTCAGGATTGGGTCTTGCCAGGCCTCCATCCTCTGCTCCCATTCCTCATAGTGGAACAAACCGTAATGACAAAGAACTGAAGCCGAATTCCCCTGACTGCCGAAAAACCGTGTGTATCGCCTGCAGAGAGAGAAGAGGTGGGATGAGGATAACACAAACAGGGCACGTTGCAGTAACATGACTCTTCTCATGTCCAGGTTGGAGGTTTCAGAAGCCAACTAAAACTTGCAATTTTTATCCAACCAAATTGGTCAGTGGTGGACAGTGATGGTCAGTGGTGGACAGTGGTGGTCAGTGGTGGACAGTGGTGGACAGTGGTGGACAGTGGTGGTCAGTGGTGGACAGTGGTGGACAGTGGTGGACAGTGGTGGACAGTGGTGGACAGTGGTGGTCAGTGGTGGACAGTGGTGGACAGTGGTGGACAGTGGTGGACAGTGGTGGACAGTGGTGGACAGTGGTGGACAGTGATGGTCAGTGGTGGACAGTGATGGTCAGTGGTGGACAGTGATGGTCAGTGGTGGACAGTGATGGTCAGTGGTGGACAGTGATGGTCAGTGGTGGACAGTGATGGTCAGTGGTGGACAGTGATGGTCAGTGGTGGACAGTGGTGATGGACAGTGATGGTCAGTGGTGGACAGTGATGGTCAGTGGTGGACAGTGATGGTCAGTGGTGGACAGTGATGGTCAGTGGTGGACAGTGGTGGTCAGCGGTGGACAGTGATGGTCAGCGGTGGACAGTGATGGTCAGCGGTGGACAGTGATGGTCAGCGGTGGACAGTGATGGTCAGCGGTGGACAGTGATGGTCAGCGGTGGACAGTGATGGTCAGCGGTGGACAGTGATGGTCAGCGGTGGACAGTGATGGTCAGCGGTGGACAGTGATGGTCAGCGGTGGACAGTGATGGTCAGCGGTGGACAGTGATGGTCAGTGGTGGTCAGTGATGGTCAGCGGTGGACAGTGATGGTCAGCGGTGGACAGTGATGGTCAGCGGTGGACAGTGGTGGTCACAGTGGTGGACAGTGGGACAGTGGTGGACAGTGATGGTGGTCAGTGGACAGTGGACAGTGAGGGTCAGAGGTGGACAGTGATGGTCAGCGGTGGACAGTGATGGTCAGCGGTGGACAGTGATGGTCAGCGGTGGACAGTGATGGTCAGCGGTGGACAGTGATGGACAGTGGTGGACAGTGGTGGTCAGTGGTGGTCAGTGGTGGACAGTGATGGTCAGTGGTGGACAGTGAGGGTCAGTGGTGGACAGTGAGGGTCAGTGGTGGACAGTGAGGGTCAGTGGTGGACAGGGTCAGTGGTGGACAGTGATGGTCAGTGGTGGACAGTGATGGACAGTGGCGGACAGTGACGGACAGTGGTGGTCAGTGGTGGACAGTGACGGACAGTGGTGGTCAGTGGTGGTCAGTGGTGGACAGTGATGGTCAGTGGTGGACAGTGGTGGACAGTGGTGGACAGTGAGGGTCAGTGGTGGACAGTGGTGGACAGTGGTGGTCAGTGGTGGACAGTGACGGACAGTGGTGGTCAGTGGTGGTCAGTGGTGGACAGTGGTGGACAGTGGTGGTCAGTGGTGGACAGTGGTGGACAGTGGTGGACAGTGAGGGTCAGTGGTGGACAGTGGTGGTCAGTGGTGGACAGTGAGGGTCAGTGGTGGTCAGTGGTGGTCAGTGGTGGTCAGTGGTGGTCAGTGGTGGTCAGTGGTGGACAGTGGTGGACAGTGGTGGACAGTGGTGGACAGTGGTGGTCAGTGGTGGTCAGTGGTGGTCGCTGGAAGCAGACAGACACATACCGGCAGTACTCTCTCTGTCCTGAACCGAAACGAACCCGGGGCATGTCCCAGGAGAGGCAGAATTCCAAAGTACTGCGTCCCCCAGAGCTCACCGAGCATCCTGCTGCCACACCCGCCGCGATCTTCTTCCCCTTCACGGTGTGAGAACTCGGGCCTGTGGCATTATTACATCATTATTACAGTGCAGGATTTATAGTGAGAACAGTTTATGAGGCATTTTATAATATAAAGGGAGACGGTACAAATACAAGGGGGTTAGGAGGGTTCTGCTCCTGAGAGTTTACATTCCAATAGGAAGGGGCAGGTGATTCAGGAACCCCAGAATTTGTCTACTCACAATTTACTCTGCAATGGGAGGCAGCACTAGGAACCCGTGTACACCGTCTATCTGTCCCAGAAGCTCTAATCTAAGGCAAATGGCTTCAGAGCTCAGAAATGTCCCTAAAGTGCCCCCCCCCCCCCCAGTATGATGAATTGAGGAACACTTGGGGGACGTTTCTAGAAACCATCTCAGAGCAAAGTGAAGATTTCTATATGTGTCTGGGACTGGGGGTTCCCAGGATGCACCTGAAGGATCGTTAATATTTGGATGGCAAGTGTCAATCCCTTGTAGAGACCCCTATTACACAACTTGGAAGAGGAAAAATACATTAAGGACTTGTGTGAACCCTCACCTTGTGTGTCCCCAAAAATGAACCTTCACCTTGTGTGTCCCCCAAAGATGAACCCTCTCCTTGTGTGTCCCCAAAGATGAACCCTCTCCTTGTGTGTCCCCAAAGATGAACCCTCTCCTTGTGTGTCCCCAAAGATGAACCCTCTCCTTGTGTGTCCCCCAAAGATGAACCCTCTCCTTGTGTGTCCCCAAAGATGAACCCTCTCCTTGTGTGTCCCCAAAGATGAACCCTCTCCTTGTGTGTCCCCAAAGATGAACCCTCTCCTTGTGTGTCCCCAAAGATGAACCCTCTCCTTGTGTGTCCCAAAAGATGAACCCTCTCCTTGTGTGTCCCCAAAGATGAACCCTCTCCTTGTGTGTCCCCAAAGATGAACCCTCTCCTTGTGTGTCCCCAAAGATGAACCCTCTCCTTGTGTGTCCCCCAAAGATGAACCCTCTCCTTGTGTGTCCCCAAAGATGAACCCTCTCCTTGTGTGTCCCCAAAGATGAACCCTCTCCTTGTGTGTCCCCCAAAGATGAACCCTCTCCTTGTGTGTCCCCCAAAGATGAACCCTCTCCTTGTGTGTCCCCAAAGATGAACCCTTTCCTTGTGTGTCCCCCAAAGATGAACCCTCTCCTTGTGTGTCCCCCAAAGATGAACCCTCTCCTTGTGTGTCCCCAAAGATGAACCCTCTCCTTGTGTGTCCCCAAAGATGAACCCTCTCCTTGTGTGTCCCCAAAGATGAACCCTCTCCTTGTGTGTCCCCCAAAGATGAACCCTCTCCTTGTGTGTCCCCAAAGATGAACCCTCTCCTTGTGTGTCCCCCAAAGATGAACCCTCTCCTTGTGTGTCCCCCAAAGATGAACCCTCTCCTTGTGTGTCCCCAAAGATGAACCCTCTCCTTGTGTGTCCCCCAAAGATGAACCCTCTCCTTGTGTGTCCCCCAAAGATGAACCCTCTCCTTGTGTGTCCCCCAAAGATGAACCCTCTCCTTGTGTGTCCCCCAAAGATGAACCCTCTCCTTGTGTGTCCCCCAAAGATGAACCCTCTCCTTGTGTGTCCCCCAAAGATGAACCCTCTCCTTGTGTGTCCCCCAAAGATGAACCCTCTCCTTGTGTGTCCCCCAAAGATAAACCCTCTCCTTGTGTGTCCCCCAAAGATAAACCCTCTCCTTCTGTGTCCCCAAAGATGAACCCTCTCCTGTGTCCCAAAAGATGAACCCCCTCCTTGTGTGTCCCCAAAGATGAACCCCCTCCTTGTGTGTCCCCAAAGATGAAACCTCTCCTTGTGTGTCCCCAAAGATGAACCCTCTCCTTGTGTGTCCCCAAAGACGAACCCTCTCCTTGTGTGTCCCCAAAGATGAACCCTCTCCTTGTGTGTCCCCAAAGATGAAACCTCTCCTTCTGTGTCCCAAAAGATGAACCCCCTCCTTGTGTGTCCCCAAAGATGAAACCTCTCCTTGTGTATCCCCAAAGATGAACCCTCTCCTTGTGTGTCCCCAAAGATAAACCTCCGCCTTGTGTGTCCCCAAAGATGAAACCTCTCCTTGTGTGTCCCCAAAGATGAACCCTCTCCTTGTGTGTCCCCAAAGATGAAGCCTCTCCTTGTTTGTCCCCCAAAGATGAACACTCTCCCTGTGTGTCCCCAAGGATGAACCCTCTCCTTGTGTGTCCCCGAAAGACGAACCCTCCCCTTGTGTGTCCCCGAAAGACGAACCCTCTCCTTGTGTGTCCCCAAAGATGAAACCTCTCCTTGTGTGTCCCCAAAGATGAACCCTCTCCTTGTGTGTCCCCGAAAGACGAACCCTCTCCTTGTGTGTCCCCGAAAGACGAACCCTCTCCTTGTGTGTCACGGGAGGTGTCCAGCTTTAGTAGAGAGCTCTTTTGGATCTGCTACTGCAATCTGTGCAGAAATCTGTTCCCTGATTGGTGGATGCAGCACTGATAAGAACCACTTCATGATCCCAACACTTACTAGGGGTGGAGTTCAAACGTCCGTCTTCCAGCAAGTCTTTCCAAATTTCCTGTCCCATCCCGTTGGGGTCAAACTCTGTACAGTGGGACACGTGTATCTCGGGCTGGGGGAGAAACACACAACTGATCATCACCCAAATGTGACTCCACCAATGACCCCCCCCCCTGATCCGATTACCCAATGTGACTCCACCAATGACCCCCCCCCCTGATCTGATCACCCAATGTGACTCCATCAATCAGCTCGCTGATCCAACATCCCAATGTGATGCCGCCAATTAAGTATCATCATCCAACCATTAAGCCTCATGATCCGGCCCCCCAATGTGGCAATAAGCCCCCTGATTCAACTGCTTATTGTGAAGCCACCAATGAATTCTCCATCTGACGGCTATTGTGACGCTAGCAATAATCCCCTCATCCAACTGACCAATGTGATGCCACCGATAAGCTTCCTCATCTGACCACTGATAGTGAGGCCACCGATGAGAACACTGATCCGACTGGTAAATGTGAGGCCACTAAGACCCTGATCTGAGGGATGCCACCAATGAGCTCTGTCTCCCATCATGTGATTGGTCCTGAGGAGAACTCACTTGTACGGCTATGTCCAGGACCCCTGTCATGTGATTCCTCCCTCATATAGGTATGGACCTTGATAACAACCAATATCCTTTGATCACTCCCCCGCTTACCCTCCTTCCTGTGGCAATGGACCTCGATAACGGCCCCCACTTACCCTCTCTCGTATGGCTATGGACTTTATTAATGACCCTCATCCTGTGAGCCCTCCCACTTGCCCTCTCTCGTATGGCTATAGGACCTTAATAATGACCCTTGACATATGATCCCTCCCACTTACCCCTTTCGTAGGGTTATGGACCTCGATAACGACCCTCATCACGTGATCCCTCCCACTTACGGCAATGGATCCTGATAATAATCCTCATCATGAGATTCCTCCCCCTACCTTATGCCTCTTGTAAGATATGGATCTTGATAATGATCCTTATGTGATCCTTCCTGCTTACCCTCTTTGGTACAGCTATGGACATTGATACTAACCCTTGTCTTGCGATTCCCACCCCTCACTTAACCCCTCTTGTAAGATATGGACCTCGATATGACTCTCATCCCCACACTTACCCTCTCTCGTACAGCTATGCCCAGAGTGAACGGATTGACGGCGGTACAGTGATGAAGAAGCACACCGGACACCGTCTCCCCCTCTCTGCTGAGATGGAATGGCTCATTCCAATGGCCCCCGGCCTTGTCCGTCTTGGTGCCGCTTCCATTCCTCATGGTGAACATGATGGTCACTTCAACCTCCTCATCGCCAGAATTCTCCACATCCCAAACAAAGGCGGCCAGCGGCAGCGAGGAGTCCTGAGGAAGAGAAGATGTTACATTGGTGAGGTTAAGTAAGAACTTTACTCTTCAACAAAACCCTCCCGCAATTTCTAATACCAGAAACACGTACATTTCTAAACCCATAAACAGGATTGTATCTACTTCTGAAGATTGGACAAAGAACGAAGACAAGGAGCATAATGATGAAAAGGGAAGTGTGACGGGGGTCACTTTGGGCGGGGGGTTTGTGGAACTCAGCTTACAATGGAGAGTTCTGGAGGCTCCACGTCCAGCTTCCTGACCCTCTTATGTGTAGATCACCCCGTGTCTCCAATATGGGTACAGGGGGACTGAGAAACCCAATATGATCTGTGATAGTCAGACTCAATGTTGTATATATTGTGTGTTGTCTCACGCTGTTGTGGACTCTTTGCTGTTATGGTTTGGGGTGTGACTGTATTCAATTGTCTAACTATTATGGGATGTGCAAGTGTCTTGCTGTGAGGAAAGAGGGAGGGGGGATTCCTCCAGCAGCCCCCTTGCTGATAAAAATGTTTACTGATGAGAAGTTTGAATACACCTGACCTGTGTGTCCATCGTCATTGGACAGTTTAACCCGCCCTGAATCCAAGGGTGGGGGGGAGGGGAGAGTCTCCGTTATTTTATCTGTGGTGTCCATATGTGATCAAAAAAATCAGTTTTGTTGTTTGCCACTCAACACTGAGGAGTTGTCTGGTGACTGGGGGGGGGGGGGGGGGGCTAAAGAGTCTTGGATGGGGCTGGTTCTGGTCAGAGGAAGCATTGACGGCGGACAAAGTCCGGTTTGAGAACAGAGGGTTCATCACGGGAAGTCTGGGCAGAAGAGATGGAAGAAGAAAAGAAGGAGTATGACCACTAAGGCACATTGGAGGACAATGAGGAAACACCCACTAAGGTGTCTCTCATAAAAGTCCCCCATGGGCGTCCATACTCCAAAGCAAACTTGTTAACCACCTATAAAGATGGCAGTGCAGTCAGCAGGACTTCCTCGGAAACCTCTCTTTGGATAGGAAGGTATGGTGTGTAGTGCAGTTCTGGGTGTCACCAAGTACCACCACAGGACCACCTTGTAAGCCGCTTCCAAAGTCAACATTTTGTTACTGGTGACCATACGGCCTTCTAGGGCTCCATTCACTCAACGGACTCCAGGAAACGTCTGTTACAGCGAGTATAAAAACCCAATTTTCTCCCTCATCCTTCGAGGGACACAAAGTCTTTAACCACTTAAAGTGGAGGTTCACCCTAAATATAAGCCCTCCCATGTGATCCAGCATACTGGCGTCAGCGCCAGTATGCTGTTTTTTTTTTTTAAATCCATGTACTTACTGTATTATGCTGAATTTTATTTTTTTTACCCCGCGGTGGACGGCGCCAGTATAGCGCGTCACATCTTACAAAAGTACCCGAAAAGGACTCGGGTAATCTCGGCGAAAATGCGGCGCCTGCGCACAGACCTAGGAGCTGACTGCGCAGGCGCCGTATTTCTCCGAGTCCTATATTGGCGTTTTTCGGAGGGCGTGACACGCCATAGCCATAGGACTCGGAGAAATACGGCGCCTGCGCAGTCAGCTCCTAGGTCTGTGCGCAGGCGCCGCATTTTCGCCGAGATTACCCGAGTCCTTTTCGGGTACTTTCGTAAGATGTGACGCGCTATACTGGCGCCGTCCACCGCGGGGTAAAAAAAATAAAATTCAGCATAATACAGTAAGTACATGGATTAAAAAAAAAAAAAATGGATCACATGGGAGGGCTTATATTTAGGGTGAACCTCCGCTTTAAGCCACGGACCCTTTCACCCCAAATCAATAAGACCCAGAATTCTGTAATATGGGGGGTAGAAGACTGGGACTCCTCGGGGGTAAGCTCATCAGTCAGGGACAAAACTCGTCCAACAACTCCAGTCAGTCAGACATGGTCTCTGCCGGTGATGGTTGGACAGCCGCGGGCAAGTCATATCAAAACTGCAGGAGGGGGCTGGGGGCCCCTGAGGTCAGCAGGATTGTAGCTGATAAAGAAGATCCAATCACACCCGAGAGAGATGAGGGGATAGAAGAGACTCCAAAACTGGAGAGAAACATGACTGCAATCTGTGCAAGATGGAATCAACAGGGGGTAGGGAAGCTGGATCACTGTGTAGGGGGGAGAATCACTATGTGTAAGGGGGGGGGAGGTGATCACTATGTATGGGGAGGGGGCGGGGTATGTGAGGGGTGGAAGATTATCATTGTTAATTATTATCCTCGGTTTATAGATTTGTTACAGATGACAATTACCTGCTATAAATAATGAGACTTTGAACCGGCAGAGACTCGGCGAATGTTATCAGGAATCACACCTCAAACTTTATTACTCCAAACACCATGACCTGATCCGTATGGTATGGGCAGAATTAACAGGGGTGGTACGGAGGAGCCCGGGGGGACAATAGAGGGTAACTAAAGGGGGTGGTACGGGGGGGGGGGATACAGGGCAAACAAAGGGGGTTGTATGGAGAACCCCGGGGGGGACAGCAAAGGATAACCAAAGGGGGTGGTACAGGGGGGGGGGGGATACAGGGTAACCAAGGAGGTGGTACAGAGAAGCAAGGGGTACTATATAGGGTAACCAAAGGGGGCAGTGGTGGTACGGGGGGGGGGATAAAGGGCAACCAAGGAGGTGATACAGAGATGCCGGGGGTACAATATAGGGTAACTAAAGGGGGCGGTGGTGGTATGGGGGGGGGGGATAGAGGGCAACCAAGGAGGTGATACAGAGAAGCCGGGGGTACAATATAGTGTAACCAAAGGGGGCGGTGGTGGTACGGGGGGGGGGATAGAGGGCAACCAAGGAGGTGGTACAGAGAAGCCGTGGGTACAATATAGGGTAACTAAAGGGGGCGGTGGTGGTACAGGGGGGGGATAGAGGGCAACCAAGGAGGTGATACAGAGATGCCGGGGGTACAATATAGGGTAACCAAAGGGGGCGGTGGTGGTACAGGGGGGGGATAAAGGGCAACCAAGGAGGTGATACAGAGAAGCCGGGGGTACAATATAGGGTAACCAAAGGGGGCGGTGGTGGTACAAGGGGGGGGGGGGATAAAGGGCAACCAAGGAGGTGGTACAGAGAAGCCGGGGGTACAATATAGGGTAACCAAAGGGGGCGGTGGTGGTACAGGGGGGGGATAAAGGGCAACCAAGGAGGTGATACAGAGAAGCCGGGGGTACAATATAGGGTAACCAAAGGGGGCGGTGGTGGTACAAGGGGGGGGGGGGGATAAAGGGCAACCAAGGAGGTGGTACAGAGAAGCCGGGGGTACAATATAGGGTAACCAAAGGGGGCGGTGGTGGTACGGGGGGTGGGGGGGGTGTAGCGGAGAGCAATATTAAACTCCACGATCTCCGCTGGTAACCAGGGTAAATCCACAGTCAGCGTTGAAAAGTAAGGCAATGTCCCAAATCTCCCCCAGTAACCAGACGACACACAGCTCTGAGAGTCAACTGACTTTTTATTCACAGGCTTCCATATTTATAGAATTCCCCATGCAAGGGGTTTCCAAACAGCCAAATAGATTTAACAGGGGTAATACAGGGAGGACCAGATGGGGAACTTAACAGTTTGGATAATTCTCCCATCAGGCATTGCTGCATGAGGGAAAAGTCGGTTGATAGCTGGGGTCTGGGGTTATGTGTTGTGGGAATTCGGTTTAAAACTGCCGAACACTGATTGGGCAACATAAAACTAAGTACTGAATGCTAGTGGCTTACGGCTGCCAGCATATGAATTACTATGCCCACATAAGACCAGCAGAATACATAGCATATAATACAGACAACCTTTTGACATGTAACGTCCAGCGTTCCAGAAGTGGCTAGGTTTGCCACAATGCTCCCCCAGAACCAAGCCGGCATACACAGTCTGATCCCAACGGATCGGCTTGGGGATGTCCGGGGAAGTACTCACAGATCACTTTTCAAGTTCAGTTTGTCTAGATAACCAGTCGGCGTTACCGTTTTGGTAGTGGATTGTAAAGTCAAACGGCTGCAGCGCCAAACTCCAGCGGAGCAGCCGGGCATTGTCTCCCGCCACACGGTTTAGCCACACCAACGAGTTGTGATCTGTGAGTAGCGAAAAAGGTTGTCCATACAAATACAGCTGCAACTTTTTGAGGGCCCACACCACGGCCAGGCATTCCTTCTCAATAGTGGCGTAGCTTACTTCTCGTGGCAATAACTTTCGACTCGGGTAAGCTACGGGGTGTTCTCCGCCATCGGCTCCCACTTGGCTCAGCACTGCTCCCAATCCAAACATTGAAGCGTCGGAGCCTTAGAGTGTGTCGGTGGAACCGTGGTGCGAGCCTGTTGCCGTGTGGTCACTGGATGGGCTTCCTGGTATGGGGCCTGGGGTACAAAAGCAGAGGTCATCTGACCCAAGTCATTTCCCAGCATAACATCTGCTGGTAAATTTTGCATGAGGCCCACTTCTACCGTCCCCCCTCCCACACCCCAATCCAAATGTACTTTGGCAGTGGGTAGTCGGTACACTGCTCCCCCTGCCACTCGTACTGCCACGGATCCACCAGTGTGTGCCGAGTCAGGGACCAAATGGGGTGCTATCAAGGTTAAAGTAGCTCCTGAATCCCGAAGCCCCTGGACTTCTTTTCCCTCCAAGGTCACCAGCTGTCGATGATGCTGCCGGTTATCCGTGGCTCGGACTGTCATCACCTCATGCAAGATTCCCAGGGGTTCTTCCGCTGGAATGCTCAACATCTCTTGAGTGGCCGGCTCCCGTTGATAATGATGGGCAGCAGCCCTTGGTGCCGGGTTCGGTCGGCCTTGGTTCCAGGCAGGTCTGCCCGGTTTTGGGTGCACTCGCGTGCCATATGTCCCCACTGTTTGCAGGTGTGGCATTGGGTGTTGGCACGTCCGTTATATCTGGAGGGTGGTGGTAAAGTCCCTTGGAATTGACGAAAAGGGGAGGCTGTGAGAGCGGGGGGTTGGTAGAGTACTGGGTGGTCCCGTGGGTCGAGGATAACTCTTGGTTAGGGGCCCATGATGTCTCCTCGCATCAAAATGCTGGGCAGCAGCCCTTGGTGCCGGGTTCGGTCGGCCTTGGTTCCAGGCAGGTCTGCCCCGGTTTTGGGTGCACTCGCGTGCCATATGTCCCCACTGTTTGCAGGTGTGGCATTGGATGTTGGCACGTCTGTTATATCTAGAGGGTGGTGGTAAAGTCCTTTGGGATGGACGAAAAGGGGAGGCTGTGAGAGCGGGGGTTGGTAGAGTACTAGTTGGTCCCGTGGGTCGAGGATAACTCTTGGTTAGAGGCCCATGATGTCTCCTCGCATCAAAATGCTGATCCGCTAATCGAGCCGCTTCGGTTAGGGTGAGAGGTTTCCTGTCTCGCACCCATTCTTGTGCCTCTGGGGACAAACCGTTGAAGAATTGCTCCAACAGCATTAACTGTCTCAATTCCTCCATAGTAGTAGCTTGGCTGGCTTGTATCCACCCTTGGGAAGCTTGGTCCAGCTTGTGTGCCCATTCAGCATGTGAATCCTTCTCTGGTTTGCGCAGGTTTCTAAACTTGCGCCGGTATGCCTCTGGAGTAATGGCATATCTCTCTAATATCGCTCGCTTCACTTTATCATAATCCTTGCTGTCCTCACTGGGTACAGCGCGATATGCTTCTGCTGCCCGACCTGCCAGCTTGTCTGCTAGCAATGGGACCCATACTGTCCGTTCCAAGTCATGTAAATCACACAGTCTCTCAAAATCCTGTAAATACCCATCAATCTCATCCTTCTCCTCGCAAAACATTTTAAAGGCATGATAGGGAATTTTGGGTTTTACCTGGTTGTAGAGTGACCCAGTAGTGGATTCTGCTCGAGACTGTGTATACTGCGGACTGTGTGCCATCACGTACTCCTGCACATTCGCCATTACCATATGCAGCATGGCATCTGATATAGGCTGTGGCAAAAATTCCAGCCTGGTCCTCATTTCTCTCTGGTAGAGGGTTTCTTCCATGGCTGCTGGTGGTGTAGCGCTGCGGGCTCTGTCTCCCTCCATCAGCTCGGCAGTTAGTACAGCTTTGGATTTGTTGCTGGCTACCTTACCCCTGGCTTCTAGCAGTTCCTTTAATGTCTGCCGCTTTAGCCTAGAATAATCCGTCTCCATTTACATCGGTAGTTCACATTGCACGAATTGCGCTTATCGACTGTAAGGTTGGATCCCGTCGCTTGCCACCAAATGTAGCGGAGAGCAATATTAAACTCCACGATCTCCGCTGGTAACCAGGGTAAATCCACAGTCAGCGTTGAAAAGTAAGGCAATGTCCCAAATCTCCCCCAGTAACCAGACGACACACAGCTCTGAGAGTCAACTGACTTTTTATTCACAGGCTTCCATATTTATAGAATTCCCCATGCAAGGGGTTTCCAAACAGCCAAATAGATTTAACAGGGGTAATACAGGGAGGACCAGATGGGGAACTTAACAGTTTGGATAATTCTCCCATCAGGCATTGCTGCACAAGGGAAAAGTCGGTTGATAGCTGGGGTCTGGGGTTATGTGTTGTGGGAGTTCGGTTTAAAACTGCCGAACACTGATTGGGCAACATAAAACTAAGTACTTGAATGCTAGTGGCTTACGGCTGCCAGCATATGAATTACTATGCCCACATAAGACCCAGCAGAATACATAGCATATAATACAGACAACCTTTTGACATGTAACGTCCAGCGTTCCAGAAGTGGCTAGGTTTGCCACAGGGGGGATAGAGGGCAACCAAGGAGGTGGTACAGAGAAGCCGGGGGTACAATATAGGGTAACCAAAGGGGGCGGTGGTGGTACGGGGGGGGGGGATAAAGGGCAACCAAGGAGGTGGTACAGAGAAGCCGTGGGTACAATATAGGGTAACCAAAGGGGGCGGTGGTGGTACAAGGGGGGGGGGGGGAGAGAGGGCAACCAAGGAGGTGGTACAGAGAAGCCGGGGGTACCATATAGGGTAACCAAAGGGGGCGGTGGTGGTACGGGGGGGGTGGGGGGGGGGGGGATAAAGGGCAACCAAGGAGGTGGTACAGAGAAGCCGGGGGTACAATATAGGGTAACCAAAGGGGGCGGTGGTGGTACGGGGGGGGGGATAAAGGGCAACCAAGGAGGTGGTACAGAGAAGCCGGGGGTACAATATAGGGTAACCAAAGGGGGCGGTGGTGGTACAAGGGGGGGGGGGAGAGAGGGCAACCAAGGAGTCGATACAGAGATGCCGGGGGTACAATATAGGGTAACCAAAAGGGGGCGGTGGTGGTAAGTACGGGGGGTGGTGGTACGGGGGGGTGGGGTGGGGGGGGGGATAAAGGGCAACCAAGGAGGTGGTACAGAGAAGCCCGGGGGGGTACAATATAGGGTAACTAAAGGGGGCGGGTGGTGGTACAGGGGGGGGGATAAAGGGCAACCAAGGAGGTGATACAGAGAAGCCGGGGGTACAATATAGGGTAACCAAAGGGGGCGGTGGTGGTACGGGGGGTGGGGGGGGGGAAAGGGGGGGGGGTAAAGGGCAACCAAGGAGGTGGTACAGAGAAGGGCCGGGGGGTACAATATAGGGTAACCAAAGGGGGCGGTGGTGGTACGGGGGGGGGGGGATAAAGGGCAACCAAGGAGGTGGTACAGAGAAGCCGGGGGTACAATATAGGGTAACCAAAGGGGGCGGTGGTGGTACAAGGGGGGGGGGGGGAGAGAGGGCAACCAAGGAGGTGGTACAGAGAAGCCGGGGGTACAATATAGGGTAACCAAAGGGGGCGGTGGTGGTACAGGGGGGGGATAAAGGGCAACCAAGGAGGTGATACAGAGAAGCCGGGGGTACAATATAGGGTAACCAAAGGGGGCGGTGGTGGTACAAGGGGGGGGGGGGGGGAGAGAGGGGGGGGAGGAGGAGGGCAACCAAGGAGGTGGTACAGAGAAGCCGGGGGGGTACAATATAGGGTAACCAAAGGGGGCGGTGGTGGTACAGGGGGGGGATAAAGGGCAACCAAGGAGGTGATACAGAGAAGCCGGGGGTACAATATAGGGTAACCAAAGGGGGCGGTGGTGGTGGTACGGTGGGTGGTGGTACGGGGGGGGGGGGGGGGGGGGGGGGGGGGATAAAGGGCAACCAAGGAGGTGGTACAGAGAAGATACAAGAAAAACGGGGGTACAATATAGGGTAACCAAAGGGGGCGGTGGTGGTACGGGGGGGGGGGGGATAAAGGGCAACCAAGGAGGTGGTACAGAGAAGCCGGGGGTACAATATAGGGTAACTAAAGGGGGCGGTGGTGGTGGTACAGGGGGGGGATAGAGGGCAACCAAGGAGGTGGTACAGGAAGCGGGGGGGGGGTACAATATAGGGTAACCAAAGGGGGCGGTGGTGGTGGTAAGGGGGGGGGATAGGGGGGGATAAAGGGCCCAAGGGGGTACAAGAAGCCGGGGGTACAATAGGGTAACCAAAGGGGGCGGTGGTGGTGGGGGGGGGGGGGATAAAGGGCAACCAAGGGGGGTACAGGAGAGCCGGGGGTACAATATAGGGTAACCAAAAGGGGGCGGTGGTGGTACAAGGGGGGGGGGGAGAGAGGGCAACCAAGGAGGTGGTAAAGGGGGGGGTACAATATAGGGTAACCAAGGGGGCGGTGGTGGTACAGGGGGGGGATGGGGGGGGATAAAGGGCAACCAAGAGGTGAAGAGAAGCCGGGGGTACAATATAGGGTAACCAAAGGGGGCGGTGGTGGTACGGGGGGGGGGGGGGGGGATAAAGGGCAACCAAGGAGGTGGTACAGAGAAGCCGGGGGGTACAATATAGGGTAACCAAAGGGGGCGGTGGTGGTACGGGGGGGGGGGGGAGAGAGGGCAACCAAGGAGGTGGTACAGAGAAGCCGGGGGTACAATATAGGGTAACCAAAGGGGGCGGTGGTGGTACAGGGGGGGGATAGGGGGGGGATAAAGGGCAACCAAGGAGGTGATACAGAGAAGCCGGGGGGTACAATATAGGGTAACCAAAGGGGGCGGTGGTGGTACGGGGGGGGATAAAGGGCAACCAAGGGGTGGTACAGAGAAGCGGGGGTAAATATAGGGTAACAAAGGGGGCGAGGTGGTGGTACAGGGGGGGGGATAAAGGAACCAAGGAGGTGGTACAGAGAAGCGGGGGGTACAATATAGGGTAACCAAAGGGGGCGGTGGTGGTACGGGGGGGGGGGTACGGGGGGTGGGGTGGGGGGGGATAAAGGGCAACCAAGGAGGTGGTACAGAGAAGCCGGGGGGGGAGTACAATATAGGGTAACCAAGGGGGGCAGGGGGTGGTGTGGTACAGGGGGGGGATAGGGGGGGGATAAAGGGCAACCAAAGGGATACAGGAAGCGGGGGGTACAATCTAGGTAAACCAAAGGGGGCGGTGGTGGTACAGGGGGGGGATAAAGGGCAACCAAGGGGGGGACAGAGGAAGCCGGGGGTAAATATAGGGTAACAAAAGGGGGCGGGTTGGTGGTACAGGGGGGGGATAAAGGAACCAAGGAGGTGATACAGAGAAGCGGGGGGTACAATATAGGGTAACCAAAGGGGGCGGGGGGGTGGTGGTACGGGGGGAGGTGGGTGGTGAGGGGGAGGTGGGGTGGGGGGGGATAGGGCAACCAAGGAGGTGGTAAGAGAAGCAGGGGGTACAAAGGGTAATACTAAAGGGGGCGGTGGTGGTACGGGGGGGGGGGGGGGGGGGGGATAAAGGGCAACCAAGGAGGTGGTACAGAGAAGCCGGGGTACAATATAGTACAAAGGGGGCGGTGGTGGTACGGGGGGGGGGGGGGGGATAGGGCAACCAAGGAGGTGGTAAGAGAAGCCGGGGGTAAATATAGGGTAACCAAAGGCTGGGGGGGTGGTGGTACAAGGGGGGGGAGAAGGAGGGCAACCAAGGAGGTGGTACAGAGAAGCCGTGGGTACAATATAGGGTAACCAAAGGGGGCGGTGGTGGTACGGGGGGGGGGGGGGGATAAAGGGCAACCAAGGAGGTGGTACAGAGAAGCCGGGGGTACAATATAGGGTAACCAAAGGGGGCGGTGGTGGTACAGGGGAGGAGGGGGGGGGGAGAGAGGGCAACCAAGGAGGTGGTACAGAGAAGCCGTGGGTACAATATAGGGTAACCAAAGGGGGCGGTGGTGGTGGTACGGGGGGGGGGGGGATATAAAGGGCAACCAAGGAGGTGGTACAGAGAAGCCGGGGGGTACAATATAGGGTAACCCAAAGGGGGAGCGGTGGTGGTACAGGGGGGGGGATAGGGGGGGGATAAAGGGCAAACCAAGGAGGTGATACAGAGAAGCCGGGGGTACAATATAGGGTAACCAAATGGGGGCGCGGTGGTGGTTACGGGGGGAGGGGGGGGGGAGAATAAAAGGGCAACCAAGGAGGTGGGTACAGAGAAGCCGGGGGTACAATATAGGGTAACCAAAGGGGGCGGTGGTGGTACAAGGGGGTCACAGGGGGAGGGGAAGAGAGAGGGCAACCAAGGAGAGGTGGTACAGAGAAAGCCGGGGGTACAATATAGGGTAACCAAAAGGGGGCGGTGGGGTGTGGTACGGGGGGGGGGGGGGGATAAAGGGCAACCAAGGAGGTGGTACAGAGAAGCCGGGGGTACAATATAGGGTAACCAAAGGGGGCGGTGGTGGTACGGGGGGGGGGGGGTGGGGTAGGGGGGGGGATAAAGGGCAACCAAGGAGGTGTTACAGAGAAGAATGGGGGGTATACAATATAGGGTAACTAAAGGGGGCGGGAGTGGTGGTACGGGGGGGGGGGGGGGGGATAAAGGGCAACCAAGGAGGTGGTACAGAGAAGCCGGGGGGGTACAATATAGGGTAACCAAAGGGGGCGGTGGTGGTACAAGGGGGGGGGGGGAGAGAGGGCAACCAAGGAGGTGGTACAGAGAAGCCGGGGGGGGTACAATATAGGGTAACCAAAGGGGGCGGTGGTGGTACAGGGGGGGGATAAAGGGCAACCAAGGAGGTGATACAGAGAGGCCGGGGGTACAATATAGGGTAACCAAAGGGGGCGGTGGTGGTACGGGGGGGGGGGGGGGGGGGTGGGGTGGGGGGGGATAAAGGGCAACCAAGGAGGTGGTACAGAGAAGCCGGGGGTACAATATAGGGTAACTAAAGGGGGCGGTGGTGGTAGGTACAGGGGGGGGGGATAAAGGGCAACCAAGGAGGTGGTACAGAGAAGCGGGGGGGTACAATATAGGGTAACCAAAGGGGGCGGTGGTGGTACAAGGGGGGTGGGGGGGGGATAAAAGGGCGGGTGGTGGTACGGGGGGGGGGGGGGGGTGGGGTGGGGGGGGGATAAAGGGCAACCAAGGAGGTGGTACACAGAGAAGCCGGGGGTACAATATAGGGTAACTAAGGGGCGCGGTGGTGGTACAGGGGGGGGGATAAAGGGCAACCAAGGAGGTGGTACAGAGAAGCCGGGGGTACAATATAGGGTAACCAAAGGGGGGGGCGGTGGTAGGTGGTACGGGGGGTGGGGGGGGGAGAGGAGGGCAACCAAGGAGGTGGTACAGAGAAAACCGAGGGCCGAGGGGGGTACAATATAGGGTAACCAAAGGGGGCGGTGGTGGTACGGGGGGGGGGGGGATAAAGGGCAACCAAGGAGGTGGTACAGAGAAGCCGGGGGTACAATATAGGGTAACCAAAGGGGGCGGTGGTGGTACAAGGGGGGGGGGGGGGTGGGGTGTGGGGGGGGGATAAAGGGTAACAAACAGGGAGGTGGTACAGAGAAGCCGGGGGTACAATATAGGGTAACCAAAGGGGGCGGTGGTGGTACGGGGGGGGGGGGGGCATAGGGACAATAGAGCCTAGTTCCTCGTTCTGCCTGTGTACAAGGTGATCGTGGGTGGTCGGTGGAGATCGCCTGAGTGAGTGGCCATACAGCTACGGCGATCCACGTGCAGGAGAGCCGACCTGTCGTGGTATAAAGAGCTGTCCGTTTTCTCGGTCACCCTGTACCCCCAATAGACACAGAGTGACTTAGACATAAGACAATGTAATCCCGACCTATAATCACACACATAGGGGGGATTTGATGGTCTTTTTTCAACCTCACCTCCTATGTAACATACACCACTCGCTTATAGGAACATGGAATGTTTATTTGAACAAACTCGCCCACATATATACACCAGGGGGACATCTTTTTTTTAACAGAAAGAGCCCAGGGGGACATCTTACTAGCAATAAAAACTGTAACCAGAAACATAAATTAACATGAGCTAATTAACTAATCCCTTAAAGCAGCCGATGTGACTCCGCCCCCTTCTGGGCATTGTTATGATAAATCAGGATGTCACTACAGGTCAGACTTGTTGTCACCGAGCGTCACACAGGAGATGATACATTATCATAAGTATAAACACAGGACACCTTCTCACAATAGCAGGAGTCGGCCCGTCTCCTCCATTGTACAAAGTGATCGGCTCTCTCACCTAACATGTTGAGTTCAGAATCAAACAAACCGAGAATCGTCTTTACATCTATTCTGGGAGATATTGTGGAGAAATATTACTGTCCCATTTTAAGGAATCCAAGATATATTTCCTCAGTCCCCCTGGGCCCCTAAAAGACGCATGGTTAGAGGTGCATGGGGAGCTGAAACAAGGGTTTCCTAACCTTTCCAAGGGAATCTGGGTTCCATTGACCCCCGCCCAAAGTACCTCCCTTCACAGTAACCAAAGGGGGTGGTGGTACAGAGGAGTCGGGGGTGGGATAGGGACAATAGAGTGTAAACAAAGGGGGTGGTACAGAGGAGCATGGGGGGAGGGAACAATAGAGGGTGTGACAGACTCGGACCCTCTTATGTCTAAAATCATAGGGGCGGGGCATAGGATGTCCACTAGGGGCGGGGCATAGGATGTCTGAGAAATGATATCTTGGACAAACTGAAATGGGATTATTATGTAATTATTATCCACAATATATTCCAGGATATCTGTAAAGAACCATTTGCTGGTTGTTGATTCTGAACTCAACGGGGGGTAATTGTAGAGTGACTCCTTCATAGATGCTAATGTCCTCACCTCCAGCCATCTGTCTGTTCTCTGTGCTAATTGACCCTGCTATTGTGTGAAGATGTCCTGTGTTTACACTTATGATAATGTGTATTTTATAGCAGGTGAGCGAAGAGACGGGATGTCTACCCTGAAAGGTCATATCTCAGAGTCACCTCGTCTGGGTAAATGATTAGTTAATTAGCTCATGTTAATTTATGTTCTGGTTACCTCCTCTAACTGTATATAAGACTGTATTCTTGGTTCTAATAAACACTCCATGTTCAGCACACAGACAAGTCTCGTCTCATTGTGTGCTTGAGGGCAGCTGGAATATCTGATATCTTTATCCAGACTGATAGGAAGAGGTATATGATGGAAGCACTCAAGCGGAGTGTGGGACGTTCCGTTACAGAGGGTAACCAAAAGGGGGTGGCACAGAGAAGCCAGGGGAGATGTTAAAGCAGATCTAAGGAAGGGGGGTTTATGCAGTAAAGCTGGAGCCAGGGGTTGAAGGGGCAATAGTTGGGGGGGGGGGGGGTAGAAGAATACAGTAAAGCTGGGGCAGTAGTTGGGGGGGGGGGGGTGGTCAGAAGAATACAGTACAGCTGGGGCAGTAGTTGGGGGGGTGTGGTCAGAAGAATACAGTACAGTGGGGCAGTAGTTGGGGGGGGGGGGGCGGTGGTCAGAAGAATACAGTAAAGCTGGGGCAGTAGTTGGGGGGGGGTCAGAAGAATACAGTACAGCTGGGGCAGTAGTTGGGGGGTGGTCAGAAGAATACAGCACAGCTGGGGCAGTAGTGTTGGGGGGTGGTCAGAGGAATACAGCACAGTGGGGCAGTAGTTGGGGGGTGGTCAGAAGAATACAGCACAGCTGGGGCAGTAGTTGGGGGGGGGTGGTCAGAAGAATACAGCACAGCTGGGGCAGTAGTTGGGGGGTGGTCAGAAGAATACAGTACAGCTGGGGCAGTAGTTGGGGGGGTGGTCAGAAGAATACAGCACAGCTGGGGCAGTAGTTGGGGGGTGGTCAGAAAGAATACAGCACAGCTGGGGCAGTAGTTGGGGGGGTGGTCAGAAGAATACAGCACAGCTGGGGCAGTAGTTGGGGGGTGGTCAGAAGAATACAGCACAGCTGGGGCAGTAGTTGGGGGGGTGGTCAGAAGAATTACAGCACAGCTGGGGCAGTAGTTGGGGGGGTGGTCAGAAGAATACAGTACAGCTGGGGGCAGTAGTTGGGGGGTGGTCAGAAGAATACAGCACAGCTGGGGGCAGTAGTTGGGGGGTGGTCAGAAGAATTACAGCACAGCTGGGGCAGTAGTTGGGGGGTGGTCAGAAGAATACAGCACAGCTGGGGCAGTAGTTGGGGGGTGGTCAGAAGAATACAGCACAGCTGGGGCAGTAGTTGGGGGGGTGGTCAGAAGAATATAGCACAGCTGGGGCAGTAGTTGGGGGGTGAGGTCAGAAGAATACAGTACAGCTGGGGCAGTAGTTGGGGGGTGGTCAGAAGAATACAGCACAGCTGGGGCAGTAGTTGGGGGGGTGGTCAGAAGAATACAGCACAGCTGGGGCAGTAGTTGGGGGGGTGGTCAGAAGAATACAGCACAGCTGGGGCAGTAGTTGGGGGGTGGTCAGAAGAATACAGCACAGCTGGGGCAGTAGTTGGGGGGGTGGTCAGAAGAATACAGCACAGCTGGGGCAGTAGTTAGTTGGGGGGTGGTCAGAAGAATACAGTACAGCTGGGGCAGTAGTTGGGGGGTGGTCAGAAGAATACAGCACAGCTGGGGCAGTAGTTGGGGGGTGGTCAGAAGAATACAGCACAGCTGGGCAGTAGTTGGGGGGTGGTCAGAAGAATACAGCACAGCTGGGGCAGTAGTTGGGGGGTGGTCAGAAGAATACAGCACAGCTGGGGCAGTAGTTGGGGGGTGGTCAGAAGAATACAGCACAGCTGGGGCAGTAGTTGGGGGGTGGTCAGAAGAATACAGCACAGCTGGGGCAGTAGTTGGGGGGTGGTCAGAAGAATACAGCACAGCTGGGGCAGTAGTTGGGGGGTGGTCAGAAGAATACAGCACAGCTGGGGCAGTAGTTGGGGGGGGTGGTCAGAAGAATACAGCACAGCTGGGGCAGTAGTTGGGGGGTGGTCAGAAGAATACAGCACAGCTGGGGCAGTAGTTGGGGGGTGGTCAGAAGAATACAGCACAGCTGGGGCAGTAGTTGGGGGGGTGGTCAGAAGAATACAGCACAGCTGGGGCAGTAGTTGGGGGGTGGTCAGAAGAATACAGCACAGCTGGGGCAGAGTAGTTGGGGGGTGGTCAGAAGAATACAGCACAGCTGGGGCGTAGTTGGGGGGTGGTCAGAAGAATACAGCACAGCTGGGGCAGTAGTTGGGGGCTGGTCAGAAGAATACAGCACAGCTGGGGCAGTAGTTGGGGGGTCGTCAGAAGTATACGAATACAGTACAGCTGGGGCAGTAGTTGGGGGGGGGGGGGTCAGAAGAATACAGCACAGCTGGGGCAGTAGTTGGGGGGGTGGTCAGAAGAATACAGCACAGCTGATGCAGTAGTTGGGGGGGTGGTCAGAAGAATACAGCACAGCTGGGGCAGTAGTTGGGGGGTGGTCAGAAGAATACAGCACAGCTGGGGCAGTAGTTGGGGGGGTGGTCAGAAGAATACAGCACAGCTGGGGCAGTAGTTGGGGGGTGGTCAGAAGAATACAGCACAGCTGGGGCAGTAGTTGGGGGGGTGGTCAGAAGAATACAGCACAGCTGGGGCAGTAGTTGGGGGGGTGGTCAGAAGAATACAGCACAGCTGGGGCAGTAGTTGGGGGGTGGTCAGAAGAATACAGCACAGCTGGGGCAGTAGTTGGGGGTCGTCAGAAATATACGAATACAGTACAGCTGGGCAGTAGTTGGGGGGGGGGGGTCAGAAGAATACAGCACAGCTGGGGCAGTAGTTGGGGGGTGGTCAGAAGAATACAGCACAGCTGGGGCAGTAGTTGGGGGGTGGTCAGAAGAATACAGCACAGCTGGGGCAGTAGTTGGGGGGTGGTCAGAAGAATACAGCACAGCTGGGGCAGTAGTTTGGGGGTGGTCAGAAGAATACAGCACAGCTGGGGCAGTAGTTGGGGGGGTGGTCAGAAGAATACAGCACAGCTGGGGCAGTAGTAGTTGGGGGGTGGTCAGAAGAATACAGCACAGCTGGGGCAGTAGTTGGGGGGTGGTCAGAAGAATACAGCACAGCTGGGGCAGTAGTTGGGGGGGGTCAGAAGAATACAGTACAGCACAGGAAGGGTGCATTGGGAAAAGGGAGGGGGATCACCAACCTTGTAGTCATGCGGGATGATGGGCGAGACCTGTCGGCAGGTCAGGGTGATGTTCTGCCCCGGAAGGTGGTAGACGGTCCAGGCTCGGGGGTACAAGGCGTGATAAAAGGCCTGGTTGCCGCAGTAGCCCCAGTTCCAGCCCTGGAGGGTATGTGGTCGCTCCAATGATAAGACTTGCTGGTAGACGGTTTCACCGCGACGCCGGACACACACTGTGAACTGAGAGATAACAGAAAGACATTCAGAGAGAGGGCAGAGAGATAGAGAGACAGAGAGATAGATAGAGAGACAGAGAGAGAGAGAAACACAGACGGGGACACACAGAGGAAATTATTTGGGGTTCTGTGAGCGGCAGAGCGGGACACACCTGGTTTTCTGTCACTGTCTTGTAGTGGTACAGGCCCGGAATCAGCTGCCACCGGCAGAACTCTCCAGACCAGCTGCGGGTGATGGTTCCTCCTCCGATGCCACCAAGAGGAGCTCCTGGAGAAAAAAAAAAACAAACATCAGTAGCTGTCACACGTTACAACCCAATAATGACTGCACTTTGCTTACTGAAGGCATGGGAGGACAGAGAGGCAATCTGCAGGAACCCCCTCCTGATCACCTCACAATGGCCTGGCAGTCCCATGACACAATGCACCATGGGACATGACAGATCAGGATGTCTCCCCCTGTGTATGGGACCGCGCCATAAACTGGACACAAACTCCATGTATTCAAGCTTCCCGACATTTGGTGGAAATTGTTATCACACTGGACATGACTCTACGGGCCTCATCTACACAGATAGGACCATCTATGATGCTTTCTGGCTCCTCTACAGATGGAGCAAATGCGACGAGGAGACCTCCTGGAGCGAGAAGCCGAGGAGACCTCCTGGAGCGAGAAGCCGAGGAGACCTCCTGGAGCGAGAAGCCGAGGAGACCTCCTGGAGCGAGAAGCCGAGGAGACCTCCTGGAGCGAGAAGCCGAGGAGACCTCCTGGAGCGAGAAGCCGAGGAGACCTCCTGGAGCGAGAAGCCGAGGAGACCTCCTGGAGCGAGAAGCCGAGGAGACCTCCTGGAGCGAGAAGCCGAGGAGACCTCCTGGAGCGAGAAGCCGAGGAGACCTCTTGGAGCGAGAAGCCGAGGAGACCTCTTGGAGCGAGAAGCCGAGGAGACCTCCTGGAGCGAGAAGCCGAGGAGACCTCCTGGAGCGAGAAGCCGAGGAGACCTCCTGGAGCGAGAAGCCGAGGAGACCTCCTGGAGCGAAAAGCCGAGGAGACCTCCTGGAGCGAGAAGCCGAGGAGACCTCCTGGAGCGAGAAGCCGAGGAGACCTCTTGGAGCGAGAAGCCGAGGAGACCTCCTGGAGCGAGAAGCCGAGGAGACCTCCTGGAGCAAAAAAGCCGAGGAGACCTCCTGGAGCAAAAAAGCCGAGGAGACCTCCTGGAGCGAGAAGCCGAGGAGACCTCCTGAAGCGAGAAGCCGAGGAGACCTCCTGGAGCGAGAAGCCGAGGAGACCTCCTGGAGCGAGAAGCCGAGGAGACCTCCTGGAGCGAGAAGCCGAGGAGACCTCTTGGAGCGAGAAGCCGAGGAGACCTCTTGGAGCGAGAAGCCGAGGAGACCTCCTGGAGCGAGAAGCCGAGGAGACCTCCTGGAGCGAGAAGCCGAGGAGACCTCCTGGAGCGAGAAGCCGAGGAGACCTCCTGGAGCGAAAAGCCGAGGAGACCTCCTGGAGCGAGAAGCCGAGGAGACCTCCTGGAGCGAGAAGCCGAGGAGACCTCTTGGAGCGAGAAGCCGAGGAGACCTCTGGAGCGAGAAGCCGAGGAGACCTGGAGCGAGAAGCCGAGGAGACCTCCTGGAGCGAGAAGCCGAGGAGACCTCCTGGAGCGAGAAGCCGAGGAGACCTCCTGGAGCGAGAAGCCGTGGAGACCTCCTGGAGCGAGAAGCCGAGGAGACCTCCTGAAGCGAGAAGCGAGAAAGCGAGGAGACCTCCTGGAGCGAGAAGCCGAGGAGACCTCCTGGAGCGAGAAGCCGAGGAGACCTCCTGAAGCGAGAAGCCGAGGAGACCTCCTGGAGCGAGAAGCCGAGGAGACCTCCTGGAGCGAGAAGCCGAGGAGACCTCCTGGAGCGAGAAGCCGAGGAGACCTCCTGGAGCGAGAAGCCGAGGAGACCGAGGAGACCTCCTGGAGCGAGAAGCCGAGGAGACCTCCTGGAAGCGAGAGACCTCCTGCCGAGGAGACCTCCTGGAGCGAGAAGCCGAGGAGACCTCCTGGAAGCGAGAGAAGCCGAGGAGACCTCCTGGAGCGAGAACCTCCTGCCGAGGAGACCTCCTGGAGCAAAAAGCCGAGGAGACCTCCTGGAGCAAAAAGCCGAGGAGACCTCCTGGAGCGAGAACCTCCTGCGAGAAGCGAGGAGACCTCCTGGAGCGAAGCCGAAGCCGAGGAGACCTCCTGAAGCGAGAAGCCGAGGAGACCTCCTGGAGCGAGAAGCCGAGGAGACCTCCTGGAGCGAGAAGCCGAGGAGACCTCCTGGAGCGAGAAGCCGAGGAGACCTCCTGGAGCAAAAAGCCGAGGAGACCGAGGAGACCTCCTGGAGCGAGAAGCCGAGGAGACCTCCTGGAGCAAAAAGCCGAGGAGACCTCCTGGAGCAAAAAGCCGAGGAGACCCCCTCCTGGAGCAAAAAGCCTCCTGAGGAGACCTCCTGGAGCAAAAAGCCGAGGAGACCCCTGGAGCGAGAAGCCGAGGAGACCTCCTGGAGCGAGAAGCCGAGGAGACCTCCTGGAGCGAGAAGCCGAGGAGACCTCCTGGAGCGAGAAGCCGAGGAGACCTCCTGGAGCGAGAAGCCGAGGAGACCTCCTGGAGCGAAGAAGCCGAGGAGACCTCCTGGAGCGAAAAGCCGAGGAGACCTCCTGGAGCAAAAAGCCGAGGAGACCTCCTGGAGCGAGAAGAGGAGACCGAGGAGACCTCCTGGAGCAAAAAGAGAGACCTCCTGGAGCAAAAAGCCGAGGAGACCTCCTGGAGCAAAAAGCCGAGGAGACCCCCTGGAGCGAGAAGCCGAGGAGACCTCCTGGAGCGAGAAGCCGAGGAGACCTCCTGGAGCGAGAAGCCGAGGAGACCTCCTGGAGCGAGAAGCCGAGGAGACCTCCTGGAGCGAGAAGCCGAGGAGACCTCCTGGAGCAAAAAGCCGAGGAGACCTCCTGGAGCAAAAAGCCGAGGAGACCTCCTGGAGCAAAAAGCCGAGGAGACCCCCTGGAGCAAAAAGCCGAGGAGACCTGGAGCAAAAAGCCGAGGAGACCTCCTGGGAGCAAAAAGCCGAGAGACCTCCTGGAGCAAAAAGCCGAGGAGACCTCCTGGAGCAAAAAGCCGAGGAGAGACCTCCTGGAGCAAAAAGCCGAGGAGATCTCCTGGAGCAAAAAGCCGAGGAGACCTCCTGAAGCGAGAACCTGAGGAGACCCTCCTGGAGCGAGAAGCCGAGGAGACCTCCTGGAGCAAAAAGCCGAGGAGACCTCCTGGAGCGAGAAGCCGAGGAGACCTCCTGGAGCGAGAAGCCGAGGAGACCTCCTGGAGCGAGAAGCCGAGGAGACCTCCTGGAGCGAGAAGCCTAGGAGACCTCCTGGAGCGAGAAGCCTAGGAGACCTCCTGGAGTGAGGAGACCTCCTGGAGCGAGAAGCAGAGGAGACCTCCTGGAGCGAGAAGCCGAGGAGACCTCCTGGAGCGAGAAGCCGAGGAGACCTCCTGGAGCGAGAAGCCGAGGAGACCTCCTGGAGCGAGAAGCCGAGGAGACCTCCTGGAGCGAAAAGCCGAGGAGACCTCCTGGAGCGAAAAGCCGAGGAGACCTCCTGGAGCAAAAAGCCGAGGAGACCCCCTGGAGCAAAAAGCCGAGGAGACCTCCTGGAGCAAAAAGCCGAGGAGACCTCCTGGGAGCAAAAAGCCGAGGAGACCTCCTGGAGCAAAAAGCCGAGGAGACCTCCTGGAGCAAAAAGCAGAGGAGACCTGGAGCAAAAAGCCGAGGAGACCTCCTGGAGCAAAAAGCCGAGGAGATCTCCTGGAGCAAAAAGCCGAGGAGACCTCCTGAAGCGAGAACCTGAGGAGACCCTCCTGGAGCGAGAAGCCGAGGAGACCTCCTGGAGCAAAAAGCCGAGGAGACCTCCTGGAGCGAGAAGCCGAGGAGACCTCCTGGAGCGAGAAGCCTAGGAGACCTCCTGGAGTGAGGAGACCTCCTGGAGCGAGAAGCAGAGGAGACCTCCTGGAGCGAGAAGCAGAGGAGACCTCCTGGAGCGAGAAGCCGAGGAGACCTCCTGGAACAAAGAAGTGAGGAGACCTCCTGGAACAAAGAAGTGAGGAGACCTCCTGGAACAAAGAAGTGAGGAGACCTCCTGGAACAAAGAAGTGAGGAGACCTCCTGGAACAAAGAAGTGAGGAGACCTCCTGGAACAAAGAAGTGAGGAGACCTCCTGGAACAAAGAAGTGAGGAGACCTCCTGGAACAAAGAAGTGAGGAGACCTCCTGGAACAAAGAAGTGAGGAGACCTCCTGGAACAAAGAAGTGAGGAGACCTCCTGGAACAAAGAAGGGAGGAGACCTCCTGGAACAAAGAAGTGAGGAGACCTCCTGGAACAAAGAAGTGAGGAGACCTCCTGGAACAAAGAAGGGAGGAGACCTCCTGGAACAAAGAAGTGAGGAGACCTCCTGGAACAAAGAAGGGAGGAGACCTCCTGGAACAAAGAAGTGAGGAGACCTCCTGGAACAAAGAAGTGAGGAGACCTCCTGGAACAAAGAAGTGAGGAGACCTCCTGGAACAAAGAAGTGAGGAGACCTCCTGGAACAAAGAAGTGAGGAGACCTCCTGGAACAAAGAAGTGAGGAGACCTCCTGGAACAAAGAAGTGAGGAGACCTCCTGGAACAAAGAAGGGAGGAGACCTCCTGGAACAAAGAAGTGAGGAGACCTCCTGGAACAAAGAAGGGAGGAGACCTCCTGGAACAAAGAAGTGAGGAGACCTCCTGGAACAAAGAAGGGAGGAGACCTCCTGGAACAAAGAAGTGAGGAGACCTCCTGGAACAAAGAAGTGAGGAGACCTCCTGGAACAAAGAAGGGAGGAGACCTCCTGGAACAAAGAAGTGAGGAGACCTCCTGGAACAAAGAAGGGAGGAGACCTCCTGGAACAAAGAAGTGAGGAGACCTCCTGGAACAAAGAAGTGAGGAGACCTCCTGGAACAAAGAAGGGAGGAGACCTCCTGGAACAAAGAAGTGAGGAGACCTCCTGGAACAAAGAAGGGAGGAGACCTCCTGGAACAAAGAAGTGAGGAGACCTCCTGGAACAAAGAAGTGAGGAGACCTCCTGGAACAAAGAAGTGAGGAGACCTCCTGGAACAAAGAAGTGAGGAGACCTCCTGGAACAAAGAAGTGAGGAGACCTCCTGGAACAAAGAAGTGAGGAGACCTCCTGGAACAAAGAAGTGAGGAGACCTCCTGGAACAAAGAAGTGAGGAGACCTCCTGGAACAAAGAAGTGAGGAGACCTCCTGGAACAAAGAAGGGAGGAGACCTCCTGGAACAAAGAAGTGAGGAGACCTCCTGGAACAAAGAAGGGAGGAGACCTCCTGTAGTGGGAAGATGAGGAGATCTCCTAGAGCAAATGCGGCGAGGCCTCCTGGAGCGAAGAGCTGAGGAGACCTCCTGGAACAAAAAAAGTGAGGAGACCTCCTATAGCGAGAAGCCTGGCACCCCGACTAGGTGCTTCCTTCCGCCAAACAGCGCTTCCTGCCCTCCAAACCATTCTGAGCAGACCGAGAGCCAACACCAGTCCTTACTACCCCAATCATTGTACACAAACGAGATGGTGGGATAGAACCAAAGGAGTGAAGTTTTTTTTTAACCCGACGTACTTTATACCCCCCAGGAGGACACTCCCCTCTTAAGGACATTATCATTACAATACAAACTTCAAACACCAATAAGCACATAACAAACCCCACCCCCACCTCAAACTATCCGGCAACAGTCTACGAGACAGACTCCTACAAGGTTCCAGCAGTCTAAAGTGGAGTTCATTTATCTCCATAAATTTATATGTTAGTAACACACACCGAGTGTCGGGGGACCACCCTCTCGGAGGGACTCACCATATATCTGGCGGAGGGGCGTGGCGTTGAACATGTCTATGAATGGAGCCTTCTTCTCTACGTAGGTCTTGCGGCACCACCACATCAAGTATCTGTATGGAGGAAAACACAGCATGTGACACAGGTGTGGGAGGAGTCATGGACCATAGATGGGGGGGGGGTTATGAAAAAGTCAGTGACATGAGATAGAGGTGGGTCAGGGGCCACAGACGGGGCAGTCAGGGGCCACAGATGAGGGAGGTATTTAAAGTGATGAAGTATAAAGTATGTTTCCTTTTCATTTTGCCAACCATGTCTGTGTATGATGGCCAGAGCTCCTGAGGAAGGACAATGTCTGTACCCCAACACCAATCAGGGGGCCCAGACACCATGCAGACACCACGCAGGGGGCCCATACACCATGAAGACACCACGCAGGGGGCCCAGACACCATGAAGACATCACGCAGGGGGCCCAGACACCATGAAGACATCACGCAGGGGGCCCAGACACCATGCAGACACCACGCAGGGGGCCCAGACACCATGAAGACATCACGCAGGGGGCCCAGACACCATGCAGACACCACGCAGGGGGCCCAGACACCATGCAGGGGGCCCAGACACCATGAAGACATCACGCAGGGGGCCCAGACACCATGAAGACATCACGCAGGGGGCCCAGACACCATGCAGACACCACGCAGGGGGCCCAGACACCATGCAGACACCTCGCAGGGGGCCCAGACACCATGAAGACATCACGCAGGGGGCCCAGACACCATGCAGACACCACGCAGGGGGCCCAGACACCATGCAGACACCACGCAGGGGGCCCAGACACCATGAAGACATCACGCAGGGGGCCCAGACACCATGAAGACATCACGCAGGGGGCCCAGACACCATGCAGACACCACGCAGGGGGCCCAGACACCATGCAGACACCACGCAGGGGGCCCAGACACCATGAAGACATCACGCAGGGGGCCCAGACACCAGACAGACACCACGCAGGGGGCCCAGACACCAGACAGACACCACGCAGGGGGCCCAGACACCAGACAGACACCACGCAGGGGGCCCAGACACCAGACAGACACCACGCAGGGGGCCCAGACACCATACAGACACCACGCAGGGGGCCCAGACACCAGACAGACACCACGCAGGGGGCCCAGACACTATGCAGACACCACGCAGGGGGCACAGACACTATGCAGACCCCACGCAGGGGGCACAGACACTATGCAGACCCCACGCAGGGGGCACAGACACTATGCAGACCCCACGCAGGGGGCACAGACACTATGCAGACCCCACGCAGGGGGCACAGACACTATGCAGACCCCACGCAGGGGGCACAGACACTATGCAGACCCCACGCAGGGGGCACAGACACTATGCAGACCCCACGCAGGGGGCACAGACACTATGCAGACCCCACGCAGGGGGCACAGACACTATGCAGACCCCACGCAGGGGGCACAGACACTATGCAGACCCCACGCAGGGGGCACAGACACTATGCAGACCCCACGCAGGGGGCACAGACACTATGCAGACCCCACGCAGGGGGCACAGACACTATGCAGACCCCACGCAGGGGGCACAGACACTATGCAGACCCCACGCAGGGGGCACAGACACTATGCAGACCCCACGCAGGGGGCCCAGACACCATTAAAGACACCACACAGGGGGCCCAGACACCATGAAGACACCACGCAGGGGGCCCAGACACCACGCAGAGGCTCCCCCCCATGCAGACTCCACACAGAGGGACGACCCCAGACTATGAGGAGTATACAGGGTCAGTGGTGAGCACACTTACCTGATGCCCATAGGTAGGTGGTGGAGGATTTTAGAGGGGGAGACGTGCTCCAGCTGGAAGGGTTTACTCTTCTCCTTAAACTCGTGTGCCAGGCAGATCCTCCACCCGTGGCCGGGCACCCCGAACCCCGGCACTGCCCCCTGGTACATGTCCATCAGAGGCTGGCTGGTCTCCATGTTTGAGTGTCACCGACAGACTGCGAGCCGAGTGATGTCTCTGCCCCTCGTCACCGACAGACTGCGAGCCGAGTGATGTCTCTGCCCCTCGTCACCGACAGACTGCGAGCCGAGTGATGTCTCTGCCCCTCGTCACCGACAGACTGCGAGCCGAGTGATGTCTCTGCCCCTCGTCACACCCAGGAGGGCAAAGTCCTTCCCGAGAATTCCTGCAACACAAATCAATGTCACTCCGCCGTCCCGAGCATATTACCAAAAGTATTGGGACGCCGGCCTTTACACACACCCCCTCTTCTATATATATACACACTATATTCCCAAAAGAATTGGGACACCACTGTCCCGTCCCTCCCATATTCCCAAAAGTATTGGGACGCCACTGTCCCGTCCCTCCCATATTACCAAAAGTATTGGGACGCCACTGTCCCGTCCCTCCCATATTACCAAAAGTATTGGGACGCCACTGTCCCGTCCCTCCCATATTCCCAAAAGTATTGGGACACCACTGTCCCATCCCTCCCATATTCCCAAAAGTATTGGGACACCACTGTCCCGTCCCTCCCATATTCCCAAAAGTATTGGGATGCCGCCGTCCCGTCCCTCCCATATTCCCAAAAGTATTGGGATGCCGCCGTCCCGTCCCTCCCATGGAGTATACACTATATTCCCAAAAAAATTGGGACGCCCCCCTTTACACACACATGAACTTTAATCCCAGTCTTAGCCCGTAGGGTTCAATATTGAGTTGGCTCGGCCCTTTACAGCTTTAACATCTTTACCTCTTCTGGGAAGGCCGTCCACAAGGTTTCGGGGTGCGTCTATGGGAATGTTTGCCCATTCTTCCAGAAGAGCATTGGTGAGGTCAGGCACTGATGTTGGATGAGAAGGTCTGGCTTGCAGTCTTCACTCTAATTCATCCCAAAGGTGTTCTATCGGGTTGAGATTAGGACTCTTTATGGACCTTGCTTTGTTCATATGTGTGTAAAGGCAGGTGTCCCAATAATTTTGGTAATAGAGTATACAATACACAGAGTACATTATACACAGAGTACACATCACATATCACTATGAGAATAATCACATGACCGGCATGGCGATCCCTCCTCCTATCAGAGGTGACAACAGTCATGTGACGAGTAGTAAGGTCAATGTACGGGAAGAACCTCCGTCACCCACGTTACCTATGATAGTCCCTGGACTTCTCTCCGGTCTCCGGGACGGAGCGTTCTGCCCACACTGAGTGAGTCGGGATCCCGGGATGGAGCTCCTCAGAAGGAGGATTCTGGGTGTAGGATTGGTACATGCCACCCGTATGAGCCAACAACTCGCTCAACGAGTTCTGTGCCGCCCCATCATTCTCCTCCGGGACGTTCACCTCACATCACCCAGATAATGACACCCTTCTCCACAGACAAGTCACCCCAAATAACCGTCTGCTCAGCCTCGCCCCTCTCATTAAATCCAGAATCCGTATATCAGAGGTGTCATGTACAAGCGATACACCACATTTCATATCCCACCCCAGAGAAAGAGGAACACCCTTCCCAGACTACAACCATCTCCACCTCTCCAATTCCCACTCTATGATCAGTTCTACTCTCTCCCTCTTCACTCTATGACCAGTCCTCCTCTCCCCCTCTCTATGACCAGTCCTCCTCTCCCCCTCTCTATGACCAGTCCTCCTCTCCCCAGTCCTCCTCTCCCCCTCTCTATGACCAGTCCTCCTCTCCCCCTCTCTATGACCAGTCCTCCTCTCCCCCTCTCTATGACCAGTCCTACTCTCCCCCCTCTCTATGACCAGTCCTACTCTCCCCAGTCCTCCTCTCCCCCTCTCTATGACCAGTCCTCCTCTCCCCCTCTCTATGACCAGTCCTCCTCTCCCCCTCTCTATGACCAGTCCTCCTCTCCCCCTCTCTATGACCAGTCCTCCTCTCCCCCTCTCTATGACCAGTCCTCCTCTCCCCCTCTCTATGACCAGTCCTCCTCTCCCCCTCTCTATGACCAGTCCTCCTCTCCCCCTCTCTATGACCAGTCCTCCTCTCCCCCTCTCTATGACCAGTCCTCCTCTCCCCCTCTCTATGACCAGTCCTCCTCTCCCCCTCTCTATGACCAGTCCTCCTCTCCCCCTCTCTATGACCAGTCCTCCTCTCCCCCTCTCTATGACCAGTCCTCCTCTCCCCCTCTCTATGACCAGTTCTACGCTCTCCCTCTTCACTCTATGACCAGTCCTCCTCTCCCCCTCTCTATGACCAGTCCTCCTCTCCCCCTCTCTATGACCAGTCCTCCTCTCCCCCTCTCTATGACCAGTTCTACGCTCTCCCTCTTCACTCTATGACCAGTTCTACTCTCTCCCTCTTCACTCTATGACCAGTCCTCCTCTCCCCCTCTCTATGACCATCCTCCTCTCCCCCTCTCCCATGACCAGTCCTCCTCTCCCCCTCTCCATGACCAGTCCTCCTCTCCCCCTCTCCATGACCAGTCCTCCTCTCCCCCCTCTCCATGACCAGTCCTCCTCTCCCCCTCTCCATGACCAGTCCTCCTCTCCCCCTCTCCATGACCAGTCCTCCTCTCCCCAGTCCTCCTCTCCCCCTCTCTATGACCAGTCCTCCTCTCCCCCTCTCTATGACCAGTCCTCCTCTCCCCCTCTCTATGACCAGTCCTCCTCTCCCCAGTCCTCCTCTCCCCCTCTCTATGACCAGTCCTCCTCTCCCCCTCTCTATGACCAGTCCTCCTCTCCCCAGTCCTCCTCTCCCCCTCTCTATGACCAGTCCTCCTCTCCCCCTCTCCATGACCAGTCCTCCTCTCCCCCTCTCTATGACCAGTCCTACTCTCCCCCTCTCTATGACCAGTCCTACTCTCCCCAGTCCTCCTCTCCCCCTCTCTATGACCAGTCCTCCTCTCCCCCTCTCTATGACCAGTCCTCCTCTCCCCCTCTCTATGACCAGTCCTCCTCTCCCCCCTCTCTATGACCAGTCCTCCTCTCCCCCTCTCTATGACCAGTCCTCCTCTCCCCCCTCTCTATGACCAGTCCTCCTCTCCCCCTCTCTATGACCAGTCCTCCTCTCCCCCCTCTCTATGACCAGTCCTCCTCTCCCCCTCTCTATGACCAGTCCTCCTCTCCCCCTCTCTATGACCAGTCCTCCTCTCCCCCTCTCTATGACCAGTCCTCCTCTCCCCCTCTCTATGACCAGTCCTCCTCTCCCCCTCTCTATGACCAGTCCTCCTCTCCCCCTCTCTATGACCAGTCCTCCTCTCCCCCTCTCTATGACCAGTCCTCCTCTCCCCTCCTCCTCTCCTCTCTATGACCAGTCCTCCTCTCCCCCTCTCTATGACCAGTCCTCTCCCCCTCTCTATGACCAGTCCTCCTCTCCCCCTCTCTATGACCAGTCCTCCTCTCCCCCTCTCTATGACCAGTCCTCCTCTCCCCCTCTCTATGACCAGTCCTCCTCTCCCCCTCTCTATGACCAGTCCTCCTCTCCCCCTCTCTATGACCAGTCCTCCTCTCCCCCTCTCTATGACCAGTTCCTACGCTCTCCCTCTTCACTCTATGACCAGTCCTCCTCTCCCCCTCTCTATGACCAGTCCTCCTCTCCCCCTCTCTATGACCAGTCCTCCTCTCCCCCTCTCTCTATGACCAGTTCCTACGCTCTCCCTCCTTCACTCTATGACCAGTTCTACTCCTCTCCCTCTTCACTCTATGACCAGTCCTCCTCTCCCCCTCTCCATGACCAGTCCTCCTCTCCCCCCTCTCCATGACCAGTCCTCCTCTCCCCCTCTCCATGACCAGTCCTCCTCTCCCCCTCTCCATGACCAGTCCTCCTCTCCCCCTCTCTATGACCAGTCCTCCTCTCCCCCTCTCCATGACCAGTCCTCCTCTCCCCCTCTCCATGACCAGTCCTCCTCTCCCCCTCTCCATGACCAGTCCTCCTCTCCCCCCTCTCCATGACCAGTCCTCCTCTCCCCCTCTCTATGACCAGTCCTCCTCTCCCCCTCTCTATGACCAGTCCTCCTCTCTCTATGACCAGTCCTCCTCTCCCCCTCTCTATGACCAGTCCTCCTCTTCCCCCTCTCTATGACCAGTCCTCCTCTCCCCCTCTCTATGACCAGTCTCTCCTCTCCCCAGTCCTCCTCTCCCCCTCTCTATGACCAGTCCTCCTCTCCCCCTCTCTATGACCAGTCCTCCTCTCCCCCTCTCTATGACCAGTCCTCCTCTCCCCCTCTCTATGACCAGTCCTCCTCTCTCCTCCTCTCCCTCTCTATGACCAGTCCTCCTCTCCCCCTCTCTATGACCAGTCCTCCTCTCCCCCTCTCTATGACCAGTCCTACTCTCCCCCTCTCTATGACCAGTCCTCCTCTCCCCTCTCTCCAGTCTATGACCAGTCCTCCTCTCCCCCTCTCTATGACCAGTCCTCCTCTCCCCCTCTCTATGACCAGTCCTCCTCTCCCCAGTCCTCCTCTCCCCCTCTCTCCTCCATGACCAGTCCTCCTCTCCCCCTCGCTCCTTGACCATCCTCCTCTCCCCCTCTCTATGACCAGTCCTCCTCTCCCCCTCTCTATGACCAGTCCTCCTCTCCCCCTCTCTATGACCAGTCCTCCTCTCCCCCTCTCTATGACCAGTCCTCCTCTCCCCCTCTCTATGACCAGTCCTCCTCTCCCCCTCTCTATGACCAGTCCTCCTCTCCCCCTCTCTATGACCAGTCCTCCTCTCACCCCTCCTCCTCTCTCTCTATGACCAGTCCTCCTCTCCCCCTCTCTATGACCAGTCCTCCTCTCCCCCTCTCTATGACCAGTCCCTCTCTCTCTCTATGACCAGTCTCTCTCTCCCTCTTCATCTATGACCAGTCCTCCTCTCCCCCTCTCTATGACCAGTCCTCCTCTCCCCCTCTCTATGACCAGTCCTCCTCTCCCCCTCTCTATGACCAGTGACCAGTTCTCCTCTCCCTCTTCACTCTATGACCAGTCCTCTCTCCCCCTCTCCATGACCAGTCCTCCTCTCCCCCTCTCCATGACCAGTCCTCTCTCCCCCTCTCCATGACCAGTCCTCCTCTCCCCCTCTCTATGACCAGTCCTCCTCTCCCCCCTCTCCATGACCAGTCCTCCTCTCCCCCTCTCCATGACCAGTCCTCCTCTCCCCCTCTCCATGACCAGTCCTCCTCTCCCCCTCTCTATGACCAGTCCTCCTCTCCCCAGTCTCTATGACCAGTCCTCCTCTCCCTCTCTCTATGACCAGTCTACTCCTCTCCCTCCTTCTCTATGACCAGTCCTCCTCTCCCCCTCTCCATGACCAGTCCTCCTCTCCCCCTCTCCATGACCAGTCCTCCTCTCCCCCTCTCTATGACCAGTCCTCCTCTCCCCTCTCCTATGACCAGTCCTCCTCTCCCCTATGACTCTCCTCTCCCCCTCTCCATGACCAGTCCTCCTCTCCCCCTCTCTATGACCAGTCCTCCTCTCCCCCTCCTCCAGTCTCCTCTCCCCCTCTCTATGACCAGTCCTCCTCTCCCCCTCTCTATGACCAGTCCTCCTCTCCTCCTCTCTATGACCAGTCCTCCTCTCCCCCTCTCTATGACCAGTTCTCCTCTCCTCTTCACTCTATGACCAGTTCTACTCTCTCCCTCTTCACTGACCAGTCCTCCTCTCCCCCTCTCCATGACCAGTCCTCCTCTCCCCCTCTCCATGACCAGTCCTCCTCTCCCCCTCTCCATGACCAGTCCTCCTCTCCCCCTCTCCATGACCAGTCCTCCTCTCCCCCTCTCTGACCAGTCCTCCTCTCCCCCTCTCCATGACCAGTCCTCCTCTCCCCCTCTCCATGACCAGTCCTCCTCTCCCCCTCTCCATGACCAGTCCTCCTCTCCCCCTCTCCATGACCAGTCCTCCTCTCCCCCTCTCCATGACCAGTCCTCCTCTCCCCCTCTCCATGACCAGTCCTCCTCTCCCCCTCTCCATGACCAGTCCTCCTCTCCCCCTCTCTATGACCAGTCCTCCTCTCCCCCTCTCTATGACCAGTCCTCCTCTCCCCCTCTCTATGACCAGTCCTCCTCTCCCCCTCTCTATGACCAGTCCTCCTCTCCCCCTCTCTATGACCAGTCCTCCTCTCCCCCTCTCTATGACCAGTCCTCCTCTCCCCCTCTCTATGACCAGTCCTCCTCTCCCCCTCTCTATGACCAGTCCTCCTCTCCCCCTCTCTATGACCAGTCCTCCTCTCCCCCTCTCTATGACCAGTCCTCCTCTCCCCCTCTCTATGACCAGTCCTCCTCTCCCCCTCTCTATGACCAGTCCTCCTCTCCCCCTCTCTATGACCAGTTCTACGCTCTCCCTCTTCACTCTATGACCAGTTCTACTCTCTCCCTCTTCACTCTATGACCAGTCCTCCTCTCCCCCTCTCCATGACCAGTCCTCCTCTCCCCCTCTCCATGACCAGTCCTCCTCTCCCCCTCTCCATGACCAGTCCTCCTCTCCCCCTCTCCATGACCAGTCCTCCTCTCCCCCTCTCCATGACCAGTCCTCCTCTCCCCCTCTCCATGACCAGTCCTCCTCTCCCCCTCTCCATGACCAGTCCTCCTCTCCCCCCTCTCCATGACCAGTCCTCCTCTCCCCCTCTCCATGACCAGTCCTCCTCTCCCCCTCTCCATGACCAGTCCTCCTCTCCCCCTCTCCATGACCAGTCCTCCTCTCCCCCTCTCCATGACCAGTCCTCCTCTCCCCCTCTCTATGACCAGTCCTCCTCTCCCCCTCTCTATGACCAGTCCTCCTCTCCCCCTCTCTATGACCAGTCCTCCTCTCCCCCTCTCTATGACCAGTCCTCCTCTCCCCCTCTCTATGACCAGTCCTCCTCTCCCCCTCTCTATGACCAGTCCTCCTCTCCCCCTCTCTATGACCAGTCCTCCTCTCCCCCTCTCTATGACCAGTCCTCCTCTCCCCCTCTCTATGACCAGTCCTCCTCTCCCCCTCTCTATGACCAGTCCTCCGCTCTCCCTCTCTATGACCAGTTCTACGCTCTCCCTCTTCACTCTATGACCAGTTCTACTCTCTCCCTCTTCACTCTATGACCAGTCCTCCTCTCCCCCTCTCCATGACCAGTCCTCCTCTCCCCTTCTCTATGACCAGTCCTC
The DNA here is from genome assembly GCA_029574335.1 of Rana kukunoris. NCBI lineage: Eukaryota > Metazoa > Chordata > Amphibia > Anura > Ranidae > Rana > Rana kukunoris. The sequence continues at coordinate 88,264 of JAJQKJ010000017.1, forward strand.
CTCTCCCCCTCTCTATGACCAGTCCTCCTCTCCCCCTCTCTATGACCAGTCCTCCTCTACTCTCCATTCTCCACTCTATGACCAGTCCTTCTCTCCCCCTCCACCTCTCCACTCTATGACCAGTACTCCTCTCCCCCTCCACGTCTACTCTCCATTCTATGACCAGTCCTCCTCTACTCTCCATTCTCCACTCTATGACCAGTCCTTCTCTCCCCCTCCACCTCTCCACTCTATGACCAGTACTCCTCTCCCCCTCCACCTCTCCACTCTATGACCAGTCCTCCTCTGCCTCTCCAGTCTATGACCAGTCCTCCTCTGTCTCTCCAGTCTATGACCAGTCCTCCTCTGTCTCTCCAGTCTATGACCAGTCCTCCTCTGTCTCTCCAGTCTATGACCAGTCCTCCTCCGTCTCTCCAGTCTATAACCAGTCCTCCTCTGTCTCTCCAGTCTATGACCAGTCCTCCTCTGTCTCTCCAGTCTATGACCAGTCCTCCTCTGTCTCTCCAGTCTATGACCAGTCCTCCTCTGTCTCTCCAGTCTATGACCAGTCCTCCTCTGTCTCTCCAGTCTATGACCAGTCCTCCTCTGTCTCTCCAGTCTATGACCAGTCCTCCTCTGTCTCTCCAGTCTATGACCAGTCCTCCTCTGTCTCTCCAGTCTATGACCAGTCCTCCTCTGTCTCTCCAGTCTATGACCAGTCCTCCTCTGTCTCTCCAGTCTATGACCAGTCCTCCTCTGTCTCTCCCAGTCTATGACCAGTCCTCCTCTGTCTCTCCAGTCTATGACCAGTCCTCCTCTGTCTCTCCAGTCTATGACCAGTCCTCCTCTGTCTCTCCAGTCTATGACCAGTCCTCCTCTGTCTCTCCAGTCTATGACCAGTCCTCCTCTGTCTCTCCAGTCTATGACCAGTCCTCCTCTGTCTCTCCAGTCTATGACCAGTCCTCCTCTGTCTCTCCAGTCTATGACCAGTCCTCCTCTGTCTCTCCAGTCTATGACCAGTCCTCCTCTGTCTCTCCAGTCTATGACCAGTCCTCCTCTGTCTCTCCAGTCTATGACCAGTCCTCCTCTGTCTCTCCAGTCTATGACCAGTCCTCCTCTGTCTCTCCAGTCTATGACCAGTCCTCCTCTGTCTCTCCATTCTCCGCTCTATGACCAGTCCTCTGTCTCTCCATTCTCCAGTCCATGACCAGTCGCCCCTATTCCTCCCCATCCAATCTGACTTGTTCTTACCTGGCTGATCCAGAGATCCGATCACCAGACAGGGAATTCCTCAATGAGACGTCACACGGCCTCCAACATCTGTACAGACAAACAGAGATCATCAGACTGAGCCTCCGATTTTATGATCAACAATCCTGATACTTTCTATGATCAGCTTACTCTTATCACACTCGGATCAATACGCTCCTATTTAACCCTGGATCAGTGCGCTGCGTCCATCAAATAGTGACATGCGGTGTTACAGGATGGATAGCTCTGAAATTATTTATAAATACAAGCATAAGTCCTTCCAATGAGTTCTATACCCATGGGTGGGGACACCTCCACCCTGATGATGTAAGGACTTCGTACAGCCAGGCCTTTTCAATATCCGAGAGCTTCATCCATATTCACATTAGTATAAACAGGTCTCCTGTAAGCTCCTCGGGGGGAAGGTCAGCTCTGGGGACCAATCAGGTTATTGCACAGTGCTGTGAATCTAACAAATGGAGCTTCCCAATTGGAAACTTACTCTAAAAAAGTTTCTTAATATTAATCATGCAGACTGGGTTGGAGAGGGAATATGGTGACCCTCCTGCAGACTGGGTTGGAGAGGGAATATGGTGACCCTCCTGCAGACTGGGTTGGAGAGGGAATATTGTGGTCCTCCTATAGACTGGGTTGGAGAGGGAATATGGTGGCCCTCCTGCAGACTGGGTTGGAGAGGGAATATGGCGACCCTCCTGCAGACTGGGTTGGAGAGGGAATATTGTGGTCCTCCTATAGACTGGGTTGGAGAGGGAATATGGTGGCCCTCCTGCAGACTGGGTTGAAGAGGGAATATGGTGGTCCTCCTGCAGACTGGGTTGGAGAGGGAATATGGCGACCCTCCTGCAGACTGGGTTGAAGAGGGAATATGGTGGTCCTCCTATAGACTGGGTTGGAGAGGGAATATGGTGACCCTCCTGCAGACTGAGTTGGAGAGGGAATATGGCGGCCCTCCTGCAGACTGGGTTGGAGAGGGAATATGGCGGCCCTCCTGCAGACTGGGTTGGAGAGGGAATATGGTGGCCCTCCTGCAGACTGGGTTGGAGAGGGAATATGGTGGCCCTCCAGCAGACTGGGTTGGAGAGGGAATATGGTGGCCCTCCTGCAGACTGGGTTGGAGAGGGAATATGGTGGCCCTCCTGCAGACTGGGTTGGAGAGGGAATATGGTGGCCCTCCTGCAGACTGGGTTGGAGGGGGAATATGGTGGTCCTCCTGCAGACTGGGTTGGAGAGGGAATATGGGGGCCCTCCTGCAGACTGGGTTGGAGAGGGAATATGGTGGCCCTCCTGCAGACTGGGTTGGAGAGGGAATATGGTGGCCCTCCTGCAGACTGGGTTGGAGAGGGAATATGGTGCCCTCCTGCAGACTGGGTTGGAGAGGGAATATGGTGGCCCTCCTGCAGACTGGGTTGGAGAGGGAATATGGTGGCCCTCCTGCAGACTGGGTTGGAGAGGGAATATGGTGGCCCTCCTGCAGACTGGGTTGGAGAGGGTATATGGTGACCCTGCTGCAGACTGGGATGGAGAGGGTATATGGTGACCCTGCTGCAGACTGGGATGGAGAGGGAATATGGTGACCCTCCTGAAGACTGGGTTGGAGAGGGAATATGGTGGCCCTCCTGCAGACTGGGTTGGAGAGGGAATATGGTGGTCCTCCTGCAGACTGGGTTGGAGAGGGAATATGGTGACCCTCCTGCAGACTGGGTTGGAGAGGGAATATGGTGGTCCTCCTGCAGACTGGGTTGGAGAGGGAATATGGTGACCCTCCTGCAGACTGGGTTGGAGAGGGAATATGGCGGCCCTCCTGCAGACTGGGTTGGAGAGGGAATATGGTGACCCTCCTGAAGACTGGGTTGGAGAGGGAATATGGTGACCCTCCTGAAGACTGGGTTGGAGAGGGAATATGGTGGTCCTCCTATAGACTGGGTTGGAGAGGGAATATGGTGACCCTCCTGCAGACTGAGTTGGAGAGGGAATATGGCGGCCCTCCTGCAGACTGGGTTGGAGAGGGAATATGGTGGCCCTCCTGCAGACTGGGTTGGAGAGGGAATATGGTGACCCTCCTGAAGACTGGGTTGGAGAGTGAATATGGTGGCCCTCCTGCAGACTGGGTTGGAGAGGGAAAATTCCTGTATCCTCCTCCAGTCCCCCTTCATGCTGCTGTTCCCCTCCGTTCTCCATGTCCCCCTCTCTTCTCCGTGTCCCCCTCCGTGCATCTGTCCCCATCTCTTCTCCCCTCTGTGCTGCCGTCCCCCCTTGATCTGTCAGGGTGGAGAGCGGAGGTAGGAGCCGGTAAACCTGGCTCCTTCGTTGTCTGAATGGACAGTCAGTGATCATCGACTCTGTCCATTCACATAACTGAAACATTGTAACCTCCTGTGATTACGATGTTTCAGTTTATGAATGGGGAGGAGCCGCTGTCTTCTCTCCATTAATTTTCCTTAATCCCTTTCCCTGTCTCAAAGGGGAGATAGCCCCCCAACAGGGTTGATAAAAGAATTGCAATAAATAATAAAAAAACAAACACATAATTGAAAAAAGAATAATACAAAAATAAATAAACCACACCGACACTGTCAGCCCCCCCCCCCAAATCCCTTAAAAAAAAAAAATTGCCACTTTTAGTGGTATCAGGACAACCCTAATGAGAACCAATAATCAATACATAGAACATAAAAGATCGGTGATAAGGTCTATAAGAACAGGTACCAAATACGGTGTAACACTGATGTCCTCCAGGAGCAGTGCCCCATTCCTGATACCATCCCCAGGTCAATGAGCACCAAATACGGTATAACACCGTGATGTCCTCCAGGAGCAGTGCCCCATTCCTGATACCATCCCCAGGTCAATGAGCACCAAATACGGTATAACACCGTGATGTCCTCCAGGAGCAGTGCCCCATTCCTGATACCATCCCCAGGTCAATGAGCACCAAATACGGTATAACACCGTGATGTCCTCCAGGAGCAGTGCCCCATTCCTGATACCATCCCCAGGTCAATGAGCACCAAATACGGTATAACACCGTGATGTCCTCCAGGAGCAGTGCCCCATTCCTGATACCATCCCCAGGTCAATGAGCACCAAATATGGTGTAACACAGTGATGTCCTCCAGGAGCAGTGCCCCATGTGACAGACCTAAACAAGATTGGAGCTTCTGGCGAGGACAAAGAGCAAGCCTCTTGCCCACTGACCATGGCCCGGGAGAGAGCAGATTATTCTCTCATGATGGACACAGAGAATGTGGTTTGGATTATTTCAGATGGAACAGAGATATTTTTCCACAAAATCTCCCAGGAAATCTACAAAGATTATTCCTGGTTTGTCGGATTCTGAGCCAATCATGGAAATTGAAAGAGCAGATCACATTGGCCTCTGTTCTATGTAGTAGACGGACAGTCTGCTACTGGGATCTCCTGCATTATGTTAATGTCTATTGTACCTTCTGAGCTTGAAGCCGGCAAGCCTGACCCTCAATGAGACATCCGAGTCATCCAGGTGGTTCATTAACGTAATGTTTATAGTATGTGTCAGTTGTTGTAATTAGGTTTCTGGTTGCAGGTTGTATTGTTATGGTAATATGATTGGGGGGGGGGGGTCCTCCTGGGGTGTATAAAAGCCTGTATTCTTGTTCAAAAACAGTTCCAGTTTAGCAGCCAAAACGAGTCCTGCCTAGTTCTCGGTTGCAATGTGCGGCTATAATATCTGATATGTATGTTCACTCTGTAGGAAGCACTCAAGCGGAGTGGGAAGAGGTTCCGTTACACCCCATTCCTGATACCATCTCCAGGTCAATGAGCACCAAGTATCATGTGCTACAGTGAGTGAGTAACTTGTATAACGCTACAAATGCGAACTAAATCGCCTCAAGGCGCTTTGCATCCAGTGTTGTCCTGATCCTTCAGAAGAGATGAGACTTAAGTTTTTTCCTGAAGGCCCGATGGTTTTCTACCAAGCGGATGTCCGTGGGTAGAGAATTCCAGAGCCGGGTTCCTCGGACTGCAAATCTTCGTTCTCCTTTAGATTTGTATCGGGTCTTGGGGATGTGGAGGTGGTTTTGGTAAGTTGACCGGAGGCGCGACTAGGGGTGTAGCGTTTTATTTTCTCGCATAGGTATTGGAGGAGTGTTTCCTTGTGTGCACTTGTGAGTGAGGCAGAGGGTCTTGAATGAGACCCGATCCTTTACGGTTTTGTTTCAAAATAGTTTATTGAGCACAATGGTACAAGTACAGACAGTACAATGTATCGAAAATGTGACGAACTGCAAGGTTGCGCACGCAGCCGCAGCTTATCCAAGGTCATATAAACAATGAACAAAAGAAACATCTATAACCATAGTAACATTTCTGTAAATCAGGGTGAAAACCTGACGATCCTTTACGGTTAGCCAATGGAGGGTCCCCAGGGACGGGGTGATTGATTCCCAGGGTTTTTCCCCCGTTACCAGTCTGGCTGCCGTATTCTTGACGACTTGTAGACGCGAAATCCGGTATTTGGGAAGTTCTAGGTAGAGGGAGTTTGCGTAGTCGAGTCAGGAATTGATGATAGTTCCAACCACTACTGCTGTGTCCTCTTCCGGGATGAAGGGGATGAGTCTACATATCAGGCGGAGAAGGTAGTGAGATCCGCTGACTGCTGATCCTATTTCTGCGTCCATAGTCATGTCTGAGTCAAAGATGACTCTGGTGCTCGGGGTGAAGGTTTGGCCAAGGATGGTGGGTGGTGTGTGTAACGGTCACCACGGTTTACGATATCCATTCCATTGCCCCAACCACGACAGCTTATCCGACAGTCCGACAAGCCAGCAAACACGATCCGTAAGAATTCCCTCAGAGAGACGAGACATACGCTCTGTGTTCTGAGTCAAATGAATGAACTTTAATGGTACACTCTCAGCTTTTTATGCAGTTACAGGCATGTTACAGTAATCAAAGACACACTCCACCCACACATCACACAATGGGGGGCTAACGAGTCTACAATACACATCCCTCAGACTTTTAGATAATGACATTCAGGTGAGTTAATTACTACCCTTTACCCAGACGGTCTGGCCCCTCATTTAGAGGGGTTAATTACTACAGCTCGACAAGTCACATTCAACATCTAAACAGTCTCATTAGCATCCACAATGAAAGGTCTTTCAGAAGCCTGACTTAATTAGCATCTCAACAGCCTAGGTCAGTGATGGCGAACCTTGGCACCCCAGATGTTTTGGAACTACATTTCCCATGATGCTCATGCACTCTGCAGTGTAGTGGAGCATCATGGGAAATGTAGTTCCAAAACATCTGGGGTGCCAAGGTTCGCCATCACTGGCCTAGGTTAAGCATTGAAAGAGTCATTCTTATTGACCGGTTGTGGGTCAGCATGAAATCCACCTGTAATATGTCCAGATCTTCAGCAATACATTAATTATTGTTTATCAGTCACCCTATGCCCAAAAGGGGCACAGGGTGACCTTAGACCCAAGAGTCATTAGTAACGCTGGCACAGGAGTATCCCCCATCCCTCAAAAGTCTCTGGGCGTCACGGGTCATTCCGTTACAGTGTGCATGTAGTCGTAGAGTTTGTCTTTCGGTTTGCGTGGAGGAAGAGAAGTTCTGTTTTGGATCCATTAAGTTTGAGGGATCTCTCCGTCATCCAATTATCGATCAATAAGACAATTTTTTCCGGTGATGCGAAGGTAGAGCCGAGTGTCATCAGCATAGGAGTGATAGAGCAGGTCCTGTTTGCTGATAATTTTGAGGAGTGGGCGGAGGTAGATGTTGAAGAGCACGGCGACAGGGGTGATCCTTGAGGGACTCTGCATGTAATTGTACGTGCTTCCGAAGTGAAGGCTCCTAGTTTCACTGTCTGGGATCGATTCTCTAGGAAGGATGTGAACCATGGTAGATCAGATGTCCTTCCAGGAGCGGTTTCCCATTCCATCCCTAAGTCAATGAGCATTGAGTAATGCCACGTACACACCATCACTTTATGCGATGGAAAAAAAACGACGTTTTCTGTGAAGTAAAAAACAACGTTTTTTGAAACTTCAATTTTCAAAAACGACGTTGCCTACACACCATCGTTTTTTCACAATGCTCTAGCAAAGCGAGGTTACGTTCACCACTCTTTTCTATTGAAGCTCGCTTCATAACTAGCTTCTGGGCAAGCGCAGGTTGAAAAAAGTCGTTTTAGGGGACAAGCCGTTCACCTCTGCAGCCAAGGGTTCAGATCCCGGTCTCGGCTGCATGTGAATTGAGTTCGGTGGTCTCAGCCTGGCTCCCGGTGGGTGTGCTGTGCGAGGTAAGCCTGCGCTTAGTACGCCCACCCCCCTCCCACAAAACCACCACACTTACACGCACTCGAAATTGGGTTAACACGCACTTTGGCCACGCGGTCTCTAAAAAAAAAAGAGAGGCGAAGGACTAACGGGGCTGGCTGAGCGGGCTAGATCCTCTCACTCCCTCATAGGGGAGTCCCTCTGCCCCGTTGGGCTTCAAAGCGGAGCAGGTAGGGCGGGCTGTGTGGGAGGACCCCCTCACACCTGCCATTGCCACCCGGGGCATGGAGAAAGAAGGCAGATTGCCTCTGGGGAGGTCTGCCTACTCCCAAACTCCTGCAGTCTGGCTCCTCTCTCGAGTACACGCACAAAAAAAATACACTTAAAAACAACGTTTTTTTTTTTTGTTTTTTTTTAACGTCGTTTTTTGCTACACACAGTGATTTTTTGTGAAACAAAAAACAACCTTTTGAAAAACGACAAAAAATTGAAGCATGCTTCAATTTTTTTTGGTAGTTTTTCACAAGACATAAAACAACGTTTTCCCCCACACACGGTCATTTAAATATTTACGCCTTTTTAAAAAACGTCGTTTTTTTCCATCACATAAAGTGATCGTGTGTACGCGGCATAAGATGTAGCACAGTGATGTCCTCCAGGATCAGCGTCCCATTCCCGATACCATCCCCAGGTCAATGAGCACCAAGCATGAGGTAACACGATGATGTCCTCCAGGAGCAGTGCCCCATTCCTGATACCATCCCCAGGTCAATGAGGAACAAGCATGAGGTAACACGATGATGTCCTCCAGGAGCAGTGCCCCATTCCTGATACCATCCCCAGGTCAATAAGCGCCAAGTATAAAGTAGCACAGTGATGTCCTCCAGGAGCAGTGCCCCATTCCTGATACCATCCCCAGGTCAATGAGCAACAAGCATGAGGTAACACGGTGATGTCCTCCAGGAGAAGTGCCCCATTCCTGATACCATCTCCAGATGAATGAACACCAAGTATGATGAACACACTGATGTCCTCCAGCAGCAGTGCCCCATTCCTGATACCATCTCCAGGTCAATAAGCGCCAAGTATAAAGTAGCACAGTGATGTCCTCCAGCAGCAGGGCCCCATTCCTAATACCATCCCCAGGTCAATAAGCTCCAAGTATAAACCCAAATGTCATCACCGAGTCAGCAAGCGACAAGCATGAGAAAGTCCTTCATTACCAAACAGTGCTGAGGGCGAATATGAGAAAACCAATAACATTTCTACATACCTCACATTCCTATGGTGGAGATAAAGGCTACTTTTCCGTATGTCCGAGTTCAGTCCCTCAATGGTTTATCTGTGTGAAAGTTTCCTATCAGTAGATCTTTCCAGTAACGGAACTTCCTGCTGTGGTCAGCCACCTCCTCACCGTCTGCCGGGTGGTCAGCCTGCTGTGTAGAAGATCGTTGGGGGCGGTATATCGGGTCTGATAGAAGGGCGGCCAGGTGGACAACATCAAACATAATGAACCACTGATGAAGGTCTTCCATAGGTAAAGTGAAGGGCCCTTTATTTAGAGATGACTCCTAGAGCCAGGGTTTGCCACACATAGCAGGACAAAGGTCCTCGAGCCATTAAGGACAGGAAAGTTCTTATGCCCTCCCTTCACATAACCCCAGCTCCCTACGTCAGCTACAGAACATTGATCTCTGGGGTCTCTGCTTTCAGAAAATAGATCATGTTTGGGGATTGTAACTAATCTTCAGGCCTAAATTTATTTGACCTATTTCCCGCAAATGGGCGTATCAGTATGTTCCTCGGGCTTCAGTGGTTCTCCCAGGAACTTGGTGTTTTTATAGAGCCAGCGATGCTCTACATGTCAATGAGCACCAAGTATGATGAACACAGTGATGTCCTCCAGGAGCAGTGCCCCATTCCTGATACCATCTCCAGATGAATGAACACCAAGTATGATGAACACAGTGATGTCCTCCAGGAGCAGTGCCCCATTCCTGATACCATCTCCAGATGAATGAACACCAAGTATGATGAACACAGTGATGTCCTCCAGGAGCAGTGCACCATTCCTGATACCATCTCCAGATGAATGAACACCAAGTATGATGAACACAGTGATGTCCTCCAGGAGCAGGGCCCCATTCCTGATACCATCTCCAGATGAATGAACACCAAGTATGATGAACACACCGATGTCCTCCAGGAGCTGTGCCTCAGGTTCCCTCCAATGTACAGCACTCCTCACAGCCTCCACTGGAAGGGGTCAATGGCCTTGGCTCAGATTTCTTCACCGAAAAGGGGCCAATTTATATAATAAGTTGTGTAAAAGTCATGAATAATTCCGGGGAAAGGTCATAAAATGTGTGGAATGTCAGTTCCTAATTCTACACCTCCTTCCCAAGAGAAAATAGAGTGTGGAGGTTGTCAGGGTTTATCATCGTTGTCTGTGTCCCCATTAGGGAGATTCGTCCTCTCCATTTGTCCTGTTTATCGTTATTAAATGAAAATCACAAATTTTACCAGAAAACTAAGAGGAGAAATCTTCCAGTGGGGACACTAGTTCTGGTGTTCTAGGGCTCCCCAAGGAATTTCCTTAAAGTGTAAGGTCAAGGAAGTAAAGGCAAATCTCCACAATGGGGGACAGATGGCAAAAATAATCCTTACAGGGGTTGTAACCCTCCCTTACTCCATCCAACATGAAAAAAGTTTCATCCATAGTTCTACTTTCAAGAACATTCAACCAGAAGACCCAAAAGGACATTCAACCAGAAGACCTAAAAGAACATTCAACCAGAAGACCTAAAAGGACATTCAACCAGAAGACCTAAAAGGACATTCAACCAGAAGGCCTAAAAGGACATTCAACCAGAAGACCTAAAAGGACATTCAACCAGAAGACCTAAAAGAACATTCAACCAGAAGGCCTAAAAGGACATTCAACCAGAAGACCTAAAAGGACATTCAACCAGAAGACCTAAAAGAACATTCAACCAGAAGGCCTAAAAGGACATTCAACCAGAAGACCTAAAAGGACATTCAACCAGAAGACCTAAAAGAACATTCAACCAGAAGACCTAAAAGGACATTCAACCAGAAGACCTAAAAGGACATTCAACCAGAAGACCTAAAAGGACATTCAACCAGAAGACCTAAAAGAAAATTCAACCAGAAGACCTAAAAGAAAATTCAACCAGAAGACCTAAAAGGACATTCAACCAGAATACTTCAAGTGATTGTGAAGTATCGTTTTTCTCTAAAAACAACAAACATGTTGCACTTCCTGGCTCTGCAATGGATTTGCACAGAGCAGCCACAGATCCTCCTCTTCTCGGGTCCCTCTTCTGCGCTCCTGGCCCCTCCCTCCTGTCCCCACAGCAAGAAGCAAACTGGTCTATCGGCAACTATGCCCCTTTGTACCTTGCACTCCTTGTAATCGCCTCCAGGGGTGTTTGGGCCAGAGGTGCAAAGGAAAGCCCTCTTGTTAATTCGACCCCCAACCAGGAAAGTGACAAACAGCCTAACACTATAGGCTTGGGACATTCAACCAGACAAGGAAATGAGGAAGACCTCTGCTAGGTGTATGGAGGTTCTTGTGCTCACCACCAACAGCGTCATGAGTCGCATATGCAGAGAGTGAACGGATATACAGAATGATACAATATCTCAGGAATATTATAGGAAAATGTCACGGGTTGGGCAGGGGGGCCATGAAAGCTTCCTCTTGTGGACCCCCCCCGGGGTCCCTGCCTGACCCTGTGGACAGCAAAGCTGGGTCCATAATTGATCCCTTACTGCAGCTTGGCCATGAACTTACCTCCATTCTGTTGATTGATAAAGTCGCCCCCCCGGTCAGATCCTGCTGTGGGGGATTCAGGTACTCATACTAGCTGCAGTTAGAAATAAACCGGCCGGTATAAAAGGGAGGAGCACAGCTTGTTTCTGGAGCTTCTCCGAGTTGAGCTTTAATTATTTACCTTCCGGGAGCCAAAAAAAGATAAACTGTGCCAGCTGAGGTGTGAAGGAAAACCCTGAACAAAAGGTCAGCGATAAACCGGCTCATCCAGTTCCTGTGTGTATGACAACAAAGGATCCGTCCTTCCCTCTCCTCATACACTTCATCAGAGACCCGAGACAACACCACAAGATAGCACTCTATAACCAGAGACCCGAGACACCACCACGGGACAACCCTCCATAACCAGAGACCCGAGGACAACACCACGAGATGACCCTTCCTAAGCAGAGACTGACCACGACTGTCCAACCTTCACCACAAGGCGACCCTCCCTAAGCAGAGACTGACCACGACTGCCCAACCTTCACCACAAGGCGACCCTCCCTAAGCAGAGACTGACCACGACTGCCCAACCTTCACCACGAGACGACCCTCCCTAAGCAGAGACTGACCACGACTGTTCAACCTTCACCACGAGACGACCCTCCCTAAGCAGAGACTGACCACGACTGCCCAACCTTCACCACGAGATGACCCTTCCCAAGCAGAGACTGACCACGACTGTCCAACCTTCACCACAAGGCGACCCTCCCTAAGCAGAGGCTGACCACGACTGCCCAACCTTCACCACGAGACGACCCTCCCTAAGCAGAGACTGACCACGACTGCCCAACCTTCACCACGAGACGACCCTTCCTAAGCAGAGACTGACCACGACTGTCCAACCTTCACCACAAGACGACCCTCCCTAAGCAGAGACTGACCACAGCTGCCCAACCTTCACCACGAGATGACCCTTCCCAAGCAGAGACTGACCACGACTGTCCAACCTTCACCACAGGCGACCCCCTCCCTAAGCAGAGGACCTGACCACAGACGACTGCCCAACCTTCACCACGAGACGACCCTCCCTAAGCAGAGACTGACCACGACTGCCCAACCTTCACCACAAGACGACCCTCCCTAAGCAGAGACTGACCACGGCTGCCCAACCTTCACCACGAGACGACCCTCCCTAAGCAGAGACTCACCACGACTGTCCAACCTTCACCACAAGGCGACCCTCCCTAAGCAGAGACTGACCACGACTGTCCAACCTTCACCACAAGGCGACCCTCCCTAAGCAGAGACTGACCACGACTGCCCAACCTTCACCACGAGACGACCCTCCCTAAGCAGAGACTGACCACGACTGTCCAACCTTCACCACGAGACGACCCTCTCTAAGCAGAGACTGACCACGACTGTCCAACCTTCACCACGAGATGACCCTTCCCAAGCAGAGACTGACCACGACTGCCCAACCTTCACCACGAGACAACCCTCCCTAAGCAGAGACTGACCACGACTGTCCAACCTTCCCCACGAGATGACCCTTCCCAAGCAGAGACTGACCACGACTGCCCAACCTTCATCACGAGATGACCCTCCCTAAGCAGAGACTGACCAAGACTGCCCAACCTTCACCACGAGACGACCCACCCTAAGCAGAGACTCACCACGACTGTCCAACCTTCACCACAAGACGACCCTCCCTAAGCAGAGACTGACCACGGCTGCCCAACCTTCACCACGAGACGACCCACCCTAAGCAGAGACTCACCACGACTGCCCAACCTTCACCACAAGGCGACCCTCCCTAAGCAGAGACTGACCACGACTGCCCAACCTTCACCACAAGGCGACCCTCCCTAAGCAGAGACTGACCACGACTGCCCAACCTTCACCACGAGACAACCCTCCCTAAGCACAGACTGACCACGACTGTCCAACCTTCACCGCGAGACGACCCACCCTAAGCAGAGACTGACCACGACTGTCCAACCTTCACCACAAGGCGACCCTCCCTAAGCAGAGACTGACCACGACTGCCCAACCTTCACCACGAGACAACCCTCCCTAAGCACAGACTGACCACGACTGTCCAACCTTCACCGCGAGACGACCCACCCTAAGCAGAGACTGACCACGACTGTCCAACCTTCACCACGAGACGACCCTTCCTAAGCAGAGACTGACCACGACTGTCCAACCTTCACAACAAGACGACCCTCCCTAAGCAGAGACTGACCACGACTGTCCAACCTTCACCACAAGATGACCCTCCCTAAGCAGAGACTCACCACGACTGTCCAACCTTCACCACAAGATGACCCTCCCTAAGCAGAGACTGACCACGACTGTCCAACCTTCACCACAAGAAGACCCTCCCTAAGCAGAGACTCACCACGACTGTCCAACCTTCACCACAAGATGACCCTCCCTAAGCAGAGACTCACCACGACTGTCCAACCTTCACAACAAGACGACCCTCCCTAAGCAGAGACTCACCACGACTGTCCAACCTTCACCATGAGACGACACTCTCTAAGCAGAGACTGACCACGACTGTCCAACCTTCACCATGAGACGACCCTCTCTAAGCAGAGACTGGCCATGACTGTCCAACCTTCACCATGAGACGACACTCCTTAAGCAGAGACTGACCACGACTGTCCAACCTTCACCGCGAGACGACCCACCCTAAGCAGAGACTCACCACGATTGTCCAACCTTCACCACGAGACGACCCTCTCTAAGCAGAGACTCACCACGATTGTCCAACCTTCACCACGAGACGACCCTCTCTAAGCAGAGACTGACCACTGTTAGAAAAGTTTTGTTTGTGTGTCTATTTAAAACAGAGGTGACACTCATTCTTCTAACATTGCTTCGGAGCACATGTTACCAACTTTGTATATTCTTTTGTTCTTACTAACCCCATACGTAATATATAGATAACAGATTGTACAGGAAGTTCTGTCTGGAAATAAAGTGCCAGTCTGTGCCAGGTACAGACAGATCTTCCTTAGCTAAATTAGCCAATAAGAAGTGTTATCGTTGTTTTCACTGTAAAGGATGGGGTGGGTGTTACCTTCTTCTCAGGTCACTTTTGCCCTTTCCCTCACTTTGTAAGCATCACGAAAACTTTGTCCTGCATTTTGGATTAAATAATCTTCACTTTCAAACACCTTGATTTTTGATTAATTACAAAGAAAGAAAATATTAACACCACGACTGTCCAACCTTCACCATGAGACACTCCCTAACCAGAGACTCACCACGACTGTCCAACCTTCACCATGAGACACTCCCTAACCAGAGAATGACCACGTCTGTCCAACCTTCACCATGAGACGACACTCCCTAACCAGAGACTGACCACAATCTTCACCATGATCCTACACACTGCAGTCTCAAGGCCTACACCATGAGATGGCATTCCATTAGCCGGGACTGAGCAATCTTCACCACGATTCCACACACTGCATTCCCGAGGGCTAACACTAGGAGAAAGAGACCGCCGCTCCAGATGAGTGCACCTCGGTGGTGAGTGTGGACTCAGAAAAATTCAATGGGTGCAGGCAATGCACCAAGCATAAAAAGGTATGGACACCCGCACTCCGATAAATGTAAAAAACAATAAAAGCCTTTAATCCAGTAAAAAAACACTGCACAAACAGAAAAACAGCAAACAGTGGGATGATATAGCTGACGCGTTTCACATTGTTGTGAGGCCAACACCATGAGATGGCACTCCATTACCTGGGACTGTCAAATCTTCACCACGCCTTGACACACTGCAGTCCTGAGGCCAACACCAAGAGACGGCATTCTATTACTGGGAGTGACCACAACTGTCCAATCTTCACCACGATTCTACACACCGCATTCCCGAGGCCAGGTATCTGGTCATTACGCATTTTGCCCCCCAAGTATCTAGTCAGTTACAGCACATTGCTCCCTGCCCCCCCCCCCCCCCCCCAAGAATCTAGTTGTTACGGCATGTTGCCCCCCAAGTACCTGGTCATTACAGCATGTTTCCCCCCAGTATTTAGTCATTATGGCATGTTGGCCCCCCAAAGTATCTGGTTGTGACAGACCCAACCAGGACGGGGGCTTTTGGAGGGGGGGGCGGGCTTGCCTCCTACCCACCGATTATGGCCCATAGAAGAGACCCAGTCCTGCAGACTGGGTTGGAGAGGGAATATGGCGGCCCTCCTGCAGACTGGGTTGGAGAGGGAATATGGTGGTCCTCCTGCAGACTGGGTTGGAGAGGGAATATGGTGGTCCTCCTGCAGACTGGGTTGGAGAGGGAATATGGTGGTCCTCCTGCAGACTGGGTTGGAGAGGGAATATGGTGGTCCTCCTGCAGACTGGGTTGGAGAGGGAATATGGTGGTCCTCCTGCAGACTGGGTTGGAGAGGGAATATGGCGGTCCTCCTATAGACTGGGTTGGAGAGGGAATATGGCGGCCCTCCTGCAGACTGGGTTGGCTATGGGGCCCTCCTGCAGACTGGGTTGGAGAGGAATATGGTGGTCCTCCTGCAGACTGGGTTGGAGAGGGAATATGGTGGTCCTCCTGCAGACTGGGTTGGAGAGGGAATATGGTGGTCCTCCTGCAGACTGGGTTGGAGAGGGAATATGGTGGTCCTCCTGCAGACTGGGTTGGAGAGGGAATATGGCGGTCCTCCTGCAGACTGGGTTGGAGAGGGAATATGGTGGTCCTCCTGCAGACTGGGTTGGAGAGGGGAATATGGTGGTCCTCCTGCAGACTGGGTTGGAGAGGGAATATGGTGGTCCTCCTGCAGACTGGGTTGGAGAGGGAATATGGCGGTCCTCCTGCAGACTGGGTTGGAGAGGGAATATGGCGGCCCTCCTGCAGACTGAGTTGTAAAGGGAATATGGCGGCCCTCCTGCAGACTGAGTTGGAGAGGTAATATGGCGGCCCTCCTGCAGACTGGGTTGGAGAGGGAATATGGCGGTCCTCCTGCAGACTGGGTTGGAGAGGGAATATGGCGGCCCTCCTGCAGACTGAGTTGTAAAGGGAATATGGCGGCCCTCCTGCAGACTGAGTTGGAGAGGGAATATGGCGGCCCTCCTGCAGACTGAGTTGGAGAGGGAATATGGCGGCCCTCCTGCAGACTGAGTTGGAGAGGGAATATGGCGGCCCTCCTGCAGACTGAGTTGGAGAGGGAATATGGCGGCCCTCCTGCAGACTGAGTTGGAGAGGGAATATGGCGGCCCTCCTGCAGACTGAGTTGGAGAGGGAATATGGCGGCCCTCCTGCAGACTGAGTTGGAGAGGGAATATGGCGGCCCTCCTGCAGACTGAGTTGGAGAGGGAATATGGCGGCCCTCCTGCAGACTGAGTTGGAGAGGGAATATGGCGGCCCTCCTGCAGACTGAGTTGGAGAGGGAATATGGCGGCCCTCCTGCAGACTGAGTTGGAGAGGGAATATGGCGGCCCTCCTGCAGACTGAGTTGGAGAGGGAATATGGCGGCCCTCCTGCAGACTGGGTTGGAGAGGGAATATGGCGGCCCTCCTGCAGACTGAGTTGGAGAGGGAATATGGCGGCCCTCCTGCAGACTGGGTTGGAGAGGGAATATGGCGGTCCTCCTGCAGACTGGGTTGGAGAGGGAATATGGTGGTCCTCCTGCAGACTGGGTTGGAGAGGGAATATGGTGGTCCTCCTGCAGACTGGGTTGGAGAGGGAATATGGTGGTCCTCCTGCAGACTGGGTTGGAGAGGGAATATGGTGGTCCTCCTGCAGACTGGGTTGGAGAGGGAATATGGTGGTCCTCCTGCAGACTGGGTTGGAGAGGGAATATGGTGGCCCTCCTGCAGACTGGGTTGGAGAGGGAATATGGTGGCCCTCCTGCAGACTGGATTGGAGAGGGAATATGGTGGCCCTCCTGCAGACTGGGTTGGAGAGGGAATATGGTGACCCTCCTGCAGACTGGATTGGAGAGGGAATATGGTGGTCCTCCTGCAGACTGGGTTGGAGAGGGAATATGGTGGTCCTCCTGCAGACTGGGTTGGAGAGGGAATATGGTGGCCCTCCTGCAGACTGGGTTGGAGAGGGAATATGGTGACCCTCCTGCAGACTGGGTTGGAGAGGGAATATGGTGGCCCTCCTGCAGACTGGGTTGGAGAGGGAATATGGTGGTCCTCCTGCAGACTGGGTTGGAGAGGGAATATGGTGGTCCTCCTGCAGACTGGGTTGGAGAGGGAATATGGTGGTCCTCCTGCAGACTGGGTTGGAGAGGGAATATGGTGGTCATCCTGCAGACTGGGTTGGAGAGGGAATATGGTGGCCCTCCTGTAGACTGAGTTGGAGAGGGAATATGGAGACCCTCCTGCAGACTGGGTTGGAGAGGGAATATGGCGGCCCTCCTGCAGACTGGGTTGGAGAGGGAATATGGCGGCCCTCCTGCAGACTGGGTTGGAGAGGGAATATGGCGGCCCTCCTGCAGACTGGGTTGGAGAGGGAATATGGGGGCCCTCCTGCAGACTGGGTTGGAGAGGGAATATGGTGACCCTTCTGCAGACTGGGTTGGAGAGGGAATATGGTGGCCCTCCTGCAGACTGGGTTGGAGAGGGAATATGGTGGCCCTCCTGCAGACTGGGTTGGAGAGGGAATATGGTGGCCCTCCTGCAGACTGGGTTGGAGGGGGAATATGGTGGTCCTCCTGCAGACTGGGTTGGAGAGGGAATATGGTGACCCTTCTGCAGACTGGGTTGGAGAGGGAATATGGTGGCCCTCCTGCAGACTGGGTTGGAGAGGGAATATGGTGACCCTCCTGTAGACTGGGTTGGAGAGGGAATATGGTGGTCCTCCTGCAGACCGGGTTGGAGAGGGAATATGGTGGCCCTCCTGTAGACTGGGTTGGAGAGGGAATATGGTGGTCCCTCCTGCAGACCGGGTTGGAGAGGGAATATGGTGGTCCTCCTGCAGATCCAATGTTGTCGTCCAGCGATGCTATAGAATAGATGAGTCTTGCGTTTTTTCCTGAAGGCCGGATGGTTTTCCTCCATCCGAATGTCTGTTGGTAGAACGTTCCAGAGCCGTGAGCCTTGGACTGCTAATCTTCGCTCTCCATTCGATTTGTAGTGAGATTTGGGGATGTGGTGGAGGTCCCGATTGGTTGATCGGAGGGCCCGATTGGGGGTGTAGGGTTTTATTTTCTCACATTTGTATTGTGGTGCGTTTCCTTGTGGGCACTTGTGGGTGAGGCAGAGGGTCTTGAATGTCACCCGGTCCTTTACGGCCAGCCAGTGAAGGGTCCTCATGACCAGGGAGATTGGTGGTTCCCACGTTTTTTTCCCGTTACCAGTCTGGCTGCCGTGTTCTGGACGACTTGTAGACGAGGGATCTGGTATTTCGGTAGTCTGAGGTAGACTGAGTTTGCGTAATCGAGTCAGGAATTGATGATTGTTTTCCGATTACTACTGCTGTGTCTCCTTCCGGGATGAAGGGGAGGAGTCTACGCAGCAGGCGGAGAAGTTGGTGAGATCCGCTGACCACCGATCCTATTTGTGCGTCCGTAGACATGACTCCGAGACTTTTTACTTTAGTGCTCGGGGGTGGCAGTTTGTCCAAGGATGGTGGGAGGAGTCCAAGTCGTCCTAGAAATTTGACTTCCATGCAAACTGGAAGTCAAATTCTAGGATGACTTGGACTCCGCCCACCATCCTTGGACAAACCACCACCCCCGAGCACTAAAATCAAAAGTCTCGGAGTCATGTCTACGGATGCACAAATAGGATCGGTGGTCAGCGGATCTCACCAACTTCTCCACCTGCTGCGTAGACTCCTCCCCTTCATCCCGGAAGAGGACACAGCAGTAGTAGTCGGAACGACTCGACTACACAAACTCCCTCTACTTAGGTCTACCTAAATACCGGATCCCTCGTCTACAAGTGGCCCAGAACACGGCAGCCAGACTGGTAACGGCGAAAAACGGGTGTCGTCTTCTGATGACTTGTCTGGTGGACAGAATACACAAGTTGAAGTTGGTGAATGAGATTTGGACACCCCGGGTCTTCTTTCTGGGGAACCGCCTGGGGGGGGGACGGACCCGAGTCACCAGGGACTAGTTGTTCATTAGAGGTTTATGTTGTTTGTTCATTAGATATACTGATGAGGTTACTGTTTACAGTTTGCATTGTTTGGGATAATGTGAGCAGGCTCACCTGATCCTCCAGTGTATATGTTCTGTGATTGTACAATAAAGTGACTTCCGGTTTGCACCTAAGCTAGAGACGTCTAGTTATTGGGGTCCCAGCTATAATGCCCACTTCCTGGTTCCTCCAGAGTAAAGGAAGCTGTATGTGCCAGGCAGTCCATCACACTGGTCATTACTGCATGTCCCCCCCCTCCCCCAAGTATCTTATTACGGAATGTTGTCCCCCCAAGTATCTAGTTATTACGGGATATCGATGACCCACCAAGTCATTATAGCATGTTGCCCCCACAGTATCTAGTCACTAGGGCATGTTACAACCCCCCCCCCCCACGTATCTGCTCATTATGGAATGTTACCTCCTCAAGTATCTGGTCATTGCAGCATGTCCCCCCCCCCCCCAAATATCTGGTCATTACAGCATGTCCCCCCCCCCCCCCAAATATCTGGTCATTACAGCATGTTGCCCCCCCCAAATATCTGGTCATTACAGCATGTTGCCCCCCCCCAAATATCTGGTCATTACAGCATGTTGCACCCCCCCAAATATCTGGTCATTACAGCATG
Organism: Rana kukunoris; assembly: GCA_029574335.1. Lineage (NCBI taxonomy): Eukaryota > Metazoa > Chordata > Amphibia > Anura > Ranidae > Rana > Rana kukunoris. Next base: position 108,315 of record JAJQKJ010000017.1, read on the forward strand.
TTGCCCCCCCCCAAATATCTGGTCATTACAGCATATTGCCCCCCCCCCCAGTATGTAGTCACTATGGCATGTTTGCCCCCCCCAAATATCTGGTCATTACAGCATGTTGTACCCCCCAAATATCTGGTCATTACAGCATATTGCCCTCCCCCCCAGTATGTAGTCACTACGACATGTTGCCCCCCCACCGCAAATATCTGGTCATTACAGCATGCTGCCCCCCCCCCCCCCAGTATGTAGTCACTATGGCATGTTGCCCCCCCCCCCCAAACCCCCCCATATCTGGTCATTACAGCATGTTACCCCCCCCAAGTATCTGGTCATTACAGCATATTGCCCTCCCCCCCAGTATGTAGTCACTACGACATGTTGCCCCCCCCCCCCCCCACCCCCCCCTCCCCCCCCCCCCCCCAGTATCTGGTCATTACAGCATGCTGCCCCCCCCAGTATGTAGTCACTATGGCATGTTGCCCCCCCAAATATCTGGTCATTACAGCATGTTACCCCCCCAAGTATCTGGTCATTACAGCATGTTGCCCCCCCCCCCCCCCCCAAGTATGTAGTCACTACGGCATGTTGTCATCGTCGTCGCCCCCCCCAAGTATCTGGTCAATATAACATTTTGCTCCCCAGTATCTAGTCATTACAGCATGTTGTCCCCCCCCAAAAACTAGTCATTATAGCATGTTCATGTTACCCCCCCACCCCAAGTATCTGGACATTACGGCACACTAATGGGCGTACACACTATGATCCGAATATTGGGAGAAAACGGTCGTCTGATCGTGCGTACACTACTTTCAAGAGCCGATCATGACAGTTCATCTGATAATATTCGATCGGACAAGCACCAACATTTTCATGACTTTAGTAACCTATTCAATTCCTACTGGTGAATATTATGCAGAAAAAGTCGTAGGATATCCGGATGGTGTGCGCCGGGCACTGGAGGAGGAATTAGGAAGAGATACTTACTCTTTGGCACGGGGTACTGGTGTGGTGTTTGGCACAGATGGTCTCCTCCATGGGAACTCCTCCTCGGGTCTCCTGACTCTCTGGGATGAGATGTTGGACGCTGGAGGTGAAGAGAAGACACGTTGGATAGGGAAGACCTCATGAGGGGGGTCATAAAGGGGGGTCCCGGAACCCCTCTCTGTCACATGTCATGCCTCTGATTTAGGGGTCTCCCGGGACCCTCCATGTTAGACACATAATCCCACCAGTCCCTATGATGTTCAGTTTCAGTCCTTCTGTACAACTCCCACCCATTTCTCCTTACACCCCCCCCTCTCTCCGTACACCCCCCCCCCTGCACTCCCACCCATTTCTCCTTACACCCCCCCCTCTCTCCGTACACCCCCCCTCCCTGCACTCCCACCCATCTGTCCTCACACCCCCCCGCACCCCTCTCTCTGTACACCCCCCTCCCTGCACTCCCACCCATCTCTCCTCACACCCCCCGCACCCCTCTCTCTGTACACCCCCCTCCCTGCACTCCCACCCATCTCTCCTTACACCCCCCCGCCCCCCTCTCTCCGTACACCCCTCCTCCCTGCACTCCCACCCATCTCTCCTCACACCCCCCGCCCCCCTCTCTCCGTACACCCCCCTCCCTGCGCTCCCAGCCTCCCACCCATCTCTCCTTACCCCCCTCTCTCCGTACACCCCCCTCCCTGCATTCCCACCCATCTCTCCTTACCCCCCCCTGCCCTGTCCTCCAACCAATCTCTCCTTACACTTGTACCCGCCCTGCACCCCTCTCTCCTTACACCCCCCCTCCCCTGTCCGGCAACTCCGACCAATCTCTCCTTACACCCCCCCTTCCCCCTCCTATTGCTTCCTCTGTGTACCCCCTCTCCTCCACCAGGGACCCTCTTTCCCCTCAGTGACCTCCTTTGCCCACAGTGTCTCAGCCTCCCTCCTCCAATGCTCCCCTTATTACAACAGTGTGACCCCCTTGCTCCTCAGTGCCCCCTCCCTCCACCAGTAACACTCTTTCCTCAGTGCCCCTACTTCCACCAATGTCCCCCCCCTTATAGCAACAGTGCCCCCCTTCCTCCCCAAGTGCCCCCCTCCTCCACCAGTGCCCCCTTCCTCCACCAGTGCCCCCCTTTCCCCCTCTGTGCCCCCTTCCTTCACCAGTGCCTCCCTTCCTTCACCATTGCCCCCTCCTTCACCAGTGCCCCCCTTTCCCCTTCAGTGTCCCCTTCCTTCACCAGTGCCCCCCTTTCCCCTTCAGTGTCCCCTTCCTTCACCAGTGCCCCCCCTTTCCCCTTCCTTCACCAGCGCCCCCCTTTCCCCTTCAGTGTCCCCTTCCTTCACCAGTGCCCCCCCTTTCCCCTTTCTTCACCAGTGCCCGCCCTTCCCCCTTAAGTGTCCCCTTCCTTCACCAGTGCCCCCCCCTTTCCCCTTCAGTGTCCCCTTCCTTCACCAGTGCCCACCTCCTTTCCCCTTCAGTGTCCCCTTCCTTCACCAGTGCCCACCTCCTTTCCCCTTCAGTGTCCCCTTCCTTCACCAGTGCCCCCCCTTTCCCCTTCCTTCACCAGTGCCCCCCCTTTCCCCTTCAGTGTCCCCTTCCTTCACCAGTGCCCACCTCCTTTCCCCTTCAGTGTCCCCTTCCTTCACCAGTGCCCACCTCCTTTCCCCTTCAGTGTCCCCTTCCTTCACCAGTGCCCCCCCTTTCCCCTTCCTTCACCAGCGCCCCCCTTTCCCCTTCAGTGTCCCCTTCCTTCACCAGTGCCCCCCCTTTCCCCTTTCTTCACCAGTGCCCGCCCTTCCCCCTTAAGTGTCCCCTTCCTTCACCAGTGCCCCCCCTTTCCCCTTCAGTGTCCCCTTCCTTCACCAGTGCCCCCCCTTTCCCCTTCAGTGTCCCCTTCCTTCACCAATGCCCCCCCTTTCCCCTTCAGTGTCCCCTTCCTTCACCAATGCCCCCCCTTTCCCCTTCAGTGTCCCCTTCCTTCACCAGTGCCCCCCCTTTCCCCTTCAGTGTCCCCTTCCTTCACCAGTGCCCCCCCTTTCCCCTTCAGTGTCCCCTTCCTTCACCAGTGCCCACCTCCTTTCCCCTTCAGTGTCCCCTTCCTTCACCAATGCCCCCCCTTTCCCCTTCCTTCACCAGTGCCCCCCCCTTTCCCCTTCAGTGTCCCCTTCCTTCACCAGTGCCCCCTTTCCCCTCAGTGCCCCTTTTCCCCCTCAGTGGCCCCTTTTTCTCTCAGTGACCCCCTTTACCAGTGACCCCCTTCCTCACAGTTCCTCTGTCAGTGACCCCCCTCCTCTCCTCTAGGTGTCCCCTGTCCTCTCAGGTCCCCTGTCGGTGCCCCCCTCCTCTCGGTGGCCCCCCCTCCTCCGAGTTTCGGTAACAGTCCCGGTAGAACAGACACAATATTCACCATCACACAGAGCTCCATCCTTCACCACCTCACTGTCTCCTTCCGCGGCGCCATGCTGTGTGAGCCCTCCCCGTAGAGAATACGCAAAATTGGTCTCCAAAAACATGGCGGACACGCTCAGAGGCCCGGCAAAAACCGCGGACAGCATAATCCTGACTACAGGGTCTGACTCTGTGCGGCCGGAAACTCGTAGGCACTGCGCATGCGCATACTCCGGAACAAGCCGAAGGCTATCCGATTAGGACCGAAAGGTGGGGGGGGGGGTGCTGCGTCCAAGGAGGAAGGACACGTGAGAGGGCGGGGATTCCGCCGATAGGAGGCGGTGCTAACGTGTAGGAAGGGACGAGCTGGTGTGTAACGTTCAACGAGGCGTGGGCGGGGTTAGGCTGTGAGGAGCACTTCCGGGGTGTGTTACAGAAAGGACTTCCGGGTTGTGTGAGAGGACTGAGCTGGCTGTGAGGTAATATGAGCTGTATACATTATATATACTCCAGTATACATTATATATACAGTGTCGGGTCTATATACTGCTGTATACATTATATATACTCCAGTATACATTATATATATACAGTGTCGGGTCTATATACTCCTGTATACATTATATATACTCCTGTATACATTATATATACAGTGTCAGGTCTATATACTCCTGTATACATTATATATACTCCTTTATACATTATATATACACAGTGTCAGGTCTATATACTCCTGTATACATTATATATACACTCCTGTATACATTATATACACAGTGTCAGGTCTATATACTCCTGTATACATTATATATACTCCGTATACATTATATACACAGTGTCAGATCTATATACTCCTGTATACATTATATATACTCCTGTATACATTATATATACACAGTGTCAGGTCTATATACTCCTGTATACATTATATATACTCCTGTATACATTATATATACACAGTGTCAGGTCTATATACTCCTGTATACATTATATATACACAGTGTCAGGTCTATATACTCCTGTATACATTATATATACTCCTGTATACATTATATATACACAGTGTCAGGTCTATATACTCCTGTATACATTATATATACTCCTGTATACATTATATATACACAGTGTCAGGTCTATATACTCCTGTATACATTATATATACTCCGTATACATTATATATACACAGTGTCAGATCTATATACTCCTGTATACATTATATATACTCCTGTATACATTATATATACACAGTGTCAGGTCTATATACTCCTGTATACATTATATATACACAGTGTCAGGTCTATATACTCCTGTATACATTATATATACTCCTGTATACATTATATATACACAGTGTCAGGTCTATATACTCCTATATACATTATATATACTCCTTTATACATTATATATACACAGTGTCAGGTCTATATACTCCTGTATACATTATATATACACTCCTGTATACATTATATACACAGTGTCAGGTCTATATACTCCTGTATACATTATATATACTCCGTATACATTATATACACAGTGTCAGATCTATATACTCCTGTATACATTATATATACTCCTGTATACATTATATATACACAGTGTCAGGTCTATATACTCCTGTATACATTATATATACACAGTGTCAGGTCTATATACTCCTGTATACATTATATATACTCCTGTATACATTATATATACACAGTGTCAGGTCTATATACTCCTGTATACATTATATATACTCCTGTATACATTATATATACACAGTGTCAGGTCTATATACTCCTGTATACATTATATATACTCCGTATACATTATATATACACAGTGTCAGATCTATATACTCCTGTATACATTATATATACTCCTGTATACATTATATATACACAGTGTCAGGTCTATATACTCCTGTATACATTATATATACACAGTGTCAGGTCTATATACTCCTGTATACATTATATATACTCCTGTATACATTATATATACACAGTGTCAGGTCTATATACTCCTATATACATTATATATACTCCTTTATACATTATATATACACAGTGTCAGGTCTATATACTCCTGTATACATTATATATACACTCCTGTATACATTATATACACAGTGTCAGGTCTATATACTCCTGTATACATTATATATACTCCGTATACATTATATACACAGTGTCAGATCTATATACTCCTGTATACATTATATATACTCCTGTATACATTATATATACACAGTGTCAGGTCTATATACTCCTGTATACATTATATATACACAGTGTCAGGTCTATATACTCCTGTATACATTATATATACTCCTGTATACATTATATATACACAGTGTCAGGTCTATATACTCCTGTATACATTATATATACTCCTGTATACATTATATATACACAGTGTCAGGTCTATATACTCCTGTATACATTATATATACTCCGTATATACATTATATATATACACAGTGTCAGATCTATATACTCCTGTATACATTATATATACTCCTGTATACATTATATATACACAGTGTCAGGTCTATATACTCCTGTATACATTATATATACACAGTGTCAGGTCTATATACTCCTGTATACATTATATATACTCCTGTATACATTATATATACACAGTGTCAGGTCTATATACTCCTGTATACATTATATATACTCCTGTATACATTATATATACACAGTGTCAGGTCTATATACTCCTGTATACATTATATATACTCCGTATACATTATATATACACAGTGTCAGATCTATATACTCCTGTATACATTATATATACTCCTGTATACATTATATATACACAGTGTCAGGTCTATATACTCCTCCTGTATACATTATATATACACAGTGTCAGGTCTATATACTCCTGTATACATTATATATACTCCTGTATACATTATATATACACAGTGTCAGGTCTATATACTCCTGTATACATTATATATACTCCTTTATACATTATATATACAGTGTCAGGTCTATATACTCCTGTATACATTATATATACACAGTGTCAGGTCTATATACTCCTGTATACATTATATATACACAGTGTCAGGTCTATATACTCCTGTATACATTATATATACTCCTGTATACATTATATATACACAGTGTCAGGTCTATATACTCCTGTATACATTATATATACACTCCTGTATACATTATATACACAGTGTCAGGTCTATATACTCCGTATACATTATATATACACTCCTGTATACATTATATACACAGTGTCAGGTCTATATACTCCGTATACATTATATATATACAGTGTCAGGTCTATATACTCCTGTATACATTATATATATATACAGTGTCAGGTCTATATACTCCTGTATACATTATATATATACAGTGTCAGGTCTATATACTCCTGTATACATTATATATACTCCGTATACATTATATATACACAGTGTCAGATCTATATACTCCTGTATACATTATATATACTCCTGTATACATTATATATACACAGTGTCAGGTCTATATACTCCGTATACATTATATATATATACAGTGTCAGGTCTATATACTCCTGTATACATTATATATATACAGTGTCAGGTCTATATACTCCTGTATACATTATATATACTCCGTATACATTATATATACACAGTGTCAGATCTATATACTCCTGTATACATTATATATACTCCTGTATACATTATATATACACAGTGTCAGGTCTATATACTCCTGTATACATTATATATACTCCGTATACATTATATATACACAGTGTCAGATCTATATACTCCTGTATACATTATATATACTCCTGTATACATTATATATACACAGTGTCAGGTCTATATACTCCGTATACATTATATATATACAGTGTCAGGTCTATATACTCCTGTATACATTATATATACTCCGTATACATTATATATACACAGTGTCAGATCTATATACTCCTGTATACATTATATATACTCCTGTATACATTATATATACACAGTGTCAGGTCTATATACTCCTGTATACATTATATATACTCCTGTATACATTATATATACACAGTGTCAGGTCTATATACTCCTGTATACATTATATATACTCCTTTATACATTATATATACAGTGTCAGGTCTATATACTCCTGTATACATTATATATACACAGTGTCAGGTCTATATACTCCTGTATACATTATATATACACAGTGTCAGGTCTTTATACTCCTGTATACATTATATATACTCCTGTATACATTATATATACACAGTGTCAGGTCTATATACTCCTATACATTATATATATATACAGTGTCATATATACTCCTGTATACATATATATACTCAGGTCTTTATCCTGTACATTATATATACTCCGTACATTATATATACACAGTGTCAGGTCTATATACTCCTGTATACATTATATATACACTCCTGTATACATTATATACACAGTGTCAGGTCTATATACTCCTGTATACATTATATATACTCCGTATACATTATATACACAGTGTCAGATCTATATACTCCTGTATACATTATATATACTCCTGTATACATTATATATACACAGTGTCAGGTCTATATACTCCTGTATACATTATATATACACAGTGTCAGGTCTATATACTCCTGTATACATTATATATACTCCTGTATACATTATATATACACAGTGTCAGGTCTATATACTCCTGTATACATTATATATACTCCTGTATACATTATATATACACAGTGTCAGGTCTATATACTCCTGTATACATTATATATACTCCGTATACATTATATATACACAGTGTCAGATCTATATACTCCTGTATACATTATATATACTCCTGTATACATTATATATACACAGTGTCAGGTCTATATACTCCTGTATACATTATATATACACAGTGTCAGGTCTATATACTCCTGTATACATTATATATACTCCTGTATACATTATATATACACAGTGTCAGGTCTATATACTCCTGTATACATTATATATACTCCTGTATACATTATATATACACAGTGTCAGGTCTATATACTCCTGTATACATTATATATACTCCGTATACATTATATATACACAGTGTCAGATCTATATACTCCTGTATACATTATATATACTCCTGTATACATTATATACACAGTGTCAGGTCATATACTCCTGTATACATTATATATACTCCGTATACATTATATACACAGTCAGGTCTATATACTCCTGTATACATTATATATACTCCTGTACATTATATATACACAGTGTCAGGTCTATATACTCCTGTATACATTATATATACACAGTCAGGTCTATATACTCCTGTATACATTATATATACACAGTGTCAGGTCTATATACTCCTGTATACATTATATATACACAGTGTCAGGTCTATATACTCCTGTATACATTATATATACTCCTGTATACATTATATATACACAGTGTCAGGTCTATATACTCCTGTATACATTATATATACTCCTGTATACATTATATATACACAGTGTCAGGTCTATATACTCCTGTATACATTATATATACTCCTTTATACATTATATACACAGTGTCAGGTCTATATACTCCTGTATACATTATATATACACAGTGTCAGGTCTATATACTCCTGTATACATTATATATACTCCTGTATACATTATATATACACAGTGTCAGGTCTATATACTCCTGTATACATTATATATACACTCCTGTATACATTATATACACAGTGTCAGGTCTATATACTCCGTATACATTATATATATCCGTATACATTATATATACACAGTGTCAGGTCTATATACTCCTGTATACATTATATATATCCTGTATACATTATATATACACAGTGTCAGGTCTATATACTCCTGTATACATTATATATACACAGTGTCAGGTCATATACTCCTGTATACATTATATATACTCCTGTATACATTATATATACACAGGTCAGGTATATACTCCTGTATACATTATATATACACAGTCAGGTCTATATACTCCTGTATACATTATATATACTCCTGTACATTATATATACACAGTGTCAGGTCTATATACTCCGTATACATTATATATATCCTGTATACATTATATATACACAGTGTCAGGTCTATATACTCCTGTATACATTATATATACTCCTTTATACATTATATACACAGTGTCATATATACTCCTGTATACATATATATACACAGTGTCAGATCTATATACTCCTGTATACATTATATATACTCCTGTATACATTATATATACACAGTGTCAGGTCTATATACTCCTGTATACATTATATATACACTCCTGTATACATTATATACACAGTGTCAGGTCTATATACTCCTATACATTATATATATATACAGTGTCATATATACTCCTGTATACATATATATATATACTCAGGTCTATATACTCCTGTATACATTATATATACAGTGTCAGTCTATATACTCCTGTATACATTATATATACTCCGATCTATATACACAGTCAGGTCTATATACTCCGTATACATTATATATATATACTCAGGTCTATATACTCCTGTATACATTATATATACTCCGTACATTATATATACACAGTGTCAGATCTATATACTCCTGTATACTATATACTCCGTATACATTATATATACACAGTGTCAGGTCATATACTCCTGTATACATTATATATACACAGTCAGGTCTATATACTCCTGTATACATTATATATACTCCGTATACATTATATATACACAGTGTCAGATCTATATACTCCTGTATACATTATATATACTCCTGTATACATTATATATACACAGTGTCAGGTCTATATACTCCTGTATACATTATATATACTCCTGTATACATTATATATACACAGTGTCAGGTCTATATACTCCTGTATACATTATATATACTCCTTTATACATTATATATACAGTGTCAGGTCTATATACTCCTGTATACATTATATATACACAGTGTCAGGTCTATATACTCCTGTATACATTATATATACACAGTGTCAGGTCTATATACTCCTGTATACATTATATATACTCCTGTATACATTATATATACACAGTGTCAGGTCTATATACTCCTGTATACATTATATATACTCCTGTATACATTATATATACACAGTGTCAGGTCTATATACTCCTGTATACATTATATATACTCCTTTATACATTATATATACAGTGTCAGGTCTATATACTCCTGTATACATTATATATACACAGTGTCAGGTCTATATACTCCTGTATACATTATATATACACAGTGTCAGGTCTATATACTCCTGTATACATTATATATACTCCTGTATACATTATATATACACAGTGTCAGATCTATATACTCCTGTATACATTATATATACTCCTGTATACATTATATATACACAGTGTCAGGTCTATATACTCCTGTATACATTATATATACTCCTTTATACATTATATATACAGTGTCAGGTCTATATACTCCTGTATACATTATATATACACAGTGTCAGGTCTATATACTCCTGTATACATTATATATACACAGTGTCAGGTCTATATACTCCTGTATACATTATATATACTCCTGTATACATTATATATACACAGTGTCAGGTCTATATACTCCTGTATACATTATATATACACTCCTGTATACATTATATACACAGTGTCAGGTCTATATACTCCGTATACATTATATATATATACAGTGTCAGGTCTATATACTCCTGTATACATTATATATATATACAGTGTCAGGTCTATATACTCCTGTATACATTATATATATACAGTGTCAGGTCTATATACTCCTGTATACATTATATATACTCCGTATACATTATATATACACAGTGTCAGATCTATATACTCCTGTATACATTATATATACTCCTGTATACATTATATATACACAGTGTCAGGTCTATATACTCCTGTATACATTATATATACTCCTCTATATACTCCTGTATACATTATATATACACAGTGTCAGGTCTATATACTCCTGTATACATATATATATACATATATATATATACATATATATATATATATATATATATATATATATACATTATATAGCAATATACTCCTGTATACAATATATACTCCTGTATACATTATATATACACAGTCTATATACTCCTGTATACATTATATATATATATATATATATATATATATATATATATATATATATATATATTTTAGCAAAGAAAAGGCCTGCAACCCATGGGCATGGAGTGCTGCACACCCCTGTTAATACTTGGAAAGAAGTGATAAAATTACCCCTAGGGGCTTTGAGTTGCAGCAAAATGGTATGAAAGGAGGTACAATGAGATGTAAAAAAGTATAAATATATTGGGTAACAAAGTTCTAAAAGAGTCTGGAAACCGGACTCAGAATATGAGCTTAAAAGTTACAAAAAAATAAACACAATTTGAAACATTGGACAATTGAATACGATTACATATATACATATATAAATATCGCAGTACATAGTACATATATATATATACACACACACAGTGTGGGGGTAATGTGATTTGCGGTGAGGAGCTCCGGTCCAGGCTGGTTGGGCAATAGCTGGAAGCAGATGTCTCACCAGCCTGGAATGGAGTCATAGGAGTCAGTTACCAGGGGCAGAGATAGCACCAGGATGTAGTATGGGAAGAAGACAAGCCCGGGGGGGGGGGGGGGGGAATGTCCTGCTGGGATTCCTTGGCTCCCCCCCCCCTCCCAGTTATATGGATGTTACTAGACACACGTACCACCCACCTAAACATTGTTGGTGACCAAGTACACCCCTTCATGGAAATTGTATTCCCTGATGACAGTTGCCTCATTCGGGAGGATATCGCACCCTGCCACGCTGCGCTGCGAAAATGGTTCAAGAATGGTCTGAGGAGCACCACACGGAGTTGGCTGTGTTGACTTGGCCTCCGAATTCTCCAGATCTCCATCCAATCGAGTTTCTGTGGGATGCTCTGGAAAAACAAGTCCGATCCACAGAGGCCTCACTTCACCACTTAAAGGATCCGCTACTGACGACTTGGTGCCAGATACCACAACATACCTTCAGAGGTCTAGTGGGGTCCATGTTGGGAGACGGAATTTCTGATTGGACGAAGATATTACAGCAGGGTTTGACAAATTTGCTTGGAATCTAGGAGCCAGCTAAAAAAGTTAGGAGCCAGAAAACGCCCCCCGTCCTGCCGAGCTCGCGCGCAGAAGCGAACGCCTACATGAGCAGCGCCCGCATATGAAAACGGTATTCAAACCACACATGTAGAGGATATAGAGAACAGGAACAGAAGAAGTAATCTCAGAATAAGAGGAGCCCCATCCAGAATCCATCACAGATTTAATCGTATACTCCACTAAATCAGGGTGTGACAAATGTGCTTGGAATCCAGGAGCCAGCTAAAGTTAGGAGCCAGAAAACGCTCCCCGTCTCGACGAGCTCACGCGCAGAAGTGAACGCATACGTCAGTAGCGCCCGCATATAAAAACGTGTTTGAAACCACACAAGTGAGGTATCGCAGCGATCGTTAAAGCGAGAGCAATAATTCTAGCCCTAGACCTCCTCTGCAACTCCAAAACATGCAACCTGTAGAATTTTTTAAACGTCGCCTATGGAGATTTTAAAGGGTAAAAATTTGTCGCCATTCCATGAGCGGACGCAATTTTGAAGCGTGACATGTTGGGTATCAATTTACTCGGCGTAACTTCATCTTTCACAATATAAAAAAATATTGGGCTAACTTTACTGTTGTCTTATTTTTCAATTAAAAAAAGTGTATTTTTTTTCCCCTTAAAAAAGTGTGCTTGTAAGACCGCTGCGCAAATACGGCGTGACAGAAAGTTTAGCAACGACTGCCATTTTATTCTCTAGGGTGTTAGAATAAAAAATATATATAATGTTTGGGGGTTCCAATTAGAGGGAAGGAGATGAAAAACACATTAGAACTGCTGTTTTTCTACTTGTAATGTAACTACTTGTAATGCCAACGCCCACCACAAGATGGCGCCAGATCACAGAAGGAAGCTTAGGCCTGCAGAAGGAGCCTCCCCTCCTCTCCCCGGGACCCCATTTATCGAGCCTCTCGTCGAGCCTCCCCTCCTCTCCCCGCCCCCCCCCCTCGTCGAGCCTCTCCCCGGGACCCCCCCCTCGTCGAGCCTCTCCCCGGGACCCCCCCCTCGTCGAGCCTCTCCCCGCGACCCCCCCCCCTCGTCGAGCCTCTCCCCGCGACCCCCCCCCCTCGTCGAGCCTCTCCCCGCGACCCCCCCCCCCCTCGTCGAGCCTCTCCCCGCGACCCCCCCCTCGTCGAGCCTCTCCCCGCGACCCCCTCGTCATCGAGCCTAGCCTCCTCTCCCTGGTACCCCCTCGTCATCGAGCCTCCCCTCCTCTCCCCGGGACCCCCTCGTCATTGAGCCTCCTCTCCCCGGGACCCCCTTTATCGAGCCTCTCCCCAGGACCCCCTCATCGAGCCTCCCCCTCCTCTCCCGGGACCCCCTCGTCGAGCCTCCCCTCCTCTCCCCGGGACCCCCTCGCCGAGCCTCCCCTCCTCTCCCCGGGACCCCCTCGTCGAGCCTCCCCTCCTCTCCCCGGGACCCCATTTATCGAGCCTCTCCCTGGGACCCCCTCGTCGAGCCTCCCCTCCTCTCCCAGGGACCCCCTCGTCATCGAGCCTCTCCCAGGGACCCCCTCTTCATCGAGCCTCTCCCCGGGACCCCCTCGTCATCGAGCCTCTCCCCGGGACCCCCTCGTCATCGAGCCTCTCCCCGGGACCCCCCCTCTTCGAGCCTCTCCCAGGGACCCCCTCGTCATCGAGCCCCTCCCCGGGACCCCCCCTCTTCGAGCCTCTCCCCGGGACCCCCTCGTCATCGAGCCTCCTCTCCTCTCCCCGGGACCCCCTCGTCATCGAGCCTCCTCTCCCGGGACCCCCTCGTCATCGAGCCTCCTCTCCTCTCCCCGGGACCCCCTTTATCGAGCCTCTCCCCGGGACCCCCTTTATCGAGCCTCTCCCCGGAACCCCCTCATCGAGCCTCCCCTCCTCTCCCCGGGACCCCCTCATCGAGCCTCCCCTCCTCTCCCCGGAACCCCCTCATCGAGCCTCCCCTCCTCTCCCCGGGACCCCCTTTATCGAGTCTCTCCCCGGGACCCCCTTGTCGAGCCTCCTCTCCCCGGGACCCCCTCATCGAGCCTCCCCTACTCTCTCCGGAACCCCCCTCATCGAGCCTCCCCTCCTCTCCCCGGGACCCCCTTTATCGAGCCTCCCCTCCTCTCCCCGGGACCCCCTTTATCGAGCCTCTCCCCGGGACCCCCTCGTCATCGAGCCTCCCCTCCTCTCCCCTGGACCCCCTCGTCATCGAGCCTCCCCTCCTCTCCCCGGGACCCCCTCGTCATCGAGCCTCTCCCTGGGACCCCCTCGTCATCGAGCCTCCCCTCCTCTCCCTGGGACCCCCTCGTCATCGAGCCTCCCCTCCTCTCCCCGGGACCCCCTCGTCATCGAGCCTCTCCCTGGGACCCCCTCGTCATCGAGCCTCTCCCCGGGACCCCCTCGTCATCGAGCCTCCCCTCCTCTCCCCGGGACCCCCTCGTCATCGAGCCTCTCCCCGGGACCCCCTCGTCATCGAGCCTCCCCTCCTCTCCCCTGGACCCCCTCGTCATCGAGCCTCCCCTCCTCTCCCCGGGACCCCCTCGTCATCGAGCCTCTCCCCGGGACCCCTCGTCATTGAGCCTCTCCCCGGGACCCCCTCGTCATCGAGCCTCCCCTCCTCTCCCCGGGACCCCCTCGTCATCGAGCCTCTCCCCGGGACCCCCTCGTCATCGAGCCTCCCCTCCTCTCCCGGGACCCCCCTCGTCATCGAGCCTCCCCTCCTCTCCCCGGGACCCCCTCGTCATCGAGCCTCTCCCCGGGACCCCTCGTCATCGAGCCTCTCCCCGGGACCCCCTCGTCATCGAGCCTCCCCTCCTCTCCCCGGGACCCCCTCGTCATCGAGCCTCTCCCCGGGACCCCCTCGTCATCGAGCCTCCCCTCCTCTCCCCGGGACCCCCTCGTCATCGAGCCTCTCCCCGGGACCCCCTCGTCATCGAGCCTCCCCTCCTCTCCCCGGGACCCCTTCGTCATCGAGCCTCTCCCCGGGACCCCCTCGTCATCGAGCCTCCCCTCCTCTCCCGGGACCCCCTCGTCATCGAGCCTCCCCTCCCCTCCTCTCCCCGGGACCCCCTCGTCATCGAGCCTCCCCTCCTCTCCCGGGACCCCCTCGTCATCGAGCCTCCCCTCCTCTCCCCGGGACCCCCTCGTCATCGAGCCTCCCCCCCCTCCGCGCCGGCTGTCTCCTCGGTGCCTCCCCTCCATGCGGTCCATGTATGGGATCTGCAGTCTGTTCATTTGATCTGAGCTGTGATTGGTGGATAGTCTGTAATGAGAAGACTGTATGGAGTGTGCACTGGATGAGGCGAAACATTCTTCTCCCTCCAGCTGGTTTGGAGACTCTGGTCTCCTCCCTCATGTCCTCTCCTGAGGTGTCATGGCTGACCTTGTCTCCCTTCTCCCGTTCCAGGCCTCCTCTCCTCACCATTCATAGGATGAGGCGCAGCGTTCTTCTCCCTCCCCCGCTGGTCTCCTCCCTCATGTCCTCTCCTGAGGTGTCATGGCTGACCTTGTCTCCCTTCTCCCGTTCCAGGCCTCCTCTCCTCACCATTCATAGGATGAGGCGCAGCGTTCTTCTCCCTCCCCCGCTGGTCTCCTCCCTCATGTCCTCTCCTGAGGTGTCATGGCTGACCTTGTCTCCCTCCTCCCGTTCCAGGCCTCCTCTCCTCACCATGATTGAAGTGGTGGCCAAGCTGGTCCGTGGTCCGGTCTTCCTGGCCGGTGAGCCCCTGGAGTGTATAGTGACCTTCACCAACCCGCTGTCAGCCCTCTCCACCTCCGCCAGCAGGTAGGTGATCGCTGTCCTTTTGATGAGGAGAATACTGGGCGGAGTCAGGGAGGGTTAAAACCCCTTCAAGGTGTACCACGGGGGGAACTTCCCTTCACTTCCTGTCCAAGAGTCAAAACAGGAAGTGAGGGAAGTAGTGTCCCCATTGGAGGACCTCCCCTGTTCCTGTGTTGGTGACAACACAAAATTTGTGATGACGTTAAACTGGACAAATAGGAAGGATGACCCCCCCCCCCCCCCCAGAGGGAGCACCTGACAGGGGTTCTAATCCCTCCCCTCTATTCAAAACTGACACTCTTTTGTCTTTGGTTATAATCTATGTTTAGTTGCCACATGATACAGCTCTGTGATTCAGAGGAACCCCCATGTTAGTCGCACACAGGCAGAAGATGGTGCTGGGCTTTCTTGTGTGATTTAGAGGAACCTGCCCCCCCCCCCGTCAATGAGTTACACTTAAAGAAAAGAAAGGAGGGCGCACCGACCTTGTGCATTACCACTTACATTTTTTTTATGTGCTGGGCTTTCTTGTGTGATTCAGAGGAGGTCCCCGATGGTCACACACAGGCAGATGATAGTGCTGGGCTTTCTTGTCATGTGACTGGGGACCCCTACCCCCTCATTAGTCAGTCGGACACAGGCAGGTGATAGTGCTGGGCTTTCTTGTCATGTGACTGGGGACCCCTGCCCCCTCATTAGTCAGTCGGACACAGGCAGATGATAGTGCTGGGCTTTCTTGTCATGTGACTGGGGACCCCTGCCCCCTCATTAGTCAGTCGGACACAGGCAGGTGATAGTGCTGGGCTTTCTTGTCATGTGACTGGGGACCCCTACCCCCTCATTAGTCAGTCGGACACAGGCAGGTGATAGTGCTGGGCTTTCTTGTCATGTGACTGGGGACCCCTGCCCCCTCATTAGTCAGTCGGACACAGGCAGATGATAGTGCTGGGCTTTCTTGTCATGTGACTGGGGACCCCTGCCCCCTCATTAGTCAGTCGGACACAGGCAGGTGATAGTGCTGGGCTTTCTTGTCATGTGACTGGGGACCCCTGCCCCCTCATTAGTCAGTCGGACACAGGCAGGTGATAGTGCTGGGCTTTCTTGTCATGTGACTGGGGACCCCTGCCCCCTCATTAGTCAGTCGGACACAGGCAGATGATAGTGCTGGGCTTTCTTGTCATGTGACTGGGGACCCCTGCCCCCTCATTAGTCAGTCGGACACAGGCAGGTGATAGTGCTGGGCTTTCTTGTCATGTGACTGGGGACCCCTGCCCCCTCATTAGTCAGTCGGACACAGGCAGGTGATAGTGCTGGGCTTTCTTGTCATGTGACTGGGGACCCCTGCCCCCTCATTAGTCAGTCGGACACAGGCAGGTGATAATGCTGGGCTTTCTTGTCATGTGACTGGGGACCCCTGCCCCCTCATTAGTCAGTCGGACACAGGCAGGTGATAGTGCTGGGCTTTCTTGTCATGTGACTGGGGACCCCTGCCCCCTCATTAGTCAGTCGGACACAGGCAGATAATAATGCTGGGCTTTCTTGTCATGTGACTGGGGACCCCTACCCCCTCATTAGTCAGTCGGACACAGGCAGATAATAATGCTGGGCTTTCTTGTCATGTGACTGGGGACCCCTACCCCCTCATTAGTCAGTCGGACACAGGCAGGTGATAGTGCTGGGCTTTCTTGTCATGTGACTGTTTGCCTTATAGGAGGGATGGAACACGTCCTACTCTCTGCCAGGCCACCTGAGTTTGCTGTGTTCACTCCTCCCACCCCCATGTGACATTGTGTAAGCCTGGTGATTGGTAACCCCCCCTCCCCCTTGTGTCTGGATGAATGGGGTACAACATTGGGGGCCTGGTGTCAGATTGAGGTGGTGGTGGTGGGGGGGATAGAATATACAGCAAGTCCTCCTGTGAACGTGCATGTCCATTAGGAACTCCAAACGTCCCTTTCTGTGATGCTTCCAGGGGAGAACTTCCTTCATCCTCTCCTGGTGTGGGGGGGGGACGGACAATGCAACCAATCACAGATGTTCTGACCTTTCTCACCAATCTGCTGAGAGGAAGTTCTGTCTGTGTTCTCAATGAAGGAATTTTACTACAGAACTGAATGCCCTGACCTGGGAGTCCCCCAGAGAGCAACCAAAACCAGACAGAGCTGGGCCAGGCTCAGATCTGTTACAGGTGTTATAATTGTATGATGTAGTGATCTCAGCAGATTAGATCTCTTATCAGTATTCTGATTGTATGTTTGTAGTGAGACTCTCGCCTGGGCCAGTGCTCAGATCCATTGCCAATTCCATGCCAGTGACAGCCGGGTTCAGATTCCAGCTAGCGAGGAGCCCAGACAGGATGTCCAGGCAGAGAATGAGACGGTCTTCATCCCAAATAGAGGTGAGCATGGCCCCAGGGTCTCATTGTTGTCTTGAAATCTATTGGTGTCTACATGGTGCCTTGGAATGTCTTCTTGGTGTCCCCATGGTGCCTTGGAATGTCTTCTTGGTGTCCCCATGGTGTCTTGGAATGTCTTCTTGGTGTCCCCATGGCGTCTTGGAAGGCCTTGGTGTCCCCATGGCGTCTTGGAAGGCCTTGGTGTCCCCATGGCGTCTTGGAAGGCCTTGGTGTCCCCATGGCGTCTTGGAAGGCCTTGGTGTCCCCATGGCGTCTTGGAAGGCCTTGGTGTCCCCATGGCGTCTTGGAAGGCCTTGGTGTCCCGGAATGCCTTGGTGTCCCCATGGCGCCTTGGAATGTCGCCTTGGTGTCCCCCCCATAGTGTCTGAATATCTGTTGTCACACTTCTTCTCATCTTCTTCCAGGTGAGCGTGGTCAGTGTATTCTCTCCACTCCACCAAAAATCCTCTTCTGTGACCTTCGCCTGGACCCCGGAGAGACCAAATCCTGTACGTGGTTTGTACACAGTGGACAATGGCCATGGTTTCTTCTCTGTTTGTCCAGCAGATGGTGATCTTGTTTCTCTTTCAGATTCCTATAGTGAGACATTACCTCTCTCCGCTCCCCCGTCCTTCCGAGGTCAGTCCGTGAAATACGTCTACAAGCTGACCATCGGCTGCCAGAGAGTCAACTGCCCAATACAGCTGCTACGGGTCCCGTTCCGGGTCCTCTTATTGTACGGTGAGAGGTCAGAGGTCACAGCGACTGCTCTAAATGCCACATTATGCATAGACATACTTAGACCCAGTCCGTCCAGTATAGTCACCTACTGACTCGGTATCATCCACGGGCAGCTTCACTCTTAAATTCCACCCAGTTTCTGTTCAGACAGTTGCAGTACACAGGATATATAGAAGACAATGTCTTTTCTACACCTTGCCATTGAGAAGTACTAACACTGACAGAGGAAACATGGAAGATGTGGGACTGGCCTAGCTAGGACTGAACTAACTAGCGCTAAATAGGAGGGAGAAACCAATATCGCATTAGTTAACAAGTTGCAATAGCCAGAAACCGCACTAGATGGCAGCATACTGCAGAAAAATGATGCAGTGTCATTGACCCACAAGTACACAGCTTAGGAAAGTTAGGAATCTGTATACTGAGGTCAGGGAGACGTTGGCCGATTCCATGTTTCCACCATGACCTTTAACCCCCCCGGAGCCAGTCAGAGCTGTTGGTGGATGTTATTGGATGTCATAATGCAGGTTGTGATCCGTCTGGTTTTCAGCCCTCCAGAGTTTCCAGCCTCTCCAGGAGGACGAGGTGGCTCCTTCTAACCCCTTCCTGGATGAAGATGAAATGTCGAAGAAAGACTCTCGTCTCCTGGACTCCGCGGTGGAGATTCTCATGGCTGTGACATCACGAAGGACGTTACGTAAGTGTCTGGTGATGTCATCTACATCAATCTCCTGGGGCCCGACTTGTCTGTGAAGCCTTCAGATGTCCGCTGGTGTCTGTCCTCCACCACTGGTCCAGTCATGGCACCGTAGAGGAGGAGGAGGTAGTGCGTATAGAGGAGGAGGAGGTAGTGCGTATAGAGGAGGAGGAGGTAGTGCGTATAGAGGAGGAGGAGGAGGTAGTGCGTATAGAGGAGGAGGAGGAGGTAGTGCGTATAGAGGAGGAGGAGGAGGTAGTGCGTATAGAGGAGGAGGAGGAGGTAGTGCGTATAGAGGAGGAGGAGGAGGTAGTGCGTATAGAGGAGGAGGAGGAGGTAGTGCGTATAGAGGAGGAGGAGGAGGTAGTGCGTATAGAGGAGGAGGAGGTAGTGCGTATAGAGGAGGAGGAGGTAGTGCGTATAGAGGAGGAGGTAGTGCGTATAGAGGAGGAGGTAGTGCGTATAGAGGAGGAGGTAGTGCGTATAGAGGAGGAGGAGGAGGTAGTGCGTATAGAGGAGGAGGAGGAGGTAGTGCGTATAGAGGAGGAGGTAGTGCGTATAGAGGAGGAGGCAGAGGTAGTGCGTATAGAGGAGGAGGCGGAGGACGTGTCGCGTATAGAGGAGGAGGAGGAGGCGGAGGACGTGTCGCGTGTAGAGGAGGAGGAGGAGGACGTGTCGCGTGTAGAGTGTAGAGGAGGAGGAGGCGGAGGACGTGTCGCGTGTAGAGGAGGCGGAGGACGTGTCGCGTGTAGAGGAGGAGGAGGCGGCGGAGGACGTGTCGCGTGTAGAGGAGGAGGAGGAGGCGGAGGAGGCGGCGGCGGAGGACGTGTCGCGTGTAGAGGAGGAGGCGGAGGACGTGTCGCGTGTAGAGGAGGAGGCGGAGGACGTGTCGCGTGTAGAGGAGGAGGCGGAGGACGTGTCGCGTGTAGAGGAGGAGGCGGAGGACGTGTCGCGTGTAGAGGAGGAGGCGGAGGACGTGTCGCGTGTGGAGGAGGAGGCGGAGGACGTGTCGCGTGTGGAGGAGGAGGCGGAGGACGTGTCGCGTGTGGAGGAGGAGGCGGAGGACGTGTCGCGTGTGGAGGAGGAGGCGGAGGACGTGTCGCGTGTGGAGGAGGAGGCGGAGGACGTGTCGCGTGTGGAGGAGGCGGCGGCGGAGGACGTGTCGCGTGTAGAGGAGGCGGCGGAGGACGTGTCGCGTGTAGAGGAGGCGGCGGAGGACGTGTCGCGTGTAGAGGAGGCGGCGGAGGACGTGTCGCGTGTAGAGGAGGAGGAGGAGGCGGCGGCGGCGGAGGACGTGTCGCGTGTAGAGGAGGCGGCGGAGGACGTGTCGCGTGTAGAGGAGGAGGCGGCGGAGGAGGACGTGTCGCGTGTAGAGGAGGAGGAGGCGGCGGAGGAGGACGTGTCGCGTGTAGAGGAGGAGGAGGCGGCGGCGGCGGAGGACGTGTCGCGTGTTGAGGAGGCGGCGGCGGAGGACGTGCCGCGTGTAGAGGAGCTGGCGGCGGAGGAGGACGTGTCGCGTGTAGAGGAGGAGGAGGAGGCGGTGGTGGCGGAGGACGTGTCGCGTGTAGAGGAGGAGGAGGCGGCGGCAGCGGAGGACGTGTCGCGTGTAGAGGAGGCGGAGGGCGTGTAGAGGAGGAGGAGGAGGAGGCGGCGGCGGAGGACGTGTCGCGTGTGGAGGAGGAGGCGGCGGAGGACGTGTCGCGTGTAGAGGAGGAGGAGGAGGAGGCGGCGGTGGTGGCGGAGGAGGACGTGTCGCGTGTAGAGGAGGCGGTGGCGGAGGAGGACGTGTCGCGTGTAGAGGAGGCGGCGGAGGACGTGTCGCGTGTAGAGGAGGAGGCGGAGGACGTGTCGCGTGTAGAGGAGGAGGAGGAGGAGGAGGCGTAGGACGTGTCGCGTATAGAGGAGGAGGAGGCGGAGGACGTGTCGCGTATAGAGGAGGAGGAGGCGGCGGAGGACGTGTCGCGTGTAGAGGAGGAGGAGGAGGCGGAGGACGTGTCGCGTATAGAGGAGGCGGCGGAGGACGTGTCACGTATAGAGGAGGCGGCGGAGGACGTGTCGCGTATAGAGGAAGCGGCGGAGGACGTGTCGCGTATAGAGGAGGCGGCGGAGGACGTGTCGCGTATAGAGGAGGCGGCGGAGGACGTGTCGCGTATAGAGGCGGCGGCGGAGGACGTGTCGCGTATAGAGGCGGCGGCGGAGGACGTGTCGCGTATAGAGGCGGCGGCGGAGGACGTGTCGCGTGTAGAGGAGGCGGCGGAGGACGTGTCGCGCATAGAGGAGGCGGCGGAGGACGTGTCGCGTATAGAGGCGGCGGCGGAGGACGTGTCGCGTATACAGGAGGCGGCGGAGGACGTGTCGCGTATACAGGAGGCGGCGGAGGACGTGTCGCGTATACAGGAGGCGGCGGAGGACGTGTCGCGTATAGAGGAGGCGGCGGAGGACGTGTCGCGTATAGCGGAGGACGTAGCATGTAGGGAGGAGGTTGTAGTGTGTAGGGAGCAGGAGGAGGACGTGGTGTGGCGTGTAGTGGAGGAGGACGTGGTGTGTAGGGAGCAGGAGGAGGACGTGGTGTGTAGGGAGCAGGAGGAGGACGTGGTGTGTAGGGAGCAGGAGGAGGACGTGGTGTGGTGTGTAGAGGAGGAGGACGTGGTGTGTAGGGAGCAGGAGGAGGACGTGGTGTGTAGAGGAGGACATGGAGTAGGACCTTGTGAGCATCTCTACAATAGCTGATACTGTCCCTTCTTAGTGTTGTATGTACTACAAGTGTGATTGTGTAATAGTCGTCTTCCATCCTGGGGTGGGTGTGATCAGACAATCAGGGGGGCCCTATAGAGAAGTGGCCCCGTGGTAATCCCTGTAATTCCTCTCACAGATCAGTATAACATCAGTAACGCACGAGGCCGAGTCGGGACCTTCTGTATCTTTAAGACGGTGTATAAGATCGGAGAAGATGTCATCGGAACCTTCAACTTCTCTGATGGTGAAATTCCCTGCTTACAGGTGAGTGATGTACTATCGTCCATTCTGTTTTCTATTAGGTGCTGCAGCCGTATGATGATGGACTGGTTGGTGCACGGCGATGGACTGTACTCTGTCACACAGTCACCCAGCTGGCTGAGACCCATCTGTTCTATTGCTGGCCATTGTCTGCACTGGTTGCTAGGATTGCCTGCCGCCTAGCAACCAGTGATGTTTGAAGAAGGAGAGTAAGGCCAAGGCCCCAGTATTCAGAGCATAGGAGGATTTAACTTCCTTCATGCCTATTTGGCTCCACCCACCTCCTCCCTCCATCTTCTCCTGTGTAGTGGAATGTGGCTCAGAGCCTGCCTGTGGGACTTGTCTGTGTCATGAGAATAGAGCACCTCTCAAGAGTCAACCTACCTGAGGTGAGGTCGGGGAGCATTGCCTAAATTGTGACTGTAACGGCACCCCAAATGCGAAGAGTTAACGCCGTTTAAGATATTCCATTCCCGAACACAAGGCAGCTACCGACACTCCACAGTCAGGCGAACGGGACCCATAAGAATAATTCTTCCCCAGATATGAGACAACACTCTGTTTGAGGTTCAAGCAGGTCTGACACTTATTGAGAAATACAGGCTCTTGTATACAATTTAGGATACTGCAGTAATCGCAGGAGATATGACCCGGATCCACCCACAACATTGCACAATGGTTACATAAGGCGCCCCCAATACACATTATTCTTAGTGTCAATTCATCCCTTAGCAGACCACAACAGGTGAGCTAATTAACTACAGCTAATGACTCGGACACATGACCTTTAGGCTAACCTTGCTGTCCCCTAAACTACAATACACATTATCACAGGACTCCTTCACACAATACAGGGTCAATTAGCACAAGCCACAATGAAAGATCCTCAGAAGCCATCTGTAACGGAATGGCCTGTGATACCCAGAGACTTTTGAAGGATGCGGGGTACTCCTGTGTCAGCTTCACCAATGACTCTTGTGTCTAGGGTCATCCTATGTCCACTAAGGGCATAGGATGACTGAGAAATGATATCTCGGATTACATGAGATGGGACAGTAATGATAATTCATGTATTGCAGGATATCTGGAAATATTACAAGTTGTTTATTCTGACCCCAACAGGTCAATAGGAGAGTGTGTTAATTCATGTGGGGACACAGACTGTTGAGGTGTTAATTGAGTTGGGCTCCTAAGATATTTCATTGTGTATTGTGTGATGCTAATGACACTGTATTGTGTGATGCTAATGACACTGTATTGTGTGATGCTAATGACACTGTATTGTGTGAAAGTTCAATTGATGATAGAAATGTGTTGGCAGTCGGAAAGGTCAGATGTCTGACTTCTCTGGTGTGGTGGATTAGCATGTCAATTACGTCTACAAAGGAAGGTCTATTATAATCAGGTGAGAATAGCTTATCGCGGAGTCGGAATGTCTGGATAATGATTAATAATTAGCTCATGTGAATGTCATTATCTAAAAGAATGTGTATTGAAGTTCATTGTGTCATGCTGTGGGTGGAGTTGATTCATTGTTCACTCTTGGTTGTTAACTGCATAAAAAGTGCTGAAGGTTACCATTAAAGTATTCATTTGTTTGGAACCAGAGAACAGAGCTTGTGTCTCGTATTCTGGGGAACGGAATGGGTCGTGTCTGTTGGAGTGTCAGAGTGTCGGATAAGCTGTCGTGGGTTGGTGGAATGGAACGTCGTAAACGGCGTTAACCCCTGACCGTTACACCGTCCTAGATTCATTTACAGCAGAACATACAGACAGATGGCTGGAGGTGAGGACATTAGCATCTGACAGTCGGTGTCCCCACACTATGAAGGAGTCACTCTACAATTAACCCGTTGAGTTCAGAATCAACAACCAGTAAATAGTTCTTTACAGATATCCTGGAATATATTGTGGATAATAATTACATAATAATCCCATCTCAGGTAATCCAAGATATAATTTCTCAGTCATCCTATGCCCCGCCCCTAGTGGACATCCTATGCCCCGCCCCTAGTGGACATAAGATGATTTTAGACATAAGAGGTCCCAGGGAAGCTGAAGCAAGGGTATCTAATACTTTTCAAGAGCTTCTGGGTTCCACAGGCTATTCCGTTACAGTGACACCCCCCCCCCCCCCCAAAGTGAAAGACCACAGGTCCCTGCATGAACCCCTCAGAGACTTTAGGATGTGTTGCCCCCCCCCCCCCCCCCCAACTAGTGAAGAACTACAGGTCACAGCATGAACCGGTGAGATCTAAGGTGGTCATATTTTTAGATTTCAGGCGTTAATGCTTGGACTTCACTAGTTGCTTCAATTGGTTGGTTGAGTGGGCCACTTGACTGGACTTGCCCCCTAGGCCTAAGGCTGCCAACCCTCCCCTAAATCTACGAGAGAGGCAGAGGCGTTGTCTTCGAAAGTTAGTCCATCGTTCCAGTCCCCCAACGGCTGCACCCACACAGTACCCCAAACAGAGCATTACTCACAGTACCCCAAACAGAGCATTATGCTGGTTGAGTAATGCTCTGTTTGGGGTACTGTGTGGGTGCAGCCGTTGGGGGACTGGAACGATGGACTAACTTTCGAAGACAACGCGCTTTGAGGTCTCCTTCTGTGTTGGTCTTCTGCCAAAAGAGGAGATGTGTGACGGGGGTCACTTTGGGTGACAACAGCTGGCTCTCAGACATCACCAGCAGTCCCTTCCGGTCCATGTGTATATATATTAGGGGTGTCTGGTGCAGACGTCACGTCTGGTGTGGAGCAGCAGAAAGGTGGGGGGGGGGTCCGGACTGAAGATGACCAAGGATTGAGCTCAATGCTGTCTTTAAGGCAGGGCAAAAGGGGAAGCTGCCCTGGGCCCTGTCATTTTTGTGGGGCCCAAAGCAGCTGCCTCATACTTGCCAACTATCCCAGTTTTAAATTCCCTTGTCCCGTGCTGTGTCCTGATATCTCAGTGTGAAGGAACGGGGCGTAAGGTAGTGGGAGGTGAGCGGGGAGAAGAGAGAGGAGGAACAGCAAACCAGAGAATCGGCATTGCTGGGGGTGACTGAGTGGGGGATCATCAGAGCTGCAGGGGGGTCATCAGAGCTGGGGATGACTACTGAACAGGGGGGATCAGCAGACCTGCTGGTGACTTCTGAATGGGGGGAGATCAGAAGAGCTGGGGGTGACTACTGAACAGGGGGGGAATCAGCAGAGCCTGGGGGTGACTACTGAATGAGGGAGATCAGCAGAGCTGGGGGGTGACTACTGAACGGGGGGGAGATCAGCAGAGCTGGGGGTGACTACTGAACGGGGGAGATCAGCAGAGCTGGGGGTGACTACTGAACGGGGGAGATCAGCAGAGCTGGGGGTGACTACTGAACGGGGGAAATCAGCAGAGCTGGGGGTGACTACTGAACGGGGGAGATCGGCAGAGCTGGGGGAGATCGGCAGAGCTGGGGGTGACTACTGAATGGGGGGAGATCAGCAGAGCTGGGGGTGACTAGTGAATGGGGGGAGATCAGCAGAGCTGGGGGTGACTAGTGAATGGGGGGAGATCAGCAGAGCTGGGGGTGACTAGTGAATGGGGGGAGATCAGCAGAGCTGGGGGTGACTAGTGAATGGGGGGAGATGAGCAGAGCTGGGGGTGACTACTGAACGGGGGAGATCAGCAGAGCTGGGGGTGACTACTGAACAGGGGGGATCAGCAGAGCTGGGGGTGACTGTGTATGATGTGTGTGTTGTCTATGCACAGTATTCGGTGTCTCTACAATCGGAGGAGAGTGTACAGGAGGAGTACAGACGTTCCCGTGGACAGCCCGTGTCGATCAGCACCCACGCTCAGCACCACGAGTCCTGCCTGCACACCGCCAGCAGTCATTTCGGCCTCCCCGTCCCGCTGGGCTCCTGCCCGGGCTTTACTACCAACATCGGTGAGTGTGGTGAGGAGACCGTCTGATGGATATGGAGGACCCTCTGATTGGGGGTTGTGTGTCATGTGATAAGGTTCGGGGCGTGTCCCTATGGTCACTTCTCTTCTTCTCCCCCGCTCTGCAGTCTCATTGAAGTGGCGCCTGCACTTTGAATTTGTCACTGCCCGGGAACCGGTGGAAGCACCTACCGTACCGGAGAACCAATCGGAGATCATCACGTGGACTGGAGCGGAACACATAGACGTGGACACGTTCAGCTGGGACCTACCCATCAAAATTGTGCCCACCAACCCCTTACTGGCCTCCTACGTGTCTCCGGCCTCCTCCTCCCATTCCATCTGTATCTAACTATGGGGCCACACCGGACATGCACGTGTCTTTTGTAACCTCTCCTTCCACTGGGAGGGGCACACTATCTCCCGCCTCTCTGGGTGGTCCAGCAGTGGGAGGGGCACACTCTGAATCTCCTTCCTCTCTGGGTGGTCCTGCAGTGGGAGGGGCACTCTATACCTCCCTCCTCTCTGGGTTGTCCTGCAGTGGGAGGGGCACTCTCTATACCTCCTTCCTCTCGGTGGTCCTGCAGTGGGAGGGGCACTCTATACCTCCCTCCTCTCGGTGGTCCTTCAGTGGGAGGGGCACACTCTTTATATCCTTCCTCTCTGGGTGGTCCTGCAGTCGAAGGGGAGGGGCGAACTCTATCTCTTTCCTCTCTGGGTTGTCCTCCAGTGGGAGGGGCACTCTATATCTCCCTTCTCTCTGGGTGGTCCTGCAGTGGGAGGGGCACACTCTATATATCTCTCCCTCCTGTGGGCTGTCTTGCAGTAGGAGGGGCACACTCTATAACTTGTTCTTCTCTGGGTTGTCTTGTAGTGGGAGGCGCATCCTTTACAGCAGTGGGAAGGGGCCACTTGATTGCTCCCCATTGGGGGGGGGGAGTGGCACTCTTTAGATTTCTTCTCTTTGGTTCTGCAGTGGGAGGGGCACACTATAGCTCCTCCTCTGGGTTCTGCAGTGAGGGGAACATTCTATAGCTCCTCCATTGGGTTGTCCTGCAGGGGCACACTGTTTAGCCAACTCGCGGGGGGGTTCTCTCAATAGCGCCTCCTCTGGGCTGTCCTGCAGTGGGAGGGAAACACTTTCTATAGCTCCTCCTCTGGGTTCTACAGTGGGAAGGGCACACTCTATAGCTCCTCCTCTGGGTTCTACAGTGGGAAGGGCACACTCTATAGTTCCTCCTCTGGGGGGTCCTGCAGTAAAGGGGCCCATCTATAGCTCCTCCTCTGGGTGGGGTCCTGCACTAAGGGGAACATTCTATAGCTCCTCCATTGGGTTGTGCTACATTGGGAGGGGCACACTGTTTAGCTAGCTCCTTTGGGTTTTCCCATAGTTTGGTGTGGGGGGGTGTTACTCTCTATAGCTCCTCCTCTGGGCTGTCCTGCAGTGAGAGGTGCAGACTGTCTGGCCCCAGTGGGTGGAGTAAGGTGTGTTTGTTGCCCTCAGGGTGGAGTCTGATGGAGGTGTCCGCCATCTTGGTACAGATGAGTGTAGACACGGAGGTTGAGCAGAGTGGTTTATTGGGTGCCAAGTGGTCATACACAGTATTACAACATAAACACGTTATCATAGTCCTGGGGGGGGGACGCCGGGGTCTGGCTGGCACATAGCTGACCGCATGGCACTGATGGAAGCTGCAGGGAGCCAGCCGCATTGTAACGGATATACAGGGCTACCCCGGAATCGTAAATAGGAAGCTGGTAGAGCGCTCACAGTGGTCTGGTAGTCATGGAAAGGCGGAGATCACAGGTTACAGTTTATCTGCCGAGGTGGGTGGGGTAGATGGACCCCGAAGTGGGTTCCGGGGTCCCGGCTGAGCCCCATTCGTAGTCTGCGCTGTGCACACATGGAAGGCTAGGATTGGCCTTCTGAACGACAGAGATGTGACAGGTCTGAGGGTCATAGCGAGCTTCACACCACGATGGGAAGTCAATGGGGTGCTGTGTTCTGTGGAGGAATAAAGAGTAGATGGTTAGCTCTGCAGCCCACTGGCCCCTCTCCTGTACATTGGGCTTATATAAGGGAACCAAGGTCCTAAGTCCTGACTCTGCAACGGTGCTTAGGGCTTACTAGAATGACCCCTGATAACATTGACCGATGGTGTACGTTTTATGGGGTATTCGTAACATTGGAAGTATGTCCCCCAAAACCTGCAACACCTGAGGGGACACTTTAGGACGCCTCCATTGCTATTTCAGCTTGATGACCGGGCCGGGGACCGGAAATGGAACTGTATTTACCTGATTTCTATAAGATCAAATAAAATTCATTTTTTAATAATAAAGTTTATATCTCAACTGTGAGCTGAGTTCAAAATGATTCGAATGGTGCTGTATGGTTTGTGTGTGGTCAGGTGACTGTGACTGGCTGTGTGTGGTCGGGTGATTGGGGCTGGCTGTGTGTGGTCGGGTGATTGGGGCTGGCTGTGTGTGGTCGGGTGATTGGGGCTGGCTGTGTGGGGTCGGGTGATTGGGGCTGGCGCTGGCTGTGTGTGGTCAGGTGTCTGGCGCTGGCTGTGTGGGGTCAGGTGATTGGGGGTTGGCTGTGTGGGGTCAGGTGATTGGGGGTTGGCTGTGTGGGGTCAGGTGATTGGGGGTTGGCTGTGTGGGGTCAGGTGATTGGGGGTTGGCTTTGTGGGGTCAGTTGATCGGGGGGTTGGCTGTGTGTGGTCAGGTGATTGGGGCTGGCTGTGTGTGGTCGGGTGATTGGGGCTGGCTGTGTGGGGTCGGGTGATTGGGGCTGGCTGTGTGTGGTCAGGTGATTGGGGCTGGCTGTGTGTGGTCTGGCGCTGGCTGTGTGTGGTCGGGTGATTGGGGCTGGCTGTGTGTGGTCGGGTGATGGGGCTGGCTGTGTGGGGTCGGGTGATTGGGGCTGGCTGTGTGTGGTCGGGTGATTGGGGCTGGCTGTGTGTGGTCGGGTGATTGGGGCTGGCTGTGTGTGGTCGG
Source organism: Rana kukunoris (assembly GCA_029574335.1). NCBI lineage: Eukaryota > Metazoa > Chordata > Amphibia > Anura > Ranidae > Rana > Rana kukunoris. The sequence goes on from JAJQKJ010000017.1 coordinate 138,361, forward strand.
GTGATTGGGGGTTGGCTGTGTGTGGTCAGGTGATTGGGGCTGGCTGTGTGTGGTCGGGTGATTGGGGCTGGCTGTGTGTGGTCGGGTGATTGGGGCTGGCTGTGTGTGGTCGGGTGATTGGGGCTGGCTGTGTGTGGTCGGGTGATTGGGGCTGGCTGTGTGTGGTCGGGTGACTGTGACTGGCTGTGTGTGGTCGGGTGATTGGGGCTGGCTGTGTGTGGTCGGGTGATTGGGGCTGGCTGTGTGTGGTCGGGTGATTGGGGGTTGGCTGTGTGTGGTCAGGTGATTGGGGCTGGCTGTGTGTGGTCGGGTGATTGGGGCTGGCTGTGTGTGGTCGGGTGATTGGGGCTGGCTGTGTGTGGTCGGGTGATTGGGGCTGGCTGTGTGTGGTCGGGTGATTGGGGCTGGCTGTGTGTGGTCGGGTGACTGTGACTGGCTGTGTGTGGTCGGGTGATTGGGGCTGGCTGTGTGTGGTCGGGTGATTGGGGCTGGCTGTGTGTGGTCGGGTGATTGGGGCTGGCTGTGTGTGGTCGGGTGATTGGGGCTGGCTGTGTGTGGTCGGGTGATTGGGGCTGGCTGTGTGTGGTCGGGTGATTGGGGCTGGCTGTGTGTGGTCGGGTGATTGGGGCTGGCTGTGTGTGGTCGGGTGATTGGGGCTGGCTGTGTGTGGTCGGGTGATTGGGGCTGGCTGTGTGTGGTCGGGTGATTGGGGCTGGCTGTGTGTGGTCGGGTGATTGGGGGTTGGCTGTGTGGGGTCAGGTGATTGGGGGTTGGCTGTGTGGGGTCAGGTGATTGGGGGGTTAGCTTTGTGGGGTCAGTTGATCGGGGGGTTGGCTTTGTGGGGTCAGTTGATCGGGGGGTTGGCCGTGTGTGGTCGGGTGATAGGGGGTTGGCTTTGTGGGGTCAGGTGATAGGGGGTTGGCTGTGTGGGGTCAGGTGATTGGGGGTTGGCTTTGTGGGGTCAGTTGATCGGGGGGTTGGCTGTGTGTGGTCGGGTGATAGGGGGTTGGCTTTGTGGGGTCAGGTGATAGGGGGTTGGCTGTGTGGGGTCAGGTGATCGAGGCTCTTCTGTCTACTGGTTGGGTAGATATAGATGATGTAATGTGACGGGTGCACTCTGTATGTACTTACATCTCACAGCATCCAACTCCCACGGGGTGCAGACAGGTGCAGAGCTGACAGTCCTTGCCAAGCCACGATTCCCCCAATCCGTAGCTCTTCCCAGCATGGCGGCACAGTGCTGCAGGACAGGAGAGAGAGAGCGAGAGCGCTCATATTAGACACACTTCACTCTCATAGTGCCACCGGCTTTGTGTTTGCCAGAGATGACCACCAATAGCCCCATACAATGCCATTCCCCCAGCAACAGTCCCATACAAGGCCATTCCCTCAGCAACAGTCCCATACAAGGCCATTCCCCCAGCAACAGTCCCATACAAGGCCATTCCCCCAGCAACAGTCCCATACAAGGCCATTCCCCAGCAAAAGGACCCATGCAAGGCCATTCCCCCAGGAATAGTCCCATGCAAGGCCATTCCCCAGCAATAGAGCTATACAATGCCATACCCCCAGAAATAGTCCCACGCAAGGCCATACCCCCAGCAATAGTCCCATGCAAGTCCATTCCCCAGCAAAAGGTCCCATGCAAGTCCATTCCCCAGCAATAGGTCTATACAAGTCCATTCCCCCAGGAATAGTCCCATGCAAGGCAACCCCCAGGAATAGATCTATACAATGCCTTTGCCCCAGGAATAGTCCCATGCAAGTCCATTCCCCAGCGATAGTCCCATGCAATGCCATTCCCCAGCAATAGATCTATACAAGGCCATACCCCCAGCCAATAGTCCCATGCAAGTCCATTCCCCAGCAAAAGGTCCCATGCAAGTCCATTCCCCAGCAAAAGGTCCCATGCAAGGCCATTCCCCAGCAATAGGTCTATACAAGGCCATTCCCCAGCAATAGTCCCATGCAAGGCCATTCCCCCAGGAATAGTCCCATGCAAGGCCACCCCCCCCAGTAATAATCCCATGCAAGTCCATTCCCCAGCAATAGATCTATACAAGTCCATTCCCCCAGGAATAGTCCCATGCAAGTCCATTCCCCAGCAATAGATCTATACAAGTCCATTCCCCCAGAAATAGTCCCATGCCAGTCCATTCCCCAGCAATAGATCTATACAAGTCCATTCCCCCAGGAATAGTCCCATGCAAGGCCATTCCCCAGCGATAGATCTATACAATACCATTCCCCGGCAATAGTCCCATGCAAGGCCATTCCCCCAGGAATAGTCCCATGCAAGGCCACCCCCCCCCAGAAATAGTCCCATGCAAGGCCATTCCCCCAGAAATAGTCCCATGCAAGGCCATTTCCCAGGAATAATCCTGTACAATGCCATCTCCAGGCAATAGGCCTATTTGGCATAATTTACTACAGTACATCCCATACAATTCAATTGCTGACCCCAGTGTAAAATTTACCCCAATAGTGCCCCCGTCAGGCACCACTTACCTTTGGCCTGAAAGTAGCAGCGGCTGTGTGTGTATGGAAGGAGGAGGAGCAGGAGGAGGAGCCCCAGAAGTGGAGATGTCCGAGGATGCAGCATGCTTGAGGCTTCTTGTATCGAGGATAGATATCGTTCCCCGAGGATATGGGGGGGGGGGCCTGGTCTCTGTGTATGACTATGTATGGAAAGCTACCTGGCCGCTCCTGCTTGTGTCCCTGATAATTACCCTTTGTGTTTCTCTATCTGGAGTTCTCCTTGTCTGGTTGTTTCTATCTGGAGTTCTCCTTGTCTCTGGAGTTCTCCTTGTCTGGTTGTCTCTATCTGGGGTTCTCCCTGTCTGTGTGTAGCCGGGGTGCTCCTTGTCTTGGTGTCTGGAGTTCTCCTTGTCTGGTTGTCTCTCCTTGTCTGGTTGTCTCTATCTGGAGTTCTTTGTCTGGTTGTCTCTATATGGAGTGCTCCTTGTCTGTGTGATGATAGACTGGTCCTATCTCTCTCTCTCTCTCTCTCTATGTCTGTCTCTCTCCTCTAGGTGATGTATTTCTGCTCTCTCCTCGTATATTTATATCATTTTGTTGCCGGTTGGGGCCAGGACCTGGAAATCCTATAAAACTCATTTCCTGCTTTGAAAGGCAGAAAAACAAACCCCCGATGAAGGAGCTTTTTGTTTTTAACAAGGTGTGAAAATGTGATTCAGCGCCCCTCGGAGGGGGTCCGCGTCCCAGGGCTGGCACCCGTCCTGAGGAACCCTCGCTGGACCTCTCTGTCTCACACCTCGGCCTGGCACTCCACGTCTAATGTGGATATTGGCAGCGCCTGGCCCTGCTACACCTGTTCATTGAAGTGTTAGCTCTTCAGTACAGCTCTGAAAGTCGTAGTAAAGTCCAATGACATGCAAGTCTTGAGGATGAACTTCATGGCTGTGGTACACCTGTTCATTGAAGTGTTAGCTCTTCAGTATAAGGTCTAATGACACTCTCACCTACCTAAGTGGGTGCTCTTCTCATCTGCAGGCATATCGATGATTGGACGGAATGGGAAATCTCATTGGGACATAGCAAGAAAATCTGACAAGTATTTTAGCCCTTCCCCCACTCCAACCAAAGCTAGAAAATGGGAAAAAATTTGGGCTTGGGTACACGCTAAGATTTCCTGACTCCCTGTCTGTGATACCAGCGGCCTCATCACCAGGGGAAGTGCTTTATGAAACCAGAAGATGCTTTTTGAGGGACACAGGAATTGAAAGGTCACCTGTGGCCAGATGACAAGTGCACCCTGTTGGTGGCAGGGGTGCACCACAAGATAGTGAACCCTATAGAAGACTGCTGTGGATGAACCACAGAGTGGATATGGAGGAGAGGTTCGCTGTGGCACAGACAGGGATCCTAAAGGAAGCTTAGCCCAAGATTCACCAGGGTGTGGAGTCTAAGACCCAGTTGGTAGTCACCAGAGCCTCTAGTGGTGAGGATGGCCTTTGCTGCTACTGGATCCAGGTCGCGGCCCCGGAGTCCTCTAGGTCACGCTCCGTAGGGAGAGAGGGGAAGCAGCCACTTAGGACACAGAGAAAGTGAGGGATAAGCCGAGGTCGGGGCAACAAGCAGATGAGGATAACCAAGGGTCAGGGTTACAGGCAAACAGGAAAAGTCAGAGACGAGCCAAAGTCGATACACAGAGATAACGTAGCACACGGCAAGCAGGAAAACAATACTAACAAACAACGTTGATCAGCAAGGCAAACCTGCAGTGCAGTGGTTAATATAGAGTTCCTGGGATGGAGCCATACAGGGAGGAGAGGTGATAAAGGCAGCCAGATAAGAGAGCCTGGCCTCTAATGAACACATGGAGAGACAGGTAAGCTGCCAGACATACTACATATCCACGAGAGAAATACTGTCGGGTTATCACCACCTGCAGGAGGACAAAAGGAAACAATTGTGGGTCAACCCCAAAGTATTCCCTCCTTTACCCAGGATGGGTCATTATTTTGTTAGGGGCATGGCAGTCTTTTCTATAGATCTGCTGAGAAAAGTCTAACCAATTTGTGCCAGCGGTTCTCTTCAGTTCTGTTTTTGGATTTCTTTCTTCTTTGACCACACTTGACTGACCTGGACGTGTGGGGCTAGCTTGGTGTTCGACCTCCGGGCTCTGGACACTGCTTTGTGGCACCTTCCTGACTTTTGAGTCCTGGCAAAAGTTAACCACGGAAGGCTTTCTGAGTCCAGAGCCATGGCATTGCCTCAGCGCCTATCTCTGAGGACTCACTCTTCCGAGTAAGGCCGGTTGGGCTGAAGCACTGGGAGCTCAGTACTTGCCCCTATCTTTGAAGACTCACTCTACTGAGTAAGGCTGGTTGGGCTGAAGCATTGGGAGATCAGTACCTGCCCCTGTCTCTGAAGACTCATTCTACTAAGGAAGACCAGTTGGGTTGAAGCTCTGGGATCTCAGTACTTGCCCCCTGTCTCTGATGACTTGCTCTACTGAGTAAGGCTGGTTGGGCTAAAGCACTGGGAGCTCAGCACTGGTTTCTGAAGACTCCCTCTACTAAGGAAGACCAGTTGGGTTGAAGCACTGGGAGCTCAGCCCTTGTCCCTGTCTCTGAAGACTCACTTTCCTGAGTAAGGCTGGTTGGGTTGGAAACACTGGAAGCTCAGCTCTTGTCTGTGTCTCTGATAACTTGCTCTGAATAAGGCCAGTTGGGATAAGGCACTGAATGCTCAGGACTGCTCCCTGTCCCTGAAGACTCACTTTTCTGAGTAAGGATTGTTAGGTTGAAGCACTGGGAGCTCAGCACTGGTCTTTGGAGACTCACTCTACTAAGGAAGGCCAGTTGGGTTGAAGCAATGGGAGCGCAGCCCTTGTCCCTGTCTCTGGAGACTCACTCTACTAAAGAAGGCCAGTTGGGTTGAAGCAATGGGAGCGCAGCCCTTGTCCCTATCTCTGGAGACTCACTCTACTAAGGAAGACCAGTTGGGTTGAAGCAATTGGAGCGCAGCCCTTGTCCCTGTCTCTGGAGACTCACTCTACTAAGGAAGGCCAGTTGGGTTGAGGCAATGGGAGCGCAGCCCTTGTCCCTGTCTCTGGAGACTCACTCTACAAAGGAAGGCTGGTTTGGCTGAAGCACTGGGAGCTCACACATTATAGCACCACTGGGCACGTTTCAGATTTCCCGTTGGGTTTTCTACAGAAAGGGCTGTTGCTGATGTCATCTGTTGGGTAGAGTCTCATGGATGCTCTGTGCTCTCTTTCCCACCATTCGGCATTGAGGGATGTTCCCTCTGCTGCGCCTACTTTGCAGAAGAGCCATGGGGCACTCCGATCTCCAGTCTGTTCCTGCTGCCCACCTACAGTAACTTTGATCACCTCCCCCTCCTTTTGCCCCTCATTGACCATCAGCTGCCTAAATTTGTGAGTCCCCAAGGTCTTGTCTCGCACCTCACCCCTGGTTGCTTTAACACCATGCAGTCACAACCTCTGTATGTAGACCCCGAGGGGACATTCCCACTGCTCTAGGTGACCCCACAGCTCACACTCACTGCTTTACTCTGAAGACACCGACATCCCTGATCTGAAATCTAGTAACCCAATGGTTGCAGAGTTTACCCCATCAGAGTCTTCCTTAGATCTGTCGGGTGGGAGGTCTCTGCCTCAGTCATGGGAACTTGGAATAGGAAGCCGCAAATCACAACGGGATCTACCAATAGAAAGTTCTTCATTGTGTTGAACACGGATCCAGTCACCGGAATGGATGGAGGATCACCTTGTGTCTCACATCCTGGGCTCCGTCATTCCCATCGTCATGTATAGAATGCATCAGGGTGGAAAACCTTAAGAATTTAGAACCACTTTATTACTGGATCCTTTGTCAGATCCCCAGTGATCTCTTCCAGATACTGGATCTTCTGTCAGACTCCATGTTATCTGCCTGATACTGGATCCTCTGCCTGATACTGGAACCTCTGCCAGATTCCATGTGATCTCTTCCATGTACTAGATCTCCGGTCAGACTCCATGCTATCAGCCTGATACGGGATCCTCTGCCAGTTTCCATGTGATCTTTTCCAGATTCTGGATCCTCTGTCAGATTGCATGTTATCTCTGCCTGATACTGGATCCTCTGTCAGATTCCCTGTGATCTCTAACTGATACTGAATCTCCTGTTGGATCCTCTGTGATCTATGCCTGATACTGGATCTCCTGTCAGAATATGGCAGAGGATTTAGTATCTGGAAGAGATCACAGGGAATCTGACAGAGGATCCAATATTGGGCAGAGATCACATGGAATCTGACAGAGGATCACGTATTAGGCAGAGATATCATGCAATCTGACAGAGGATCCAGTATCTGAAAGAGATCACTAGGAATCTGACAGGAGATCCAGTATCAGGTAGAGATTACATGGGATCTGACATGAGATCCAGTATCAGGCAGAGATCACAGGGAATTGGACAGGAGATTCAGTATTGGGGCAGAGATCACATAGAACCTGGCAGAGGATTTAGTATCTGGATTAGATCACAGAGAATCTATGTGATCTCTGCCCCAATACTGAATCTCCTGTCCAATTCCCTGTGATCGCTGCCTGATACTGGATCTCCTGTCAGATCCCCAGTGATCTATTTCAGATACTGGATCCTCTGTCAGATTGCATGTTATCTCTAACTGATACTGGATCTCCTGTTGGATCCTCTGTGATCTCTGCCTGATACTGGATCTCCTGTCAGATTCCCAGTGATCTCTTTCAGATACTGGATCCTCTGCCAGTTTCACTGTGATCTCTGCTGGATACTGGATCTCCGATCAGACTCCCAGTGATCTCGGCCATATACTGGATCTCCTGTCAGATTCCCTGTGATCTCTTCCAGATACTCGATCTCCTGTCTGATTCCCCGTTCTCTGCAATGCTGGATCCTCTGCCAGATTCCATGTGATTTCTGCCTAATACTGGATCTTCTGTCAGATTCCCTGTGATCTCTACCCTTTCCTGGATCACACATACCTGGGATCTCTGCCAGTGACCAGATCCCCTTCTCTGTTACATGTACCTGTGATCTCTATCAACGACTGGATCCTTTCCTGGATTACACATGCCACCTGTGATCTCTACCAATGACTGAATTCTTTCCTGGATTACACATACCTGTGAGCTTTACCAATGGCTTGATTCTCTTATGTATCACATGTACCTGTGATCTCTACCAGTGACTGGATCCTCTCCTGGATTGCACATACATGGGATCTCTGCCAGTGACCAGATCCCCTTCTCAGTTATATGTACCTGTGATCTCTACAAATGACTGGATCCTCTCCTAGATTATACATACCTGGGATCTCTACCAATGACTGGATGCTTTTCTAGAATACACATACCTGGGATCTCTACTAGTGACTGGATTCTCTCCTGGATTACACGTACTTGTGATCTCTACGAATGACTGGATCCTTTCCTGGATAACGCATACCTGGGATCTCTACACGTTACTGGATCCTCTCCTGGATTACACGTACTTGTGATCTCTATGAATGACTGGATCCTTTCCTGCATAACACATACCTGGGATCTCTACCAGTTACTGGATCCTCTCCTGGATAACACATACCTGGGATCTCTACCAGTTACTGGATCCTGTGGTGTAAATTTGAAGATGTATGTAATATGTATTGTCATAGTGTCACCCAGTCTTAGCATTTCCGCAACCCGCTCCAAACAGAGCTGACTGGGGCAGTCCTGAGGCTGGTTGACTCTTGTCTGGTAGTAGAAAGTGTCTCGAGGTTGGAGTGTGATGTTTGGGGTGTGGGTGTATGTCTGCCAGCGAGGGCCCCTCTGTGCCTTTAGCACCGACGATTGTTGAGGGGGCGGGGGGGGTGTTCACTTCGCAAACATACTAGTGGCTGTAGACAGATGTGGAACACACTGCATTCGTCTCTTCTCCCCAGTTTCTCTAAGGATAGCTGTGATCTACCGGCCCCCCGGCCCAGTATCCTCCTTCCTTGATGACTTCTCTGCCTGGCTACCCTACTTTCTCTCTTCTGAAATCCCCACAATCATTCTTGGTGACTTCAACATCCCTACTAATGCTAGCACTCCTGCAACCTCAAAACTCCTCAGTCTAACCTCCTCCTTTGACCTGAAGCAATGGATACATGCTCCTACTCACTCTGAAGGTAATACCCTTGACCTTGTCTTTTCCCACCTATGCACCCCATGCAACCTCTCCAACTATCCTTACCCTCTCTCTGATCACTATCTTATTAATTTCACTCTCTCCCTCTCCTCTGCCTCCTTTCCCTCCAAATGCCTAACAGTTACTCGTAGAAACCTTTACCATATCAACCCTTCTCTTCTATACTCTGCGACTGACCACCTCTATGACACAATCGCACCCCTGTCCTGCCCCCACCTAGCCACTTCTGTCTACAACACTTCACTTCTAGCATCACTGGACAGACTGGCCCCCCTCAATACACGCAGAATAAGACCACGCCCCCTTCAACCCTGGCAAACAGATGATACTAGAAGCCTGAAAAAACACAGCCGTGCTCTCGAGCGCCAGTGGCGCAAGACTAAGTCCCAGGAAGACTTTGTCCAGTATAAATCTGCCCTCCAAAAATACAATTCAAACCTCCTCACTGCCAAGCAGACCTATTTCATCACCCTCATTAAAAACTTATCATCCCGTCCCCGGCACCTGTTCTCTACCTTCAACTCTCTCCTTCGTCCTCCATTGCCACCAACCACCAACTCACTCACTGCCCAGGAGATTGCCAATCACTTCAAACAGAAGATTGATACAATTCGCAAGGAGATCTCTACTGTTCAGCTACCCTCTACACTTCACACCTCATGCCCACAGGCACAGTCATTACTTCCCTCCTTCAACCCCACCACCATAGACGAGGTCACTAAATTACTTGCTAACGTCCATCTTACCACCTGTGCGCTGGATCCTGTTCCCTCACAAATGCTACGATCACCCTCTGACTCTATTCTACACTCTCTAACCCACATCTTCAATCTCTCCCTCTCTTCTGGAATCTTCCCTAACTCTTTGAAACATGCACTTGTCAGCCCCATACTCAAAAAGCCCTCACTGGACCCATCCAATCTTGACAGCCTACGCCCCATCTCCCTGCTCCCTTTTTTATCCAAACTCCTTGAACGTCTAGTCTACAACCGACTAAGCGTCCACCTTGCTGATAATAACCTCATTGACCCCCTTCAGTCTGGATTTCGTCCTCAACATTCCACAGAAACTGCTCTCCTAAAACTTACAAATGATATACTAACGGCCAAAACTAAGGGACACTATTCTGTGCTCCTACTCCTGGACCCAAAACCAAGGGACACTATTCTGTGCTCCTACTCCTGGACCTCTCTGCTGCCTTTGATACAGTTGATCACCCCCTCCTCCTCAAAAAACTCCACACCTTTGGTCTCCGTGACTGCACTCTTCGCTGGTTCTCTACTTACTTATCCAACCGTACCTTCAGCGTTACTTACAATTCTACTTCCTCCTCTCCTCTTCCATTCTCCATTGGGGTCCCCCAAGGTTCTGTTCTCAGACCTCTCCTATTTTCAATCTACACCTCCTCCCTGGGTCAGCTGATAGCCTCCCATGGCTTCCAATATCATCTCTACGCTGATGACACTCAAATCTATTTCTCTACCCCTCAACTCACTCCTTCATTCTCCTCCCGTATCACTAATTTACTATCAGATATATCACTTTGGATGTCGCACCACTTCCTCAAACTCAATCTATCCAAAACGGAACTTATCATTTTCCCTCCCCCATGTGCCTCTTCCCCCGATCTCTCTGTCAAAATTGATGGCACAACTATCAGCCCATCCCCACATGCCAAAGTCCTAGGTGTAGTCCTGGACTCTCAACTGTCCTTTAAACCTCACGTTCAATCACTGTCCAAAAATTGCCGCCTCAACCTTCGCAACATCTCCAAAATACGCCCCTTTCTAACCAAGGACACCACAAAACTATTGATTCACTCCCTGGTCATCTCTCGCCTTAATTATTGCAACTCCCTTCTCACTGGCCTACCGCTGCATACTCTAACCCCCCTTCAGTCCATCATGAACGCTGCTGCCAGACTCATCCACCTTACCAACCGCTCTGTCTCTGCTGCTCCTCTCTGCCAATCCCTCCATTGGCTTCCGCTCACCCAACGAATTAAATTCAAACTACTAACAATTACCTACAAAGCCATCCACAACTCTGCCCCCAGCTACATCACTGACCTAGTCTCTAAATACCAACCTAATCGTTCTCTTCGTTCTTCCCAAGACCTCCTACTCTCTAGCTCTCTCATCACCTGTTCCCATGCTCGTCTCCAGGACTTTTCCAGAGCCTCTCCAAGCCTATGGAACTCCTTACCCCAATCTATCCATCTATCTCCCTCTCTATTAGCTTTTAGAGGATCCCTGAAAACCCTCCTCTTCAGAGAAGCCTACCTTTCCCACACCTAGCAACTGCACTTTTCATCTGAGTCCATCTGACCATCCCCCACAGCTAACTACCCCTTGTTCCACTTGACCCTCCCTTCTAGATTGTAAGCTCTTACGAGCAGGGCCCTCTGATCCCTCCTGTATTGATTTGTATTGTGAATGTACTGTCTTCCCTAATGTAAAGCGCTGCGTAAACTGTTGGCGCTATATAAATCCTGTATAATAATAAAAATAATAATCTTATCTGGGTCATGTCTGATCAGCAGGATTTGGGGTTCGTAGCGTGCGTCTGTAAATAGCCTCCATTCCACCTTAATAAGGGTATAATCTTTATATGCGTTATTCTATGGAATGGAGCAGATTAAGGGTTCTATCAGTGTATAATATGAGAGCTTGTGATCGTTTCTGGGGTCAGGGGGGCACATGCACTCCCTGACCAGACACGCCCATAAGACTTTAGCCAGCATTGTATGTATTGTATTCATTCTGTTGTATTCATTGTATTATATTCTATTCATGTATCTATAGGACTTCCTGTCAGAGAGAATGTATTTGGATGGTGCTTGCTATGTGGAGAGGACATCCTGTGATGACCACTCCCATGGGGGAGGTGATTAACTGGTGATTAACTGGTGTTGTGATCACTTCCTGTTCGGGTAAATAAATGAGCTGTGCGAAGCCATGAGGGGCAATGATGGCGATGATGGTGACTTGATAACAAGCTGATGGGTGATGGTGTCTTTTTAAATGCATGGTGAGTTTAGTTTAAAGATGGCTTATTTCATTCAGATGGAGTGTGTTCTTTAGCACAAGGCAGGATGGCGGTATGCTCTGCACACCACCAAACTGCCACGTCAATCCCCTGCTTCTCGTAGATTCCTTTGTATAAGATCTTCAGTTTGCTGTCAGTTTGATCCCTGGTACGGCCTTTACTGCACAATACAATTGGCTGTCTTCTTCCTCTGAAAATGTTTTTTTGGCCATTTTTGAACCCCAAAATGAAGCTTTGGAAGGCTGCACCCTCCGGAGAAAGACAAAGTCCCCGTTAATGTCCTCCATCCATTGCAGGGATCGAAAACTGGCGGCCCTAAAGCTGTTGCAAAACTACAAGTCCCATGAAGCACTGCAAGGCTGACAGTTACAAGCATGACTCCCACAGGCAGAGGCATGATGAGACTTGTAGTTTCCCAACAATTGGAGGGCCGCCGGTTTGAGACCCCTATTCTATTGGAACAGTAATAGGAAGGTTTCTACAGTGACTGGTTATCATTTCATTAAAGTCCAATGGAAGGCTTGTGTTCATCAGGCTGCACATCCAGTGATAGACCTACACTGATGATGGCAATAAAAAAATAAAAAAAATTGAGCCTAGCTGGATCTAGGGGGGGTACTGGGGTGGGCTAAGCCCCCAGGCTTCAGTTGTGCCCCTCCTGACCCTCCACAGCCCCTTGACCACCCTCCCTCTCCACTCTAGATGTTGTGCTGGCTACTGAGAAACTTCTTCCCTCCCGTCACTGCTCACAGCTGCTCCTCCCCTGCCTACACTGCTCCTCCCCTGCCTCCACATAGCCAAGACCATGTTCCTTTACACACAGCCACGATCTGCACAGTGTTTAGCTGCAGTTACTGTGTTGCAGTTCTAACCTGTGATATTCCCTGATCGGAGCGGCAGCACAGCTCTAGTAGTCAACTACATACTGTGCAGATTGTGGCTGTGTGTAAATACCGCCTCAGCTATGGGAAGTGAGGGGAGGAGGAGCGGAGATCGTATTCCTTTACACAGGTGACCCCCCTGTCCATTGCCTTTCTACTGGCGATCGCTCCCTGTCCACTGCCTCTCCAATGGCGATCCCCCCTGTCTTCTGCCCTACTGATTGCTGTACAATCACCTGCTGACCTCCGTCCTCTGCCCTGCTGACCCCTGTCCTCTGCCGCACGGGAACCGCACAGGGAAGCACTCTAGGAGGCAGACGGCAGCTGTACAGGCCTGGTCGGGGTGGTGAGTCTATCTGCTGCGGCCAGGAGGGTGGCCTGTAGGTCTTGCCTTAGATACCTAAGGGTGAGTCAGCATGGTGTCGGAATCGGACGCATCTCCCCAGATATGCCTGAATTAACCCTTAGTGTGCCTGCACCTGCGGTCTCTGTGGACGCTATGGCGGCGGTCCTGGAGGCATTTTTTGCCAGGGTGGAAGCGGCGCATGGGCAAAGGGGTGTAAAAAGCACCCACTCCCCCCGCCTTCTTCAGGGGTTGCCTCTGACGCGGAATCAGGCCGAGCTACTGCTCCCAACCCTGGTTTCGATGTGTCAGAGGATAAAGGCCTGAACCACACGGACAGTGAGGATGACTCTGCATCAGGGTCGGCGCATGATAGGGCGCTGGTAGGAGCTCTTATCACCGTGGTGCTGGATACTCTTAAGTCCCTTTTGGGTTCCGTAAGCCGGCCTGCACTGCTAAGGTATTTCCGGGCAGTGGCCCGCTCCATGTTCACGGTGGTGAAGTCGGCGGTGAGACCGGTCGTGGCTGGGGCTTTAGTGTCTCAGACACTTACTGAATGGGCAAAGATGTTGCGTCAGGGGTTGGAGGAGCTTCAGGCCCCTCCAGGCTGTGTGGCGCTGGCCGACCAGTTGGTGCAGGGCCTAAAATTTGTCTGTGAGTCGGCCCTTTATACACTTCCCTACGCGGTGGTGTTGCGCCGTCTGATCTGACTGACTGCAGACCAGTCTTCTAAGAAGGCCTTGGTGGACTTGCCCTTTAAGGGTGAAAGACTTTTTGGGGCGTCTCTGGATGACATTAATAAAGATGCCACGGGAGGTAAGAGCACTCTGCTCCCACAATCTGGTAAAGGTAAGGAGCCTCGCCGTAGGCAGGGGCCCTCTTTTACCGCCACAAAAGTTTTTTTTCTCCGCCCGGCGCTGCAGGTAAACGCTCCCAGACTGCTAAGACGCCCACTGAAGGGCAGAAGCGCCCCTGGTTCCGCAAGCCCAACAAGCCTGCGGAGAAATCTGCATCCGCATGAAGCTCTGCCCCCGCCCGTCTCTCGGGTGGGGGGCCGACTTCGCAATTTCGCCGACTGGTGGTCGTCTCTTCTTTCTGACCGGTGGGTTTGCGAGGTAGTTTTCTCAGGGTACAAGATAGAGTTTCTCTCTTGCCCACCAAACAGATTTTTTCCTTCCAACCTCCAGCCTCCTCCGGGTCGTCGGGAGGCCCTGTTTGGGTCTGTTCAGGATCTGCTGGTGATGGGGGTGATCGTGCCCGTTCCCTTACTGGCCCTCAACTGTTTTGTCAAAGTGCAAAAGTTCAGGATGGAGTTGGTTCGCTCTGTAGTGGCGGCACTCCATCAGGGGGATTTTCTGGTGTCCTTGGATATCAAGGACGCGTACCTGCATATCCCCATATGCGCCAAGCACCAGAGATTTCTGCGCTTTGCGGTCGGGGAGGACCACTTTCAATTTGTGGCCGTCCCTTTTGGCCTGGCTTCGGCGCCAAGGGTTTTCACCAAGGTGCTAGCTCCGATTCTGGCCCTGCTGAGGCAGCGAGGGATCGCTATCGTAGGATACCTGGACGACCTTCTCCTGAGAGCTTCTTTAGGCTCAGAGTTAGAGGTAGATGTGTCTATCACCTGCTAGACCCTCCGCGAATTTGGTTGGCTGATAAATGTTCAGAAGTAGGTGTTGGTACCGTCTCAACGCCTAGAATACCTGGGGCTGGTCCTGGATTCCTCCAGGCGAGAGTTTTTCTTCTCACGGAGAAACTACAAACGCTGCGGGCTGCGGTGCAGCAGTTGACAACCCAAAAATGGTCATCGCTTCGCTTTTGTATGAGAGTTCTGGGTCTGATGGTGGCCTCCTTCAAGGCGGTTCCGTATGTTCAGTTTTCACACTGTTCTTCCATTCTTGTGTCCTCGGCCGGCGAATCCAAAAGAGTCCGCGTTACATTCCTTGGACGTGGTTCGGGCCCTACGGGTGTACCTGTCTGCTACGGCTCCGTTCCGGAGGTCGGATTCACTGTTCGTGTCGGTGACTGGTCCGAAGAAGGGTCTGGCGCTCTCCTCGGCCACCATTTCTAGGTGGATCAGGCAGGTCTTGCTTCAGTAACTACGTTAAAAAGGGGCAAGGGAAAAGGGAAATTCGGCCGAGAGGGGGCCTAAAGGGGTTACTATAAGCAACAATTAATGATCAAAAAATTATAATGATACAAAAATCAATTTATTAAATAGTATGAAAGGTAAAATGTGAAAGTACAACAATGAATGAACTATATGAAGATGGGGGTAACCATTAATAAAGAGGAGGGTTACCATACACAAAAAAAACACATAAACAAGACTTGACAACTAACAGACAATCAGGAAATGTCAGCACGGTCCGGACGCGTTTGTGTTCAGCCAACAGGTATATCAACACATGAAAAGTGGGTTAAATTAATTAGTGCAGATGGTATGGGGTTAAGTGAAGAAGACTGGGGACAATATGTAACCCAGTCAAAGAACCCTTCTGCAAAAAGCCAATGGGTGTTGATTGAATGCTGTGGCTGGACTCTGGCTTGTGGGAGGGGAAGGGGGAACGAGGAATAATGGTAGGGCACTGGATAATTAATGAACCATCAGCAAGAGCAATAGTCAATCTAATCTCAATGTAGAAAAGAAAAAATAATAATGACTAGAGGCCCAATGAGTACTCAATTGAGATCCGTAGGTTCGATCGTAGTCCAATAGGGTGGACGATTGAAAAGTTGTTGAAATCAGAAAAATTACAATTAAGCAGCAAGGTAGCGAAGCTTATTAAAAGTAGTTAATTGAGGTAGCTGAGTTCATATAGATTGGTTAGTGGGTCTTACAAGATGACAGGTTGTCAGGTAGTCCATAGCCATGCCAAAATGAATAGGTTAGTACATATTGGTATTAGTACTTCATGAAGACATTATGCATCACTTTGGGGAATAGAGACTGGGCGCCATTAATCACAGCAGTGTTAGTAGCAGTGAATGGGCGGTCAATGCTTTCACAGAAAATGGCATGTACGTTACCACCTCGTAGGTTGTTGTAATTCAGCCAAGTCTCACCACGGGTGCAAGTCAGTGCAAGCGTCTGGTCTGGTCAGCAGGATGTGGCGGTATTTACGAAATATCCATTACCGGCAAGCAAATTGCTGTAAGTCCAATGAGAATCAATCATGAAGATGGAAGTGCCTGGATAGTAGAAGCCGTCAGTCCGTATCCTTCTTATTGCCTGGTGTACTTCAAGTGTTAGCAGGTTGGTGACCAGCACTAAACAAATCCTCCGTCCGTCACACAAGCCGAGAGCATCACGTGAACGCGTCGAGTGGTGACGTCAATGCGTTTCGCCTGGCACAATGGCGTAGCTTCGTCTCAGATGTCTTGCTTCAGGCCTATGCCCTAAAGGGGCGGGCGTCTCCCTTCCCGGTTACGGCGCATTCGACCAGGGCGATTGGTGCATCTTGGGCTTTACGCCATCAAGCGTCTGTTTTACAGGTGTGTAAGGCAGCGACCTGGTCGTCAGGTTTGTTTGGGGTGAAGTTGGTTTGCCTTGTTTTCCAAACCTCTCAATATGTCGCTGTGCCCGTCCATGAATGGAAGAGAAAATAGGATTTTTGTACTCGCCGTAAAATCCATTTCTCTGAGTTAATTGACGGACACAGCACCCGCCCCTCCTTGGTTTGTACTGCTTGTTTACGAACTGGGGCTGCAGAGCAGAGAGTGGGGGGATGTACCCGGGGGATCCGCCCCCTGGGAGGTGCTGTACTGTGTGGAGTGTTTAACACTTAACAAGCTGTTTTTCTGCCTAGTCATCTCATAAAAGGGAGGATAATACCCTAAGGTCAATTGCTGCACGCGCAGTAGGTAACCGGGCAGTGAAGCCGCAAAGCCTCACTTCCTGATTCCCTCACCGAGGACGAGAGAGACGAGGGATTGCTCGTCTTCTGCTGCCGACATCGCGGGCACCCAGGACAGGTAAGTGTCCATTTATTAAAAGTCAGCAGCTGCTGCAGTATTTGTAGTATTTGTAGCTGCTGACTTTTAATATTTTTATTTTAGGTGGACCTCCGCTTTAAGGTGAAAAAAAACTTGCACTGACGGCCCCCACAGCCCCCCGTTTTACTTATCTATTTTGCAACGAATTATCAGATTATTTCATTAATAAAACCTCCCCCTCAATCATACGCCCAATACCCACATATATTCGCCACAATCAATGAAGTTCACCCTAAAACCCATCTCCATCGATGCCACTAAAAATATGATCAGTACCCTGAGAAATAGCACAGCGCCCAATGATATCATCCCCACCAAACTGCTGAAGGAATGCGCCGACATCCTGGCACCTCCTATCACGCAGCTTATAAACCAGTCCTTCAAGGAAGGCATAGTGCCCTCCCAGTTAAAACTGGGCATAATCAAACCGATTCTAAAGAAACCCACCCTCGACCCCAAAGACCCAAAACACCATCTCCCCATAACAGGCCTAAATGTCTTCTCCAAGGTAATGGAGAAAGTAGTGGTACAACAGCTGCAACAGCATCTAGATACCCATAATTTGCTTGATCCATTCCAATCGGGATTCCGTCACGGACACGGGACAGAAACAGCATTGCTCAAAATATGGGACGACGTTCTTGAGGCCGCAGACGAAGGAGAATCTTGTCTTCTGGTTCTGTTGGACCTAAGCGCAGCTTTCGACACAGTAGACCACAAACTATTACTGACTCGGTTGGCTGAAGTAGCCAGAGTTGCAGAAGGCGATTTATCTTGGTTCTCCTCTTTTCTGGAAAACCGATCACAAACAGTGAAATTGGGACCTTTCACCTCTGAAAAACGCACGGTGTCATGTGGAGTCCCTCAGGGATCCCCTCTGTCGCCGGTGTTATTCAACATCTATCTCCGCCCTCTCTTTGAAATCATCAGTAGCCAAAAACTGCTTTATCACTCATACGCAGACGACACGCAACTGTATTTCTGCATCTGCAATAAAAAGGATCACCACCTCAATCTAGAGACATGCCTCTCTTTGATAGAGAACTGGATGACAAAGAGTTATCTTAAACTCAACGGAGCGAAAACAGAACTTCTCCTGTTTCACGCCAATCGGAAGATTCATCCCGCAACAAAATGGACCTCCCCGCCCATTCTGGGCAAAATCATCGCCCCTAGCGCCAAAGTCAAAAGTCTCGGGGTCATCTTCGACACCTATATGACAATGGACGCACAAATAGGGCCAGTAGTCAGCGGATCTCACCATCTGCTGCGCCTACTACGCAGACTCCTCCCCTTTATCCCAAAAAAAGACATAGCGGTCGTGGTGGGAGCGATTGTAAACTCCAGACTAGACTATGCAAATGCCCTTTACCTCGGACTCCACAAGTAGCAAATCGCTCGTCTACAAGTCGTTCAATATACGGCCGCCAGACTTGTGACTGGGAAAAAACCCTGGGAATCCATCTCACCTTCACTGAGATTCCTTCACTGAGATCCCTCCGCTGAGATCCTTCCGCTGAGATCCCTTCGCTGAGATCCCTTCATTGGTTGCCAGTAAAAGACAGAATCACAGAAAGCACTCTGTCTAACGCATAGATGTATCCATGGGAATGCCCCCCAATATCTATGCGAAAAAATAAAAGCTCATAATCCCAATCGCGTTCTGCGATCCACCAATCAAAATCTACTCCAGATTCCAAAAACCAAATACAAGTCCAAAGGAGATAGAAGATTCGCGATCCAAGGTCCCAGACTATGGAACATTCTACCAACCAGCATTCGGTTGGAGGAGAACCACTTAGCATTTAGGAGAAAGATCAAGACTCATCTCTTCGGAGGACGAAGGAGACAGGGGGCCAGATTCTCAGAGGCGCTACGACGGGGTATCTCAGATACCCCGTCGTATCGCCCTTTTTTTCCCCGGGTATCTATGCGAGTGATTCCTAGAATCACTTTGGCATAGATACGGCTGAAGATCCGACAAGTGTAATACCATTACACTTGCGGATCAGAGGTGTAATGACAACTCCGGCCACTATGTGGCCTTTACGTTGTTTCCTCATTTGCCTATGCAAATGAGGCTACTACGCAGATTCCCGATCGCTTTTACGCCGCCCCGTCGTCGCGTACGTCATTTTCTTTCGCGTAAGGTTACCCCTGCTTCTATGAGGAGTAACCTTACGAAGTACCGTCGGATGCCATGTTAAGTATGGCGTCGGGTCAGCGTCGGCTTTTTCCGTCGCTTACGTCGTTTTACTAACTCGTTCGCGAATAGGGCATTGCGTAGTGACGATCACGTCGTTTTGACGTCGGTTTCAACGGCGCTTTCCGACGTGAGCTGGAGCATGCGCACTGGGCTTTTTCCCCGGCCGGCGCATGCGCAGTTCGTTCGACGCAGGGGCGCGCTTCATTTAAATAGAAGCCGCCCCCTTTGAATTACGTGGGCTTACGCTGGGCCATTTTCGCTACGCCAACGCAAACTACGGAGCAAATGCTTAGAGAATACGGCACTTGCTCTAGTACGATGCGGCGGCGCAGTGTAAATGGCTTACGCTACGCGGCCGGATTTCTTAGAGAATCTGGCCCAGGGACAACAAGCGCCCAGAGGCGATTCAGTTCCCATGTGCTGCACTATATAAGTTTCTCACTCACTCTTTATCTGATCACTCAGCTGTCAAAAGAAAATATCCGGCAGTCTGCCAAGTTTTTAACAGGAAACATTGTAACTAACGCTTCCTTCTTAAATCAAACTTCTGTGTGTAATGCAGGAAGTTTAAAAAATGTAAGTCTAAATCTTTTTCTGACACTTGTTTAAGTTAAAAATCAATATATATTAGAAAATTGCTTGGGACCCCCAAAAATTATAAATATTTTAGCAGAGACCCCGGGGCATAAAATGGCGATTGCTGCAATATTTTATGTTGCACAGTATTTGCCCAGCGGTCTTTCAAATGCAATTTTTGGGGGAAAATACACTTGAATGAATAAAAAAAACCGAAACATTAAAGTTAGCACGATTTTTTTTATTTTTTTTTTATTTATTTTTTTAACTTGATACTTTTTATTAAATTTTTCTATTAACTTCCACATACAAAAATACATTTCCATAAATTACACTCCATATGATTTGTACTCAAAGTTAAATAAATAATAAGAAAAATTATTTTTTTAGTTTTAATGTGAAAGATGACGTTACACCACGAGAGTCGCGATCCATCTTTAAAGCAAAAACAACGCGATTCTCATTTTAGCGCTGAATCCTGCAGCTCTAATTCTATGGTTGTGGTCCGGAGTTCCTTCATACCGACACCCAGAACCTCTTCCTGGAAGGTGAAGTGTTCTGATCACCAGTAGAGTTCCCTGTTATGTCTCATTGTTGGATGAGGAGAGTCTTTCCTGTGACATTCTATGGTTGTGGTCCGGAGTTCCTTCATACCGACACCCAGAACCTCTTCCTGGAAGGTGAAGTGTTCTGATCACCAGTAGAGTTCCCCGTTATGTCTCATTGTTGGATAAGATACGTCTTTTCTGTGACATTCTATGGTTGTGGTTCCGGAGTTCCTTCATACTGACACCCAGGACCTCTTCCTGGAAGGTGAAGTGTTCTGATCACCAGTAGAGTTCCCTGTTATGTCTCATTGTTGGATAAGATACGTCTTTCCTATGACATTCTATGGTTGTGGTTCCGGAGTTCCTTCATACCGACACCCAGGACCTCTTCCTGGAAGGTGAAGTGTTCTGATCACCAGTAGAGTTCCCTGTTATGTCTCATTGTTGGATGAGGAGAGTCTTTCCTGTGACATTCTATGGTTGTGGTTCCGGAGTCCCTTCATACTGACACCCAGAACCTCTTCCTGGAAGGTGAAGTGTTCTGATCACCAGTAGAGTTCCCTGTTATGTCTCATTGTTGGATGAGGAGAGTCTTTCCTGTGACATTCTATGGTTGTGGTTCCGGAGTCCCTTCATACTGACACCCAGAACCTCTTCCTGGAAGGTGAAGTGTTCTGATCACCAGTAGAGTTCCCTGTTATGTCTCATTGTTGGATGAGGAGAGTCTTTCCTGTGACATTCTATGGTTGTGGTTCCGGAGTTCCTTCATACTGACACCCAGAACCTCTTCCTGGAAGGTGAAGTGTTCTGATCACCAGTAGAGTTCCCTGTTATGTCTCATTGTTGGATGAGGAGAGTCTTTTCTGTGACATTCTATGGTTGTGGTTCCGGAGTTCCTTCATACCGACACCCAGGACCTCTTCCTGGAAGGTGAAGTGTTCTGATCACCAGTAGAGTTCCCTGTTATGTCTCATTGTTGGATAAGATACGTCTTTCCTATGACATTCTATGGTTGTGGTTCCGGAGTTCCTTCATACTGACACCCAGAACCTCTTCCTGGAAGGTGAAGTGTTCTGATCACCAGTAGAGTTCCCTGTTATGTCTCATTGTTGGATAAGATACGTCTTTCCTGTGACATTCTATGGTTGTGGTCCGGAGTTCCTTCATACTGACACCCAGAACCTCTTCCTGGAAGGTGAAGTGTTCTGATCACCAGTAGAGTTCCCTGTTATGTCTCATTGTTGGATGAGGAGAGTCTTTCCTGTGACATTCTATGGTTGTGGTTCCGGAGTTCCTTCATACTGACACCCAGAACCTCTTCCTGGAAGGTGAAGTGTTCTGATCACCAGTAGAGTTCCCTGTTATGTCTCATTGTTGGATGAGGAGAGTCTTTCCTGTGACATTCTATGGTTGTGGTCCGGAGTTCCTTCATATTGTTGGATGAGGAGAGTCTGACACTATGGTTGTGGTTCCAGAACCACCCAGAACCTCTTCCTGGAAGGTGAAGTGTTCTGATCACCAGTAGAGTTCCCTGTTATGTCTCATTGTTGGATGAGGAGAGTCTTTCCTGTGACATTCTATGGTTGTGGTTCCGGAGTTCCTTCATACTGACACCCAGAACCTCTTCCTGGAAGGTGAAGTGTTCTGATCACCAGTAGAGTTCCCTGTTATGTCTCATTGTTGGATGAGGAGAGTCTTTCCTGTGACATTCTATGGTTGTGGTCCGGAGTTCCTTCATACTGACACCCAGAACCTCTTCCTGGAAGGTGAAGTGTTCTGATCACCAGTAGAGTTCCCTGTTATGTCTCATTGTTGGATGAGGAGAGTCTTTCCTGTGACATTCTATGGTTGTGGTTCCGGAGTTCCTTCATACTGACACCCAGAACCTCTTCCTGGAAGGTGAAGTGTTCTGATCACCAGTAGAGTTCCCTGTTATGTCTCATTGTTGGATGAGGAGAGTCTTTCCTGTGACATTCTATGGTTGTGGTTCCGGAGTTCCTTCATACTGACACCCAGAACCTCTTCCTGGAAGGTGAAGTGTTCTGATCACCAGTAGAGTTCCCTGGTATGTCTCATTGTTGGATAAGATACGTCTTTCCTATGACATTCTATGGTTGTGGTTCCGGAGTTCCTTCATACTGACACCCAGAACCTCTTCCTGGAAGGTGAAGTGTTCTGATCACCAGTAGAGTTCCCTGTTATGTCTCATTGTTGGATAAGATACGTCTTTCCTGTGACATTCTATGGTTGTGGTCCGGAGTTCCTTCATACTGACACCCAGAACCTCTTCCTGGAAGGTGAAGTGTTCTGATCACCAGTAGAGTTCCCTGTTATGTCTCATTGTTGGATGAGGAGAGTCTTTCCTGTGACATTCTATGGTTGTGGTTCCGGAGTTCCTTCATACTGACACCCAGAACCTCTTCCTGGAAGGTGAAGTGTTCTGATCACCAGTAGAGTTCCCTGTTATGTCTCATTGTTGGATGAGGAGAGTCTTTCCTGTGACATTCTATGGTTGTGGTTCCGGAGTTCCTTCATACTGACACCCAGAACCTCTTCCTGGAAGGTGAAGTGTTCTGATCACCAGTAGAGTTCCCTGTTATGTCTCATTGTTGGATGAGGAGAGTCTTTCCTGTGACATTCTATGGTTGTGGTCCGGAGTTCCTTCATACTGACACCCAGAACCTCTTCCTGGAAGGTGAAGTGTTCTGATCACCAGTAGAGTTCCCTGTTATGTCTCATTGTTGGATGAGGAGAGTCTTTCCTGTGACATTCTATGGTTGTGGTTCCGGAGTTCCTTCATACTGACACCCAGAACCTCTTCCTGGAAGGTGAAGTGTTCTGATCACCAGTAGAGTTCCCTGTTATGTCTCATTGTTGGATGAGGAGAGTCTTTCCTGTGACATTCTATGGTTGTGGTCCGGAGTTCCTTCATACTGACACCCAGAACCTCTTCCTGGAAGGTGAAGTGTTCTGATCACCAGTAGAGTTCCCTGTTATGTCTCATTGTTGGATGAGGAGAGTCTTTCCTGTGACATTCTATGGTTGTGGTCCGGAGTTCCTTCATACTGACACCCAGAACCTCTTCCTGGAAGGTGAAGTGTTCTGATCACCAGTAGAGTTCCCTGTTATGTCTCATTGTTGGATGAGGAGAGTCTTTCCTGTGACATTCTATGGTTGTGGTTCCGGAGTTCCTTCATACTGACACCCAGAACCTCTTCCTGGAAGGTGAAGTGTTCTGATCACCAGTAGAGTTCCCTGTTATGTCTCATTGTTGGATGAGGAGAGTCTTTCCTGTGACATTCTATGGTTGTGGTTCCGGAGTTCCTTCATACTGACACCCAGAACCTCTTCCTGGAAGGTGAAGTGTTCTGATCACCAGTAGAGTTCCCTGTTATGTCTCATTGTTGGATGAGGAGAGTCTTTCCTGTGACATTCTATGGTTGTGGTTCCGGAGTTCCTTCATACTGACACCCAGAACCTCTTCCTGGAAGGTGAAGTGTTCTGATCACCAGTAGAGTTCCCCGTTATGTCTCATTGTTGGATAAGATACGTCTTTTCTGTGACATTCTATGGTTGTGGTTCCGGAGTTCCTTCATACTGACACCCAGAACCTCTTCCTGGAAGGTGAAGTGTTCTGATCACCAGTAGAGTTCCCTGTTATGTCTCATTGTTGGATGAGGAGAGTCTTTCCTGTGACATTCTATGGTTGTGGTTCCGGAGTTCCTTCATACTGACACCCAGAACCTCTTCCTGGAAGGTGAAGTGTTCTGATCACCAGTAGAGTTCCCTGTTATGTCTCATTGTTGGATGAGGAGAGTCTTTCCTGTGACATTCTATGGTTGTGGTCCGGAGTTCCTTCATACTGACACCCAGAACCTCTTCCTGGAAGGTGAAGTGTTCTGATCACCAGTAGAGTTCCCTGTTATGTCTCATTGTTGGATGAGGAGAGTCTTTCCTGTGACATTCTATGGTTGTGGTTCCGGAGTTCCTTCATACTGACACCCAGGACCTCTTCCTGGAAGGTGAAGTGTTCTGATCACCAGTAGAGTTCCCCGTTATGTCTCATTGTTGGATAAGATACGTCTTTTCTGTGACATTCTATGGTTGTGGTTCCGGAGTTCCTTCATACTGACACCCAGAACCTCTTCCTGGAAGGTGAAGTGTTCTGATCACCAGTAGAGTTCCCTGTTATGTCTCATTGTTGGATGAGGAGAGTCTTTCCTGTGACATTCTATGGTTGTGGTTCCGGAGTTCCTTCATACTGACACCCAGAACCTCTTCCTGGAAGGTGAAGTGTTCTGATCACCAGTAGAGTTCCCCGTTATGTCTCATTGTTGGATAAGATACGTCTTTTCTGTGACATTCTATGGTTGTGGTTCCGGAGTTCCTTCATACTGACACCCAGAACCTCTTCCTGGAAGGTGAAGTGTTCTGATCACCAGTAGAGTTCCCTGTTATGTCTCATTGTTGGATGAGGAGAGTCTTTCCTGTGACATTCTATGGTTGTGGTTCCGGAGTTCCTTCATACTGACACCCAGAACCTCTTCCTGGAAGGTGAAGTGTTCTGATCACCAGTAGAGTTCCCTGTTATGTCTCATTGTTGGATGAGGAGAGTCTTTCCTGTGACATTCTATGGTTGTGGTCCGGAGTTCCTTCATACTGACACCCAGAACCTCTTCCTGGAAGGTGAAGTGTTCTGATCACCAGTAGAGTTCCCTGTTATGTCTCATTGTTGGATGAGGAGAGTCTTTCCTGTGACATTCTATGGTTGTGGTTCCGGAGTTCCTTCATACTGACACCCAGGACCTCTTCCTGGAAGGTGAAGTGTTCTGATCACCAGTAGAGTTCCCCGTTATGTCTCATTGTTGGATAAGATACGTCTTTTCTGTGACATTCTATGGTTGTGGTTCCGGAGTTCCTTCATACTGACACCCAGAACCTCTTCCTGGAAGGTGAAGTGTTCTGATCACCAGTAGAGTTCCCTGTTATGTCTCATTGTTGGATAAGATACGTCTTTCCTGTGACATTCTATGGTTGTGGTCCGGAGTTCCTTCATACTGACACCCAGAACCTCTTCCTGGAAGGTGAAGTGTTCTGATCACCAGTAGAGTTCCCTGTTATGTCTCATTGTTGGATGAGGAGAGTCTTTCCTGTGACATTCTATGGTTGTGGTTCCGGAGTTCCTTCATACTGACACCCAGAACCTCTTCCTGGAAGGTGAAGTGTTCTGATCACCAGTAGAGTTCCCTGTTATGTCTCATTGTTGGATGAGGAGAGTCTTTCCTGTGACATTCTATGGTTGTGGTTCCGGAGTTCCTTCATACTGACACCCAGAACCTCTTCCTGGAAGGTGAAGTGTTCTGATCACCAGTAGAGTTCCCTGTTATGTCTCATTGTTGGATGAGGAGAGTCTTTCCTGTGACATTCTATGGTTGTGGTTCCGGAGTTCCTTCATACCGACACCCAGAACCTCTTCCTGGAAGGTGAAGTGTTCTGATCACCAGTAGAGTTCCCTGTTATGTCTCATTGTTGGATAAGATACGTCTTTCCTATGACATTCTATGGTTGTGGTCCGGAGTTCCTTCATACCGACACCCAGAACCTCTTCCTGGAAGGTGAAGTGTTCTGATCACCAGTAGAGTTCCCCGTTATGTCTCATTGTTGGATAAGATACGTCTTTCCTGTGACATTCTATGGTTGTGGTCCGGAGTTCCTTCATACCGACACCCAGGGCTGCTGATAGGGGGGGAACCACCAGTCCTCCTGTAGGGGACCCAGGCTCACAGCAGAGGAAATCAGTGTGGTGGTCAGATGGGGGGGGAATTACAGGATGCCCTGTCTGCCTCTCTGCAGCAGCCGGAAACCGCTTTCTCTCTGCCGACTTTCAGCTGCTGCAGAGAGAGACACAGACACAGCTGACGGCTTCCCTGTCCATAAAAATAATGAAAAATCGTAACCCTGTATTGATTTATTCCCTTATAAAATTATTGGAAAAAAATGAATTGTCAAAAAAATATTTTGTAAAATATATTTTTTTCAAAACATTTTTTTTTAAATTAATAATAAAATGTTTTTGTTCAAAAATGTAAAAAAAAAACAAATTAAAAATGTCCAATCCACAGAGCTTCTCTGTTATCTTTGTGTCGCTAGGAATGATTTTAGTATATTTTTTGAGGGGGGCCCTGCCCGGTAGGCTGTACGGGGCCCCTTGATTTCTAACAGCATCCCTGCTGACACCCAGAGGCTCTCCTGGGCCGGGCCCCAATGTTGGTCCTCACCTTGCTTTATGGATGTTTGTCCTGGCCCCGTCGCTCGGCTGGTGACTCGGTCAGATCTGTTTCCTGCCGTTAATTAGCGCTCTTGTAAGTAGAAGTTGCTGGATAAGTGGGGTGCCTGGAAGGGCTGCGAAGGTTCCGTTGCCAGGATCTCGGTGGCAGCGCCCGGTGCCAGCCCCGCGGTCATGCCTCCAGCAGGTGCTTTATGTCAAAGTGGAGAGAGAGAGAGAGCGGGGCTTCCATAACATTTCATAGATGAGATTTCCTGCCACTCGATGAACCCCGGGAGACGGCACATTCCTGACCGGTGACACCGCGGCACGGACGGGCTGCTCTGGGGTCCTGGAGGAACTTTAACCCTTTCATGGCGGAAAAGGGACAGGACCTTCAACTGCCAGACTTAGAGCCAATCATTAGGGAGATTAAATGACAACAAGTTTAATTTTCACCCAATCCCCCCCAGATCTGGAGCTTGGCACTGTGACTCAGTCAGGGACACTGCAGTCAGTCTAACGTTTCTAAGGCTGAGAGCGGGAGGGAGCGGTGTGGAGCTTGTAGAAGGAGCGCACAGGGAAGTCCTTGGTGACACAGGAAGCTGCAAACACACAGTTCTGATGTGCGGTGTCACCAGCCTGCTGTGCGGTGCGGCTGGAGTGTAAGAATCACAAAAATGACTCCACGAGGGGAGGAATGAATCTGGGAGGAGTCTGGAATGAATCTGGGAGGAGTCTGGGATGAATCTGGGAGGAGTCTGGGAGGAGTCTGGAATGAATCTGGGAGGAGTCTGGGATGAATCTGGGAGGAGTCTGGGATGAATCTGGGAGGAGTCTGGGATGAATCTGGGAGGAGTCTGGAATGAATCTGGGAGGAGTCTGGGATGAATCTGGGAGGAGTCTGGGATGAATCTGGGAGGAGTCTGGTAAAAAGAAACGCATTTTACAATCTGTATTTAGCTGCGTGGCTGGAGGTCTCCTTTAACCACTTGCCAATTCTGCCACTTCTCTCCTACATATAAATCATCATTTTTTTCCTAGAAAATGACACAGAACCCCCAAACAGTATATATATGTTTTTTTTAGCAGAGACCCTAGAGAATAAAATGGCGGTCATTGCAACTTTTTATCTCGCACGGTATTTGCGCAGGAATTTTTCAAACGCGTTGGCGGAAGTAGCGGATCGCGGGAGGCCCGGGACAGGAGGTGGGATGGGAGGCGGCAGGAGGGGGGGCTGTCCCCTCCCACTTCTCTAGGATAACAACCGGCTTTTAGCCACATCGATTGTTATCCCTAAAAAGCCGATCGGCCGCTTTAAAAAACGTTACTGGGATGATGACTGCAGCTGCGGGCATCATCCCAGTATAACCCCCGAAAGCAGAGGACGCATATATGTGCGTACGCTCGGCAGGAATAAATCGGAACCTCCAAACATTATATATTGTTTTTTTTCCAAATTTTTGGGGAATTGTTTTTTATTTTTTTTAATTAACCACCGCGCATTTTCACCCCCTTCCTGCCCAGACCAATTTTTAGTTTTGATCGCTGTCGCATTTTTAACTGACAATTGCGCGGTCGTGCGACGTGGCTCCCAAACACAATTGGCGTCCTTTTTTCCCCCACAAATAGAGATTTCTTTTGGTGGTATTTGATCACCTCTGCGGTTTTTACTTTTTGCGCTATAAACAAAAATAGAGCCACAATTTTGAAAAAAACACAATGGGGTAGGTTCACGTACCTCGGCGCATCTTTATGCGGGCGTAGGGTATCTTTTTTACGCTGCGCCGGCGCAACGTTGTAAGGCAAGCATGGAATTCACAAAGCAAATGCTCCCAATGTTGCGCCGGCGTAGCGTATGTTCGTGGGCGTAAGCCGACGTAAGTCAAAGTAGGTGGAAGGGGGCTGGAAGTGGGCGTGTAACATTTAAATGAAGCGTGACCCTATGCAAATGATGGGCTGAGCTTCAAACAAGTACTAAAAACGAACGGCGCATGCGTCGGCTCTTGGACGCATCCCAGATCCCTGTGCTGAGTTCCCGGATCTGTACACCCGCTGTGCCCCATTATGAGGGGTTCCCACCATCCCTGTGCTGAGTTCCCGGATCTGTACACCCGCTGTGCCCCATTATGAGGGGTTCCCACCATCCCTGTGCTGAGTTCCTGGGTCTGTACACCCACTGTGCCCATTATGAGGGGTTCCCACCATCCCTGTGCTGAGTTCCCGGGTCTGTACACCCGCTGTGCCCCATTATGAGGAGTTCCCACCATCCCTGTGCTGAGTTCCCGGGTCTGTAACCCGCTGTGCCCCATTATGAGGGGTTCCCACCATCCCTGTGCTGAGTTCCTGGGTCTGTACACCCACTGTGCCCCATTATGAGGGGTTCCCACCATCCCTGTGCTGAGTTCCCGGGTCTGTACACCCGCTGTGCCCCATTATGAGGAGTTCCCACCATCCCTGTGCTGAGTTCCCGGGTCTGTAACCCGCTGTGCCCCATTATGAGGGGTTCCCACCATCCCTGTGCTGAGTTCCTGGGTCTGTACACCCGCTGTGCCCCATTATGAGGAGTTCCCACCATCCCTGTGCTGAGTTCCCGGGTCTGTAACCCGCTGTGCCCCATTATGAGGGGTTCCCACCATCCCTGTGCTGAGTTCCTGGGTCTGTACACCCGCTGTGCCCCATTATGAGGAGTTCCCACCATCCCTGTGCTGAGTTCCTGGGTCTGTACACCCACTGTGCCCATTATGAGGGGTTCCCACCATCCCTGTGCTGAGTTCCTGGGTCTGTACACCCACTGTGCCCATTATGAGGGGTTCCCACCATCCCTGTGCTGAGTTCCTGGGTCTGTACACCCACTGTGCCCATTATGAGGGGTTCCCACCATCCCTGAGCTGAGTTCCTGGGTCTGTACACCCACTGTGCCCATTATGAGGGGTTCCCACCATCCCTGTGCTGAGTTCCTGGGTCTGTACACCCGCTGTGCCCCATTATGAGGGGTTCCCACCATCCCTGTGCTGAGTTCCCGGGTCTGTACACCCGCTGTGCCCATTATGAGGGGTTTCCACCATCCCTGTGCTGAGTTCCTGGGTCTGTACACCCACTGTGCCCATTATGAGGGGTTCCCACCATCCCTGTGCTGAGTTCCCGGGTCACGTCACGTCGAAATAACTGCCTAAGATACATCGGAACACTGCCTACAACGTGAACATAACCTACGCCCAGCCCTATTCACGTACTACGTAAATGGCGTAACAATCGACGGAGTCCGTTCCCTGGTCCATACCTTTGCATGCGTTGCACCTCCTATGTGAGGAATAACTTTACGCCGGATGTAACCCTTACGCTAATCGCTTAAAACATGCGCCGGGCGCAAGTACGTTCGTGAATCGGCGTATCTTACTCATCTGCATATTTAAAATGGGAACGCCGAATGCGTCCAGCGTAACTATGCGCACACGGTACGCCGGCGTAGGCAAGTTACGTCTGGCGACTGAAGCCTACTTTTCGACGTATCTAGCTTTGGGAACCGGCGCAGAGATACGACGGCGCACATTTGTACTTACGACGGCGTATCTCGAGATACGTCGGCCTAAGGCTTTGTGAATCCGGGCCAATATTTTTTACTTTTTGATTTAATAAATATCATCATTTTTTTTTTTTAAGTATTTTTTTCCTCAGTTTAGGGCGATACGTATTCTTCTACATATTTTTAATAAAAAAAAAAAAAATCGCAATAAGCGTATTTGATCGGTTTGCGCAAAAGTTCTAGGGCCAGATTCACGTAGTCCAGAGCATCTTTGCTCTGGAGTAACGCTTCTCATTTGCGTTGCGCTGCCGATTTTTTAGGAGCAAGTGCTGTCATTCATGAAGCACTTGCTCCTAAAGTTGCGGCAGCGCATCACAAATGAGCCGGCGGAATTCAAATTGGGCGGGTACGGGGCGTGTAGTATGCTAACTACGCGCGATCCCGCCGCCGACGTACTGCGCATGCGTCGAGTGTCAAAACATCCCCGTGCGCATGCTCCAAAATCTGTGAATGAACGTCAATGACGTCACATTCCCATTCATGACCGTTTTACGCAAGCGACGTTTTTTTTTTTTTTTCCCGACGCGATGACGACGCCTATACCTAACATAGGATACGCCAGCCCCATGTAGGTATAACTATGCGCCGCGTATCCCGTCCGGAAACGTCGTAACGTCACTGCGTCGCGCCGGATTTCGATCGTGAATTGCCGATTTCCGCTCATTAACATATTTTTTGAGCGTAAATCGGCGGGAACGCCCCCGGCGCCATTTTTAAGTTGAAGTAACGATGCGATGGCGAAACTCAGTTACGCTCACCGCATCGGAACTTCAACCCGGCGTTTCTTGTTTTCTGGTTACAGAAAACAGAAACGCCGGCTCAAAGCCACTGTTACGCTGGCGGATCACTCGATCCGCCAGCGTAACCTTTGCTGAATCTGGCCCCTAGCGTCTACAAAATAGGTGATAGATTTATGGCATTTTAATTTATTTTTATTTTTTTACTAGTAATGGCGGCGATCTGCGATTTTTCTTGTGACCGTGACATTGCGGCGGACATATCGGACACTTTTGACACATTTTTGGGACCATTCACATTTATATAGCGAATGGTGCTATAAAACTGTACTGATTACTGTGTAAATGTGACTGGCAGGGAAGGGGTTAACACTAGGGGGGCCTGAAGGGGTTAAATATGTTCCCTAGGGAGTGATTCATACTGTAGGGGGAGGGGAATCACAAGGGGAGGAGACTGATCGGTGTTCCTCTGTACTGGGAACACACATCGGTCTCCTCACCGCTGATAGGACGTGGATCAGTGTGATTACACCCCATCATTACACACAGATCCATGGACATCGTGGCCGCCGGGCACTGGGTCCCGAGCAATGCGGTGGGGGCGTGCACGCGCCGCCCTCCTAGCTGCCCGGGAAGGCAAGGACGTTCCCACCGACGTCATTTTACAATGACTCTGTAGGGAAAGTGTTAAAAAAAATAAGACAACAGTAAGACCCCTTTCACAATGAGGCGGTTTTCAGGCGTTTTAGCGCTAGAAATAGCGCCTGTAAACGGGGGGCGGTGCCCTTGTGGGACGTTAGGAAAAGTCCTGCTAGCAGCATCTTCGGGGAGGTTTGGGAGTAGTGTATATACCGCTCCTCCAACACCCTGCCCATTGAAATGGGGAAGGAACTCGGCAGGTAGGTTGTTCTATGTTAGGTAGGTGGTGCTATGTCAGGTAGGTTGTTCTATGTTAGGTAGGTGGTGCTATGTCAGGTAGGTGGGTCTATGTCAGGTAGGTGGTGCTATGTCAGGTAGGTGGTGCTATGTCAGGTAGGTGGTTCTATGTCAGGTAGGTGGTGCTATGTCAGGTAGGTGGGTCTATGTCAGGTAGGTGGTTCTATGTCAGGTAGGTGGTTCTATGTACTTCTCAGAGAACGAAGCACAGATCTTCTATGACTGTCGGCCGCCTCCAATCCTTCATCCCAGACAGACTCCATTATGGGGAGATCAGGGCTCTGTGGGGACCAAACCATCCCTTCCAAGACTCCTTGTTCCTCTTTACACTAAAGATAGTTCTTAATGAAAGTGGCTGGATGTTTGGGTGAGGGGGGGGGGGGGTGCCGGGGGTTGTCCTATAATACACTTGGGGCCAATCACACACCTCCCTGAAGGTCTGGCATGATGGAGAAGTATTTGCTTGAATGTTATCCAATGTTCTAACATCATGATTGTCTGTGACCACATCTATGGGATTTATGGGTCTTAGACATGTCAGGAGCCAGAATATAGAGATTGGAGCCAGAGAAGCTGACAATCCACGCTCCCCCTCCCCCCCCCCCCCCCCGTACGGCTCTGCTTCCTTAGTTTGGGCTGTTTTCAGTTTATCATTCAGTTTGTTCTCGTTCTGTAGGAATAAACTTGCGGTTTATATGTTTGCCCGGGTCTCGGCTTTTATTGGTTTGTCTTGGCCGGGACCCGGCACTGGCCTGCAGAGCTGGCAGCTGCTACTAATGATTCAGTCCTTCAGTATCCGGGATATTTCCAAATGATAATGCTTATAAATCCCACAGGGCCTGTAATTATCAGACGCCCGGGGGGGGGGGGGGGGGGGGGGGGGGGGGGCGGTTTACTTGTACACACCATACCAAAACATGTCCAGGGTGTCCCCTCCGTACACAAGTCTGACATCGGGGTCACCATCAGGACCATCTAGTCTCGTACCGAACATCAGGGTCACCATCAGGACCACCTAGTCTCTTACCGAACATCGGGGTCACCATCAGGAGCACCTAGTCTCTTACCGAACATCAGGGTCACCATTAGGACCACCTAGTCTCTTACCAAACATCAGGGTCACCATCAGGAGCACCTAGTCTCTTACCGAACATCGGGGTCACCATCAGGAGCACCTAGTCTCTTACCGAACATCGGGGTCACCATCAGGAGCACCTAGTCTCTTACCAAACATCAGGGTCACCATCAGGACCACCTAGTCTCTTACCGAACATCGGGGTCACCATCAGGCAATGGGAGCCCCACCCTGCTGCTGAGCAGAGTCTAGCAGCTATCTGTAGGCGATTTCCAGCTCCCACTTCTGAATGGCCAGAAACTCCAAATCTTCCTGTAACCAGTGCCCTTCCGAGACATTACATTTTTGTTCTCTGTGCTCCATTATGTCCTCCAAGCGCCACTCCCGATCATCCCCAAAGTCAGGGTCACTGGACATCCTCCAGTACAACAATCCCAGGCCATCATAGTCATAGCCTTCCATGGGGCTGTCATCCGCTGACCACGGGCACTCTTGGGCTACATACCACCGGAGGGCTCTGTAGCTCTCGTCCAACCGCATCTCTGCCTGGATTAGCCTGCTTAACTCGGCCGTCCACTGCTGCTTCGGTTGTTCCCCCAACAACGGCATTCGTACTTCATACTGTGACCAGTACCTTGCATGGATGGAGGGCAGGACCTTTCCATGGTGTTGCTGCTTGAGAGCTAACGCTTCCTTCCAGAGTTCACAGTGAATCACATCCGACCATCCCAACAGGACCTCCTCTGATACGGGTCCTCTACGCTGTATCCGCATCTCTTGTAACCTCCTTCTGAATTCCTCTTCCATGGAGACTGGTATCTGTACCTCTCCTCTCTCTTTAGTTGGTGCTGCTGTGGTGTCACGGTCCCTACCGTGCCATGCAGATGGCGAGGCGTGGTTGGGCTCCAAGTGGCTCTGGGTGGGATTGAACCCAGGACCTCGCCGTTGCTGCTTCAATACCTTACCTCTGAGCCACTCCTCAGTTTGGGTTTCTGCTTGCTTTCCAGCTAAGGTGGTGCTGAATGTGCTGATCACCTTTAGTTGGATCTCATTGCAATCTGCACCTGACTATCCTGGTCCAGCTGAGGCAGGTTACCCAATTAACCAGGGTATAAAGCCCTGCCTCACTCTGACAGCCTTGTCAGTTCATTGTGCTCTGATCATCCTGTCTGTGCCAATGGTTCCTGTAGTGATCTTCAGCTGCAAGACTGACCCCCGGCTTCTGACTTTGGCTTATGTACCTTGGATTGCTGCTGTCTCCTGTCCTTTGACCCCGGCCTGTACCTTCGGACTTCCTCTGCTGTCTCCAGCCCTTGACCCACGGCTTGTGCCCCGGACTTGTCTTTGGTTCCTGTTTGCGAACCCTGAACTTTCTGTCGGTATTTACCTGACCCTCTGCTGTCATCAGTGTACCACGTCTGCTCAGCTACAAGACTAGCCCCCGTGCACGGACTCACAGCCCAGGTAGTGTCTACCTTATTACTGTGGGCTTTGTGTACCTGCAAGGGTGAGCTTACAATCTGCAGAATGGACTCCACTCAAGGTAAGCCCTTACATGTGACTTCAGCTGCTGCAGCATCTCTTTGATGTAGCCAAGTGGCATCCACAGCCACTATAACCCGGTCTATGATCTCCGGTGGAGGATTA
This sequence comes from Rana kukunoris, assembly GCA_029574335.1. Taxonomy (NCBI): domain Eukaryota; kingdom Metazoa; phylum Chordata; class Amphibia; order Anura; family Ranidae; genus Rana; species Rana kukunoris. The sequence continues at coordinate 172,889 of JAJQKJ010000017.1, forward strand.
GGACCATATTGTGCCAGTCCACGTTTAACAATCAAAACTTTCTTTCTCGGGTGTCCTGTCTGTTACGCCGGGCCTTTTAGCTCTATCCATTTCGACAAGTTCTGCGATAATGTCCCTTTTTTTACGGTTGCTGGCCGGTCTGCCCCGGCTCTCCAGTAAGTCCTTGAGGGTAGAGAGCTTCATCCGTTCATACACCGTCTCCATTGTCCTGTGCCCTTGTAGCCGTTCTTCTGGCGATGGAACCATCCCACTGCTCTGCCAATAATTGTAACGGCACCCCAAATGGGACAGGGGTTAACACGCTGTTTAAGATATTACATTCCGAACCCAAGACAGCTTATCGACACTCACAGTCAGGCAAACGAACACGACCCATAAGAATTTCCCAGAAACGAGACACGGCTCTGTTTGAGGTTCAAATTGAGGCTCTTATATACAGTCAGTAACCAGGAATGAACAATGACTAAACTCCACCCACAGCATGACACAAGGAGCCAAATACACATCTTTTGGTAGACCTTCTGGCACCAGCTCTTGATCTAATCTACATGAGCTAATTAACTACAGCTAACAAGTCAGACATCTGACCTTTAGACTGTGCTAACACACATCATCAATAGAACTTTCACACAATACAGTGTCAATTAGCATAACACAATGAAAGGTTCTTAGGAGCCAGACTTAAAGCGGAGTTCCACCCTTAAAACCACTTTGTTTCATCCCATCCAGCATACTGGCGTCAGCGCCAGTATGCTGTTTTTTATTTTATTTAATCCATGTACTTACTTTATAATAGATAATTTTATTTTGTGCGCACCGCGGTATGTCGCCGCTATAAGGCGTCACGCCTTCCGGAAACAGCCGATTAGCGTTCGGCTCTTCTCGGCGCCTGCGCACAGACCCAGAAGCTGACAGCGCAGGCGCCGTATATAGCCGCGTCACGCCCTCCGAAAAAAGCCGAACTAGGACCGGCTATTTACGGCGCCTGCGCAGTCAGCTCCTGGGTCTGTGTGCAGGCGCAGAGAAGAGCCGAACGCTAATCGGCTGTTTCCGGAAAGCGTGACGCCTTATAGCGGCGACATACCGCGGTGCGCACAAAATGAAATGATCTATTATAAAGTAAGTACATGGATTCAATTAAAAAAAAAACAGCATACTGGCGCTGACGCCAGTATGCTGGATGGGATGAAACAAAGTGCTTTTAAGGGTGGAACTCCGCTTTAACCACTTCCCGCCCGGCCAATAGCCGATTTACCGCAGGGAAGTGGTTATGAAATCGTGACTAGACGTTCTCAAACGTCTAGCACGATTTCAATGCCGCGCGCGCCCGTGGGGGCGCGCAGCGCGGCGATCGGTGATGCGGGGTGTCAGTCTGACACCCTGCACCTCCGATCTCGGTAACGAGTCTCCGGCGGAGCCTCGTTACCACGTGATCAGCCGTGTCCAATCACGGCTGATCACGATGTAAACAGGAAGAGCCGCCGACGGCTCTTCCTCACTCGCGTCTGACAGACGCATGTAGAGGAGAGCCGATCAGCGGCTCTCCTGACAGGGGGGGTTTGCGCTGATTGTTTATCAGCGCAGCCCCCCCTCGGATCGCCACACGGACCACCAGGGAAATAAAAAAAATACAAAAGAAAATACAAAAAAAAAAGACAAAAAAAAAGGGGGGGGCAGTAAAAAAAAATGATGCCAATCAGTGCCCACACATGGGCACTGATTGGCAACATTGATCCATCAGTGCCACCCCTCAGTGATCATCAGTGCCACCCCAGTGTCTGTCAGTGCCACCCCACAGTGCCAATCCATGCCCAGTGCCCACATACCAGTGCCCACCTGTGCCACCTATCAGTGCCCACCTGTGCCGCCTATCAGTGCCCACCTGTGCCGCCTATCAGTGCCCACCTGTGCCGCCTATCAGTGCCCACCTGTGCCGCCTATCAGTGCCCACCTGTGCCGCCTATCAGTGCCCAGTGCTGCCTATGAGTGCCCATCAGTGCCGCCCATGAGTGCCCATCAGTGCCGCCCATGAGTGCCCAATACCAGCGCCGCCTATCAGTGCCCAATACCAGCGCCGCCTATCAGTGCCCATCAGTGCTACCTAATCGGTGCCCATCAGAACTACCTCATTGGTGCCCATCAGTGCCACCTCATCGGTGCCCATCAGTGCCACCTCATCGGTGCCCATAATTGAAAGAGAAAACATACTCATTTACAAAAAAATTAACAGAAAAAAATAAAAACTTTATTTTTTTTTCAAAATCTTCGCTCTATTTTTAGTTGTTGCACAAAAAAAAAAAAAACGCAGAGGTGATCAAATACCACCAAAAGAAAGCTCTATTTGTGGGGAAAAAAGGACGCCAATTTTGTTTGGGTGCAGTGTAGCATGACCGCGCAATTGTCATTCAAATTGCGACAGTGCTGAAAGCTGAAAATTGGCTTGGGCGGGAAGGTGCGTAAGTGCCTGGTATGGAAGTGGTTAATTAACACCTTAACAGTCTGTGTTCCCACATTGAATGAATCACTCTCTCTATTGACCTGTTGGGTTCAGAATCAACAACCTGTAATATTTCAAGATATCCTGGAATACATTGTGAATTATCATTACTGTCCCATCTTCTGTAATCCAAGATATCATTTCTCACTCATCCTATGCCCCTAGTGGACATAGGATGACTTTAGACACAAGAGTCATTGGTGAAGCTGAAACAGGAGTACCCCACACCCTGCAAGAGCCTCTGGGTCCCACGGGCCCTCCCGTTACAATGAGCTTCAGGACAGACTTGCCGTCTTTTAGCTCAGAAGACACAATCAACATTATCATAAATAGAAACACAGAAAACCTTCTCACAAGAGCAGAAGATCTAATTACAATTAACAGTACAAATATCGATCTCCCCCTCCTCAGACTAGTAGGCAACAAACTATAGTAGGAGTAGACTGTCCGGCTCCTATCCAGTTCTAGAGGCCTGTGATCAGCTCTTTATATATATCCTGGGAGATAGTGTGGATTCATATTACTGTTATAGTTAAGTAACCACCTTCTCATTGTCCATTAAACAGCTGTCCACCATTTTTCTCATTCACCCTGTGCCTCTACAGGACACATTAGGATGGATTACACACAAGAGGGTCCGGGGAAGCTGGACACATTGTCCCGGATTCACATACATCGGCGCACATTTATGCCGCCGTAGCGTATCTCTTTTACGGTACGCCGACGCAGCGCAGAGAGGCAAGCATGGAATTCACAAAGCAAATGCTCCCAACTCTGCGCCGGCGTAGCGTATATTTCGTAGGCGTAAGCCGGCATAAGTGGAAGTAGGCGTGATCCATGCTAATGAAGCGTGACCCCATGCAAATGATGGGCCGGGCGCCAGACAGGTACTTAAAATGAATTGCGCATGCGTCGAGACGTGGACATATCCCCATCGGAACAACTGCCTAAGATACGCCGGATCGCTGTGTACGCCGTGAACGTAACCTACGCCCCGCCAGACCCACGTCGGCCCATATTCACAGACGTCCAACGTACGTAGGCTTGTGTTCCCTGGTCCATACCTTTGCATGGGTTGCGCCTCATCTATGGGGAATAACTTTACACCGAGCGTAAAACTTAACGCAAACCGCGTATATCATAAGCTGGGCGCAAGAACGTTCGTGAATGGGCGTATCTCCCTCATTTACATATATGAATAGAAAATCAATGGGAGCGCCACATACGTCCAGCGTAAATATGCGCCCGCTCTACGCCGGCGTAGGAAAGTTATGTCGGTGGGGTGAAGTCTGTTTTTAGATGTATCTTAGTTTGTGGGTCCGACGCACAGATACGACGGCGCATATTTGTACTTACGTGGCGTATCGGGAGATACGTCGGCGTAAGTGCTTTGTGAATCCGGGCCAACGTTTCCAAGGTAAGCTGAGTTGCACAAACCCCCCACCCAAAGTGACTCCCATCTCACCCAGACATCAGAGTAACCTTTTCTCTTAATCACCAGTCATTTCACTCGCTGAACACTGGGGGGGGGGGGGGGGTCACCTTTTTCTTTCTTTACTATTGGCATCACTTAATCGTTTTTTTCCCCTGGATATCGGGGTCACCTGTTCTCTTACTGGACCTTTCTTCCTCCCTAGACAGCAGGTTCAACTTTTCTCCCTGAACATTGGGGTCACCTGTTCTTTCATTGGTCTGTGAATGCCATTTAGACTTTTTTACCAATTGGCGGCCACACCATACAGTCCTTTCACTGGTTTGTGGTGGAGGAACTTGAGATGAGCCGCGGCTGGTGAGACTTTATGGCAGTTACCCCCCGCCCCAACCCATGGAAGTGCTACATAAAGGCAACTGATGTCCCAGTAGAAGGAAGGATTCCCCCCCCCCTGGGAAACTGGGCACTGCAGGAAGATCTCTACCTCGGAGCCCCTCGGGGTAGAATCAGAAAACGAGTCCCAAGTCCAGACAGGGAGGAAAACGGCAACCAATCATCTTTGATCTCAGTTCCGGCTGCACACTGATGAAGGATGAAATGTGATTGGCTAATGTGGATCATTGTATTTTATCAGCGGCGGAGCATGGCTGCGGGTTTCAGCGCTCCCGGGACTCGCTCGGCTCTTTTATGGTTTCCTTTCAATGTTTTTCCTTCTCTGGCACAAAGTTGTGTAAAACATAAACAGGGATTTTTCCTCTTATCTCCTCCGCTACAGGAAGCCGTAAAAGTGACGGGAGATGGAAGCCAGCAATGTTACAGCCCTGCGAAATCTCTCTCTTCATACATACAACGGGATCGTCACTCCAACCGAGTACACACCAACCACACGCTTCAATCACACGACTACACGCCAACCACACGCTTCAATCACATGACTACATGCTTCAAACACACGCTTCAATCACACGACTACACGCCAACCACACGCTTCAATCACATGACTACATGCTTCAAACACACGCTTCAATCACACGACTACACGCCAACCACACGCTTCAATCACACGACTACACGCCAACCACGGGCTTCACTCACACGACCACACGCTTCAATCACACGACCACACGCTTCAATCACACGACTACATGCCAACCACACGCTTCAATCACATGTCTACACGCCAACCACACGCTTCAATCACATGTCTACACGCCAACCACACGCTTCAATCATACGTCTACACACCAACCACACACTTCAATCACACGACTACACACCGACCACACGCTTCAACCATGCTATATTCACATGTCTACACACCAACCGACTACACACCGACCACACTCTACTAGGGAAGAGCTGAACACCCCCCAGTTCGGTTCACAGCAGAACATACAAACAGGCAAAACATTTGTTTGAACATCGGAACCCCATTAAAGTCTATGGGACATGAACATGAAAAATCAAAAGTGTTAATTTTAAAGGTTAATATGCAAGTTATTGTCAAAAAAGTGTGTGGGGACCCGGGTCTTGCCCCAGGGGAGTGTTTGGGGACCCAGGTCCTGTCCCAGGGGAGTGTTTGGGGACCCGGGTCCTGCCCCAGGGGAGTGTTTGGGGACCCAGGTCCTGCCCCAGGGGAGTGTTTGGGGACCCGGGTCCTGCCCCAGGGGAGTGTTTTGGGACCCGGGTCTTGCCCCAGGGGGAGTGTTTGGGGACCCGGGTCCTGCCCCAGGGGAGTGTTTGGGGACTCGGGTCCTGCCCCAGGGGACATGTATCAATGCAAATAATAGCTTTAAAATTTGCACCAATGTAGAGAGGACCTTCCACCACTGACACCAATGTAGAGAGGACCTTCCACCACTAAACACCAATGTAGAGAGGACCTTCCACCACTGACACCAATGTAGAGAGGACCTTCCACCACTGACACCAATGTAGAGAGGACCTTCCACCACTGACACCAATGTAGAGAGGACCTTCCACCACTAAACACCAATGTAGAGAGGACCTTCCACCACTGAACATCAATGTAGAGAGGACCTTCCACCACTGACACCAATGTAGAGAGGACCTTCCACCACTGACACCAATGTAGAGAGGACCTTCCACCACTGACACCAATGTAGAGAGGATCTTCCACCACTGAACACCAATGTAGAGAGGACCTTCCACCACTGAACACCAATGTAGAGAGGACCTTCCACCACTGAACACCAATGTAGAGAGGACCTTCCACCACTGAACACCAATGAAAAATCAAAAGTGTTAATTTTAAAGGTTAATATGCAAGTTATTGTCAAAAAAGTGTGTGGGGACCCGGGTCTTGCCCCAGGGGAGTGTTTGGGGACCCAGGTCCTGCCCCAGGGGAGTGTTTCGGGACCCGGGTCCTGTCCCAGGGGAGTGTTTGGGGACCCGAGTCCTGCCCCAGGGGAGTGTTTGGGGACCCGGGTCCTGTCCCAGGGGAGTGTTTGGGGACCCGAGTCCTGCCCCAGGGGAGTGTTTGGGGACCCGGGTGTTGCCCCAGGGGAGTGTTTGGGGACCCGGGTCCTGCCCCAGGGGAGTGTTTGGGGACCCGGGTCTTGCCCCAGGGGGAGTGTTTGGGGACCCGGGTCCTGCCCCAGGGGAGTGTATCAATGCAAATAATAGCTTTAAAATTTGCACCAATGTAGAGAGGACCTTCCACCACTGACACCAATGTAGAGAGGACCTTCCACCAGTGACACCAATGTAGAGAGGACCTTCCACCACTGACGCCAATGTAGAGAGGCCCTTCCACCACTAAACACCAATGTAGAGAGGACCTTCCACCACTGAACATCAATGTAGAGAGGACCTTCCACCACTGACACCAATGTAGAGAGGACCTTCCACCACTGACACCAATGTAGAGAGGATCTTCCACCACTGAACACCAATGTAGAGAGGACCTACCACCACTGAACACCAATGTAGAGAGGACCTTCCACCACTGAACACCAATGTAGAGAGGACCTTCCACCACTGAACACCAATGTAGAGGGGGCCTTCCACCACTGAACACCAATGTAGAGGGGACCTTCCACCACTGAACACCAATGTAGAGAGGACCTTCCACCACTGAACACCAATGTAGAGGGGGCCTTCCACCACTGAACACCAATGTAGAGGGGACCTTCCACCACTGAACACCAATGTAGAGGGGACCTTCCACCACTGAACACCAATGTAGAGGAGACCTTCCACCACTGAACACCAATGTAGAGGGGACCTTCCACCACTGAACACCAATGTAGAGGGGACCTTCCACCACTGAACACCAATGTAGAGGGGACCTTCCACCACTAAACACCAATGTAGAGGGGACCTTCCACCACTGAACACCAATGTAGAGAGGACTTTCCACCACTAAACACCAATGTAGAGAGGACCTTCCATCACTGAACATCAGTGTAGAGAGGACTGTCATGGACAATGAAATACTGAAGTGTTTCTACGTGAAATCCTAATTCCTGTATTACAGGAGATTTTATTCTGAACCCCAGCCAGGTCAATAGACTCAGAAGAGATACTCATTGTCCATTGTGTGATAACCCTATCTAAAGACTTTTGATTATCAGGTGTAAATGACTTCTGCCCTGTCTCAACTCTCCAGACAGTTCCATTGTTCTATGGCTGGCTATTGTGTACATTGATTGCCCCCCTGGGGCTTGTGTCTGAATACACATCAGTCTTTCTATTCAAACCGTTCTGACCAATCTCTGCTGTGTCATTTTCAAGTCCTCATTTGCATGGAAGGTGGACCTGATGTGGAACTGATGGGACTTTAAAAGGACCAATAAGAAAGTGGTTGTTGGGGGCGGGATGTTCCAAATCCTGTATAAAAGTGTGCTGTGTACTTTCAATAAAGGGTGTCCTGTTTACATCCAGCATTAAGCCTTGGCTCATATGTGGATTATTCGGCGATTCCAGGGATATTCCTACTCGTGGAATATTGGGTGATTTTCTTTTATGGAAGAAGAAGGGAATGCTTGACGGGGATATGTTCTACTACCGTCACAACTGGTTGGCAGCAGTGGGATTTTCCCTTCTACTTTCCTTTACACCAGGATTCCAAGCAGACACTGGGAACAGTGAATGGAAGGCTGGTACAGCCGGCTTAAAAGAAATACACTGAAAGAACTACTGGAAGTTCGTGGAAGGATTGCTAGCAACAAAACCGAGCGTGTCATCATAGCAGAATTAATGGAGCTAGACCAGGAGAACTCGGTTGCAGCAACACCAGCAGTACAAGAGATGGAGACACCAGTGATTCAGGAGGAGGAATCACCAGCCAACAAGGCAATAAGAGAGAAACTAGCATGGTTCGGTCCGAACCCAACGGCGGATGTGGTGCTGAAAGTGATGACCCTGTTAGCGGAGGAGGCTAAACAAATAAGAGACGCAGAGCTACAGTTAAAACTGGCAGCAGTCCAACAAGCATCCGCACATTCTTCAAACAGTGAGTACAGCACAGCAGCACCAACTATATCAGAGGAGGTCCTGCTGGGATGGGCGGATGTGATTCGGTGCCAACTCTGGAAGGAAGCGCTAGCTCTGGAGCAGCAACACCAAGGAGAGGTCCTGCCCTCCATCTATGCAAGGTACTGGCCGCAGTATGACGTACGAATGCCGTTGTTGGGGGAACAACCGAAGCAGGAGTGGATAGCGGAATTAAGCAGGCTGATCCGGGCAGAGATGCAGCTGGATGAGAGGTACAGAGCCCTCCGGTGGTATGTAGCCCAAGAGTGCCCGTGGTCAGCGGATGACAGCCCCACAGAAGGCTATGACTATGATGGCCTGGGATTGTTGTATTGGAGGATGTCCAGTGATCTCGACTTTGGAGATGATCGGGAGTGGCGCTTGGAGGACATAATGGAGCACAGAGAGGAAAAATTGGATATCTCGGAAGCGCACTGGCTACTGGAAGATTTGGAATTTCTGTCCGCTCGGGAATGGGACCTGGAAATCGCCTTCAAACAGCTTCTAGACTCTGCTCAGCGCCAGGGCTGGGCTCCCGTTGCCTGGGACTATCAGGAAATACCAGTGGACAATGCTGAAATCCTGGCTGAAGAATCGTCCATGTGGCAGGGTAACAGTGTGCTCTTCCAACCTGCCCCTGCAGCTATGGACCAGGAGGTCTTATGGCCGATGCAGAAAGTGCCGACTGACCTTGATGATCCCGTTTCTGCATGGGATGATCTTGAAGGGAGAAATGTGCCTGTCCAGCAGTATGCCAGTGAATCGGCAGTGGAAAATCTGGAGATTGCCATTCCCAAAGCTGAAGTTCTGACTGCAGGGCCGAGCTCTGCTAACCTCTGCCCAGTACCTATAGCATCTTCTGGGTTACATGGACAGGAGATGGTGAACCTCTATCCCCAGACACCAGTTGCAGAGACAGGGGATTTAATAGATTTTTCTGCTGAGGAAAAACAACCTGATGGGCCTCCAGCAGAAGAGCTGGTATCAGGGCCAAACTTCACTGTGCTCTGCCCAGCACCAAGAGCAGTATTTGTGGAGTTACAAGGAACTTCCCCATCGGAAGCACTGGTCACCGGACAGAGGGTTCAAGACCTCTGCCCCACCCCTGTGGCAGTTTCGGAGGCTCAGGGTGAGAAGATGGCGATCACTCCCCAGCCACAGATTACAGAATGTAGGGACTGTTCAGAGGATGTTATGGATTATGTACCCCCAGCAAAAGTGCTGGCAACAGGGCAGAGTGCCAGCCATCTCTGCCCAGCACCGGGACCAACTGTGGAGTTCCAGGGAGCCGGGGCGGTTGGCCCCCCTCCCCAGCAACCAGCTGAGGTGGTAAAGCTTACTCCCAGCTGAATCACTGGCAGCAGGACAGGATGCTACTGGCGGCTGCACCCCATTACAGCTTGAGCGGATATCGGTGGATGGGCCTGTGGTCTCCACTCACAGCAACCCAGCGGAAGAGCTGGCAACAGAGCAGAGTGCCCCGGGCCTCTGCTTTCACCTAACAGAAGAAGGGGTTCCTGGGGTAGTGGATGGGACTTCAGTCTCCACTGGCACAACCCCAGAAAATGGTACAGGACTGAAACAGGAGGATGTCGGCTTTGCTTTGCAAGCACTGGGGGGATTTTCACCTCACACCAGTGGATGGGACTTCAGTCTCCACTGGTATACCCCATAAATGGTGGCCAGTTGGCCCAGATCCCCAACAGCATAATGGACTGAGCCCAGCCACCCTGTCATCTCTCCAGCGGCTGAAAGGACTCCAGGGAGAAGGGCTAGTCCAGGCCTCTCCCCAGCGGCAGACGTGTTTCCTGAGAGAGGCAGAGGATGGCGGGGTGAGTAATGCTCGGTTTGGAGCAAGTGATTTGGGGTACTGTATGGATACCGGCATTGGGGGACTGGAACTACTGACTAAATTCAGAGACAACCCATCTGGTGTCTCCTACTGGGTTAGTCCCCTGCCAAAAGGGGAGATGTGTGACAGGCCTAGCCGGGACAGGGGCTTTTAAAGAGGACTGAATGCGAGCCTCTTGCCGTCCGATTATGGGCCAGGGCCTCAAAGCAGGAAGGCGAATGGGTTATCCTGGCAGACAGTCCTGGAACCTTAAGACTACTTGCCCAACATCCTCGAGTGACCCGTTCGGGTCCCACTGTGGATGTTGAACTATTTGCCAGGGGGAGTAATGTCATGGACCATGAAATACTGAAGTGTTTCTACGTGAAATCCTAATTCATGTATTACAGGATATTTTATTCTGAACCCCAGCCAGGTCAATAGACTCAGAAAAGATACTCATTGTCCATTGTGTGATAACCCTATCTAAAGCCTTTTGATTATCAGGTGTAAATGACTTCTGCCCTGTCTCAACTCTCCAGACAGTTCCATTGTTCTGTGGCTGGCTATTGTGTACATTGATTGCCCCCCCTGGGGCTTGTGTCTGAATACACATCAGTCTTTCTATTCAAACCGTTCTGACCAATCTCTGCTGTGTCATTTTTAAGTCCTCATTTGCATGGAAGGTGGACCTGATGGGGAACTGATGGGACTCTAAAAAGGACCAATAAGAAAGCGGTTGTTGGGGGCGGGATGTTCCAAATCCTGTATAAAAGTGTGCTGTGTACTTTCAATAAAGGGTGTCCTGTTTACATCCAGCATTAAGCCTTGGCTCATGTGTGGATTATTCTGCGATTCCAGGGATATTCCTACTCATGGAATATTGAGTGATTTTCTTTTATGGTAGAAGAAGGGAATGTTTGACGGGGATATGTTCTACTACCGTCACAAGGACCTTCCACCACTAAACACCAATGTAGAGAGGACCTTCCACCACTGAACACCAATGTAGAGGGGACCTTCCACCACTGAACACCAATGTAGAGAGGACCTTCCACCACTGAACACCAATGTAGAGAGGACCTTCCACCACTGAACACCAATGTAGAGGGGACCTTCCACCACTGAACACCAATGTAGAGGGGACCTTCCACCACTGAACACCAATGTAGAGGGGACCTTCCACCACTGAACACCAATGTTTCCCTAAAACAATCAACTTACTCGTCATTTTTTGTGACCGTGGGTCCCATTCCATGTTTGATCACAATTTGTGTCGTATTCACACGATCTGTCACTGGTCACATGATTGGTCCTCACTGAAATCAGTTGTCACGGGTCGTCTATCAGAACAGTGATCAGCAAGAATTGTTCTGTGAACTGGAAGTGACCCGGAGTCTTTATCTCTGGCCGGTGATGTCGATCGGAAGCTCTTTGGTCCATGGATTACATGTCCCTGTAACAGTTTACGCAGCGCTGTGTACATTGGCGGGGAGCCATTACAGTACTAAATACAGAGCTCAGGGTGTTAAAACCAGCTCGGCTTAAGAGTTGAGGTGTTACAGACATTCCAAAGGCCGAATTCTTCATCCAAAAAACGCAGCTCCAGTCACATCGGAATCTGTGCCAGCGGAAAGGGGCAGGAAGCTGGATCCGTCCACAAATCTGCCGAGAAGCCAGCCTAGATTGTAAGCTCATGGGCGCCCCGTCCTTATTTCCTCTTTTCTCACTTTCTTATTTCCATTTTCACACTCTGTAGATTAGAGAGTTCATTCCTTTCTTCATGAATCCATTAGTGACCCGGGCGGCCCGCTTAGAGAAGAACGGGGTTCAGGTCACTTCTCCTTCAAGAGGTCACCATTGGTGATGTGTCTATTCCATGTTCACCAGACAGATCACAGAGATACATCGGGCCAGATTCACGTAAGCTTTATGCCGGCGTATCTATAGATACGCCGTCGTAAGTACAAATGTGCGCCATCGTAGTGCGACGATTCCCCAAGCTAGATACGCCTGAAAAATAGGCTTCCGGCGTATCTTGGGTGCATAGTTACGCTGGACGCCCCATTGCAAATATGCAAATGAGAAAGATACGTCGATTCATGAATGTAGGTGCCCGGTGGAAAAGATACGCAAACCGTGTAAGGCTTATGTAAGGCTTACGTCCGATGTAAAGTTATTCTACCATATAGGTGGCGCAACCCATTCAAAGGTATGGGCCAGGGAACAGCCATCGTATGTTACGTCGTTTAAGTAGTGCTACGTGAATAGAGCTGTGCATAGGTTAGGTTCACGTCGTAGGCAGTGTATTGACGTATCTTAGGCAGCTATTTAGACGTGACTGTGAGCATGCGCACTGGGATGCGTCCAAGAGACAACGCATGCGCAGTTAGTTTTTTGAAGCTCAGCCCATCATGCATGGGGTCACGCTTCATTTTAATATAGCACGCCCACTTCCACCTACTTTGACTTACGTCGGCTTACGCTGACAACTATACGCTACGCCGGCGCAACTTTTGAGCGCATATTCTTTGTGAATACCATGCTTGCCTCTCAACGTTGCGTCGGCGTAGCATAAAGAAAATAAGCTACGCCGGAAGAAAGATGCGCCGATCTACGTGAATCTACCCCAATGTATCCAAGGAGATGTGTGACCAATCAGAACACAGAGATACAATGTATCCGAGGAGATGTGTGATCATGTTGATGTGGACAGAGAGAGTGTGTGATTTAGATTGAGCAGGCAGGTTATTCAGTTAGCTGCAGTGTATTTCATATATATATATATATTATATATATATATATATATATTTTCACTGCATTCCGTGTAGCCACGCCTATATCTGACTGCAGGCCATTCCTGGTGTACTTTTTCTATATACTTCAGGTGGTGTACACAGTACCGGGCACCCCTAGTGCAGCTGCTTCTACTTTTCTGGTGGTGTACACAGTATACAAAACAGTGTAGTATGGTTTTTCTAAACAAAATTTACATCATGTTCGGAAGGTCACCAAGGAGAGGCAGACGCTCACAGGCAGGGGAGGGTTGGCAGCCTTAGGCCTGGGGGGAAAGTCCAGTCAAGTGGCCCATAAAGCATGGAAAAGTGATGGATCAAGGAAAACAGTCTAAGATTTTTCAGGATCACAAGAGTCCGCACAGAGGCCCCCCTTACATCAGAGTCCGCACAGAGGCCCCCCTTACATCAGAGTCCACACAGAGGCCCCCCTTACATCAGAGTCCACACAGAGGCCCCCCTTACATCAGAGTCCACACAGGGGCCCTCCTTACATCAGAGCCCCACACAGAGGCCCCCCTTACATCAGAGGCCCCCCTTACATAGAAGTCAAAACAGAGGCCCCTCTTACATAAAAGTCAAAACAGAGGGCCCCCCCTTACATCAGAGTCCGCACAGAGCCTCCCCTTACATCAGACCCCATATACATCAGAGTCCGCACAGACGCCATATACATCAGAGTCTGCACAGACCCCATATATATCAGATCTGATGTAAGGGGTGTTCTGGGAAACTTGATTTAAGGGTGCATGCTGTGGACTATTGTGTAAAGATGGTCTCTACTCACCAAAGCCTGCCCCCTCCCCTTTAACAAAGTCCACAGAGTACCCCTTTTTATACACTGGGAGGCAGGAGAGACTAGAGAGGGCGAGCTTACCAGGATGGAGGCTGAGGCACAAACAGGCTGTCTGATGCTTTTTGGGTTCAAACTTCCTGTCCAGTGCCCACACATGCCTGGGAAGTGTGGGCAGAGCAGACTCAGAAGGAGGTGGAGCAGATGAGCTCTATCTCTCCTCATGTCTGTGCAGAGAGAGAAGGGGATGTCAGCGCTGGTGTGCGCTGAGGCTGAGCTATGTGTGAGACGAGACATAGCTCAGCTCTGCAGCCATCTACCTCGGAGCTGTCAAAGGCAGTGCGGCAGTGACTAAGGAAGTCACGAGGTGTGACGAGACGCGTAGGGATCCTAGGAGCCACAGAGTCCACACGCCTGACGCAGTGTGTTCCTGACGTCTGTTTGTTTTGTGCCTTTTGGATCGTTTTAAATGTGAGTTTTATTTATTTTTTTATTAAATGTGTTTTTTACCTTGCGGGATTGCGCTATGGTCTGTTTCTTTTATCATGTATGCCATCTGAGAGATCCCTTGTTGTGAGTGACCATCTGGCCAGCTTAGAAGAGGATATCTGCCATTAGAAGTACGAACTCGCTGTTCGTGGGAGATAGGCCCATCATCCATCACCCCGTGGTGAGTGGATGTACAAGTGACACTCGTTGCCTACTAGACGTCTTTTATTGTCACTCACTTGCTTTCTTTTTTGCTTTACCTTTACCGCTGAGGAGTGCCTCTGCTGCTTGCCCTGCCGAGGGATCACTGTCCTCCACCGGGAGGTGCTGTTGCAGGCTATCCGAGCTATAGCCTTGAGGTGAGGAGCTGGGGACCACCTGAGGTGCTTTCTGCTGTCACCCTTTCCTGGCACCACCATTTCAATTTGGACTTATCTGGACTCTTGGGTTTTTTCACTAGAGACTTTATTTATTTCACATTTTTTCCATCCAGAGGCATTTCCTCATGGAATTTTCTCTGGTCTTATAGTTTGGATTTAGGATTGTTTTTCACTGGTTTCACATTACACTGGCTAGTGTGTTGGGTTTTTCCTTATTGTAATAATAATTTTTGTATTTATTGGTTATCACCCTTATGTGTATATTCATTCACATCATTGTTTCGATTATGTTGGTTATCATGTTGTCCTAAACCCACCTGCATCCACCCATCCAGCCACCCGTCCCATCCATTCACCCCTATCACCCACACCCCCCCTCCTCCCCCCCTGTTCACTTTCAGCGCAGACAACACCCCCTTCTTTTACATATACATTTTTCTCTCTGCCCAGGACAGAGTGTCAGGAGTCTGCTGCAGAATCCCCAGTCCACCTTCCAGCCCAATTCCACTCCCACCCATCCCCCTTGGTAGCGCAGGAGTCTTTCCATATATATGTGTTAACAGAGCTCTAGCAGGCATATTCCTGCTCTGCAAAAATAGCATTTGGTAGTGGCGGACAGTGACTGTGCATAGTGTCACCAGCCCGGGGGGAGATTTCCACCCTGCCCCCTCTGCCAGCCCTCCCCTGCTCACAGGCCACTAAAAGAGGGCAAGCAGGCTCTGTGTCTACAGCCAACAGTGCTCGTGGTGGACACGGTGCATCCTCATCAGCACGCGGCCGTGGGACACACTTGTCCTTTTTTTCGACAGCTGGCCGTGTTGAGCCACAACATGCCGAAGACTTGGTAGAGTGGATGACCAAGCCGTCCTCATCCTCTCTCACCCAGGCTCAGGGTACTTTGCCTGCCAATGCAGTTGCCAACGCGGCCTCTTCCCTCTGCTCAATGGCATCACTTACTCCTTCCCTAGCCCCCTCTGCTCAATGGCATCACTTACTCCTTCCCTAGCCCCACCATGTCCTCCTGAGGAGTTCCCCGAACTGTTGACCACAGTGTTGGGTACATGCTGCATGAGGATGCGCAGCATTTTGAAGGCTCCAATGATGGTACCCAGCAAGAGGAAGGCAGTAATGTGAGCCCAGAGAGAGGGGGTGCCCAAGAAGGACAGCAATCTGGCAGTCATGTTCCCCCAGCTGTAGCATACTGCCAGGTTTTCTACAGTGATGAGGAGGGAGGGGATGATGAGGTCACTGACTCTACATGGGTGCCTAATAGGACAGAGGAGGAGGAGGAGGAGGAGAAGGAGGAGGAGAAGGCACATCTCCAACGAGGCAGGATGCCCTCCAGGGGCCAGCTTAAGGGCAGCACACCGACTGCATCACAACACAGAGCTCAGCAAGTGCAGGGCGCTGCTGTCTCTCAGCGTTATTCCAAAAGTTCTTTGGTGTGGGCCCTTTTTGAGACATGTGCATCACATCGCATCGTTGCTATTTGCAACATATGTCTCAAGCGTATCTCACGTGGCAAAAACATCACCCACTTGGGCACCACATGCTTGACCAGACATATGTCGACCTGCCATGCAGTTCGTTGCAAGTGTACCATGAAGACCCACAGTAAAGACCAAAGCGGACCTCCCCTTTCCCCTTATCAGCTGGGATCTCCAACCCCACTATACCCTCAGTCCTCTCTGAAACCTGCACTGATAGGACTGAAGGTGTAGAATTAGGTGTGTCACAACCTAGTAGTACATGCGGGCAATCTACTATCGTTACACCGATGACAGATTGTACCAGGCAAATTTCCCTGCCCCAGCTGCTGCAGCGCTGGAAGAAGTACTCTCCCAGCCATCCACATGCCCAGCGGTTGAATGCTAGCTTAGCAAAATTGCTAGCACTTAAAATTCTGCCCTTTCAGTTGGTAGATTCTGCCCCCTTCCGTGAGTTTGTGGAATGTGCGGTACCTCAGTGGCAAGTTGCCAAATGCCAATTTTTTACGAAATGCAATTCCGGCTCTCTACCGGCATGTGGAAGCCAATGTCTTGGCCTTGTTGGTCAGCAGTAAGGTGCATATTACCGCTGACTTATGGTCCAGCAGGCATGGACAGGGACGTTTCACACACTGGTTAACCGGGTGACTCTGCTGGCAGCTGGGAAGGATGCAGGACAGGGTTCAGTATTGTTGGAGCTTGTTCCGCCATCACACCTCCAAACCAGCGGTGCACTGTAGGCGTTCAAGGGGGTACGCAAGCACTTAGGCAAAAAGATGCCATGCGGTGCATGAGTTGGTCTGCTTAGGGGACAGGAGCCACACTGGGGCAGAGATTCTGTCAGCTTTGCAGGAGCAGGTTCAGAGGTGGTTGACACCACGCCAGCTTCAGCCAGGAATAGCTGTATGTGACAATGGCACCAACCTCCTTTCTGCCCTCCGACAGGGACACTTGACCCATGTTCCCTGTTTGGCTCAAGTTCTGAATTTTGTGGTGCAGTGGTTCTTGGGCAGGTACCCAGGCTTACAGGATGTCCTGGGGCAGGCCAGGAAAGTCTGTGGGTATTTCTGTGGGTCATATAATGCCTACTGCTCAGCTGGCTGACATTCAAAGAGAATGCAACCTGCCCAATAACCGCCTAATCTGTGACATGCCCTCCAGATGGAACTCTTCATTGGCCATGCTGCAGCGGCTGCACACGCAGCAGAGGATGTATGGCTGGACGCTATGAGGAAATGGCTTGTGGTTTCAGGTGATCGACACTAGGGATGAGCCGAACACCCCCGCATTCGGTGCGCACCAGAACGTTCGAACAGACCGCCCGTTCGCGCAAACATTTAGAACCATATTGAAGTCTATGGGACTCGAACGTTCAAATTCAAAAGTGCTAATTTTAAAGCCCAATATTCAAGTTATTGTTGGAAAACTTCTTTGAGAACCCGGGTCTTGCCCCAGGGAACATGTATCAATGAAAAAAAAGTTTTAAAAACATTTTAATGATGCTTAAAGTGAAAAAAATCCTTTAATATGGTACCTGCTGGGTGTCTATAGTAGTGGCACGTGTTTAGAAATGTCCCTGCACAACATGAGATTACTCTCAGAAAAAAGAAATGTAATACTGCTTGCGGCTTTAATGTAATGTTTGGTCCCTGCAATATGAATACAAATCATTGAAAAAAATAGCATGAGTTTCCCCGCCACCCCTCCCCCAGGTCATTACAAGACCCAGTGCCTCCCTGGCGCCCTAAGCAAAATGACATGGCACATTAAAAATGAGAAGCAGGGGGCTCTGACGACAGTGACATGTCACATTAAAGAAAGTTGAGAATCGGGGGAGGGGGTGTTCTGCTGTCGGAAATGACTCAGCCAGCGAGTTGAGAAGCGGGGGTGAGGTTGCAAAAATGACTTCTCACCAGACGGGGCCTCTAGTAATTTGGGGGGCCCTTTGCAGCTTTGCGGGGCCCTAAGCGGCTTGCATAGTGAGCCTATAGCGAGGATCGGCCCTGACAAGACCCTTTGGCCCTATATACTTTGATCATCAGTATACAGGCAGTGCAAACAAGAGACGGACTGTAGGTTTGTTAAGTAGAAACTGAACCATGTCATACTGTAATTGGAGCACAACAAAGAGCCACGTGCAAAGTATTGCATCAAAAATTGTTATTAGGCGCCCCTGTTACACAGGTGCAGAAAAATTGGGCCTTAGGCACTGGTGGCGGAGCCCAGAAACAAAACATTTCTTACTAGCTATCAGCAAGAAAAGTGAGGAGGAGAAGGATATTCCATCAGCAGCATAACAGGACAGTCACTCAGCATATCAGCATACGCAGTCTGACATTTCAAAAAAAAATATTCAGTTACATCAGCATCAGGTGCTTGGTAGCTGGTGTTGATCCAAGCCTGATTCATTTTGATGAAGGTCAGTCGATCAATGGACTCGGTGGAGAGGCGCACCCTGTGATCGGTAACAAAGCCTCCAGCAGCACTGAATGTGTGCATTCTAAAAGAACACTGGATGCAGGACAAGCCAGTAGCTCAATTGCGTACTGTGCAAGCTCTGGCCAGTGATCCATCCTCAAGACCCAGTAAGCCAGAGGATTTTCGGTGGGGAAGGTGTCCAAGTCGGATCTTGCCCCTAGGTATTCCCGCACCATGTAAACCAGACGCTGGCGATGGTTGCTGGAACCGGTCAGACCTTGGGGCTGCGGACTAAAAAATTGTCTGAACACAGCGGTCAGACAGCCACCTTTTCCACCGCTCCTTCTGTGACTCACCAAAGCCTCAGCAAGATGTTGTCCAGAGCCAGGTTTTGGTAATCCCCCCGGTTCTGGGAACGCATTGCACAGACCCTTCTGCAAGGCCTCCCGCAGAAGTTTCATCTTCTGCTCCCTCTGCGATGGCAACATAAGGTCCGCAACCTTACTCTTGTAACGTGGATCAAGGAGAGTCGCCAGCCAGTAATGATCCCTCTCCTTGATACCACGTACACAAGGATCCTTACGCAGGCTTTGCAGGATCAGGGAGACCATGCAGCGTAGGTTTGCAGAGGCATTCGGGGCACAGTCCTCTGGGTCACTGAGGACGACAGAATCCGCAGCCACCTCATCCCAGCCACGTAAAAGTCCATGGGTTCCTTGGGACTGTAAATGATCCCTTGAAGACTGTTGCTGCTGATGCTGAGTGCTAGGCTCCACCTCCATGCTACTGATACAATCATCCTCCTCCTCCTCCTCCTCCTCTTCCTGTGTGTTACGTACCTGGTTATGAGAGTCTGGTACAGGAGAGCCTCTCTTACGGCTCTGGTTCGCGAGCCGCTGAAATGGGAACAGCGGACTCGGAAAACAGAGGGGTAGGAGTGCCGAGGTGTTGAAGGGTAGAAGCAGGTGGATGAATACCTCTGGTGTGGAGACGTTGAGATGCTGAAGACACTGAGGTGGAGGATGGGTCAGCGACCCACACGGAAGCTGCGACTACTGCGGCACAAGCTGGTGAGGTAAGTTAGTATAGTAGACGATAACTGGAACAACAGGGTCAGACAAGCTGGGTCATAACTAGTAAGCAGGAGATATGCAGGCAGATAGCTGAATCGTAGTCGGTAAAAGCAGGCAGGTAGGTCTGGCAACGGAAGGTCAATCAGGTGGGTGGTCAAACAGGAGCCGGGTCAAGGGTTGGAGAGGTATGGATGGTCAGGCAAGCCAAGTCAAAGTTCAATCAGGTATTTCCAGCAGAAGATCAGAGTACAGGTCTCAGATGTGGATCAAACAGCAACAAACTTTTAAAGGGGTTTTGGCGCCACGGCCAATTAAAGCGCACGCGCGCACTCCCGCGTGCGCCCTCGCTCACTGTGCACGAGCGCGGGACACGTGACGGGTGCTGGCTGCATGGAGGGAGACTGTGTGGGGGAAGCCTGCAGAGAGGAAGATGGCATGGAGGTGAGTCCCTGACACTGTGTGCTAGGTGGGCAAGCAGGACCACTGTCTGGATAAAGGGGGCCTTGAGAGGTAAGGAAGTCCTCCTCTTCCTCCCTCTGTTCTGCCTCAAGGGCCCTGTCCATTATTCCACGTAGCGTGTGCTCCAACATGTGAATAAGAGGGACAGTCTCACTGATGCATGCACTGTCACTGCTCACCATCCTCGTGGCCTCCTCAAATGGTGACAGGACAGTGCATGGATCCCTGATCAAGGCCCCTGGCGTGGGAAAAAAAACCAAGCTCCCCTGACCCAGTTCTGCTGCCATATTGGCACAGGTACTCATTGATGTCCCTCTGCTGCGTGTGCAGCCGCTGCAGCATGGCCAACGTAGAGTTCCATCTGGCGCCTACGGAGCACGGTTGGTTCAGAGGAAACATCAGCACAGGAAGAGGCCACAGAGGAAGAAGAGGAGGGGGTGGAGAAGAGAGGTATGTCACAACCAGTAGTAGTGTTTTGGAGGCGTGGTGGCGGAACAACCTCCAAAACTACTGTACCTTGCCCTGCGTCCTCCCCAGCTGCCAGCAGAGTCACCCAATGCGCCGTGAAATATGGGTAACATCCCTGTCCATGGCTGCTGGACCATGAGTCAGCGGTAATACGCACCTTACCACTGACCGCCCTTTCCAACGAGGCATGGACATTGCCTTCCACATGCTGGTAGAGAGCCGGAATCGTCTTCCGTGAGAAAAAGTGGCGTTTGGGTACTTGCCACTGAGGTACTGCACATTCCACAAACTCATGGAAGGGGGCAGAATCTACCAACTGAAAAGGTAGCAGTTGAAGTGCTAGCAATTTCGCTAAGCTAGCATTCAACCGCTGGGCATGTGGATGGCTGGAAGAGAACTTCTTTTGGCGCTGCAGCAGCTGGGGCAGGGAAATTTGTCTGGTACTATCAGTAGATTGCCCGCATGTACTACTACTACTAGGTTGTGACACACCTATTTCTACACCTTCAGTGCAGGCTTCAGAGAGGACTGGGGGTCTAGTGGGGTTGGAGGTCCCAGCTGATGAGGGGCAAGGGGCGGTCCGCTTTGGTCTTTGGTGTGGGTCTTTCTGGTATGCTTGCCAACGAACTGCATGGCAGGTCGACATATGTCTGGCCAAGCATGTGGTGCCCAAGTGGGTGATGTTTTGGTCACACGAGATACGCTTGCGACATATGTTGCAAATAGCAAAGGTACGATCTGATGCACATGTCTCAAAAAAGGCCCACACCAAAGAACTTTTGCAGTAACGTTGAGACACAGCAGCGTCCTGCACAGGCGTAGATATGCGCTGTAATGCAGTTGGTGTGCTGCCCTTAAGCTGGCCCCTGGAGGGCATCCTGCCTCTTTGGAGATGTGCCTGTGCCTCGTCCTCCTCCTCCTCCTCCTCTCTCCTATCAGGCACCCACGTAGAGTCAGTGACCTCATCATCCCCTCCCTCCTCATCACTGTCGAAAACCTGGCAGTATGCTCCAGCTGGGGGAACATCATCACTGATAAATTACTGTCCTTCTCGGCCACCCCCTCTCCCTGGGGTCACACTAATGCCTTCCTCTATCAGTGTTCCGTCATCGGAGTCTTCAAAACGCTGCGCATCTTCATTCAGCATGTACCCAACACTGTGTTGAAACAGTTCGGGGGACTCCTCAGGAGGACATGGTGGTACTAGGGAAGGATTGTGTGATGCCATTGTGCAGAGGGAAGAGGACACCTTGGCAGCTGCTTTGCCAGACAAACTTAGATCAGTCTGTGTGAGAGAGGATGAGGAGGATGAGGACGGCTTGGTCATCCACTCTACTAATTTCTCTGCATGTTGAGGCTCAACACGGCCAGCTACCGAAAAGAAGGACGAGCGACCAAGGCCATGGCCGCGGGCTGAAGAGGATGCAGCACATACACTACCAGCGTTACCTCTACATGCAGAGCCTGCTTGCCCTCGTGACTCTCTGCCTCTCTTTGTTGTCCTTCCAGACATTTTAATGGCCTGCACAGGACAAAATCAGTACACACACCTCGTACTTTTAGGTACAAACTGGAGAGGACAAGTGCAGTAAACTCCAAGTAGGTTTAAGTGAAAACTATACAGCACAAGTGCAGTAACACCAACTACGTTTAGGTGCTAATAAACAGCACAAGTGCAGTAACAACTACGTTTAGGTGCAAATAAACAGCAGAAGTGCAGTAACAAAAAGTATGTTTAGGTGCTAGTGAACAGCACAAGTGCAGTAACACAAAGGACGTTTAGGTGCAACTGAACAGCACAAGTGCAGTAACACCAAGTACGTTTAGGTGCAAATAAACAGCAGAAGTGCAGTAACACAAAGGACGTTTAGGTGCTATTAAACAGCCAACGTGCAGTAACAGCAACTGCGTTTAGGTGCTATTAAACAGCAAACGTGCAGTAACAGCAACTGCGTTTAGGTGCTATTAAACAGCAAACGTGCAGTAACAGCAACTGTGTTTAAGTGCTATTAAACAGCAAACGTGTAGTAACAGAAAATGCATTTAGGTGCTATTAAACAGCAAACGTGTAGTAACAGAAAATGCATTTAGGTGCTATTAAACAGCAAAGGTGCAGTAACAGCAAATGCGTTTATGTGCTATTAAACAGCAAACCTGCAGTAACAGCAAATGCGTTTAAGTGCTATTAAACAGCAAACGTGCAGTTACAGCAACTCCGTTTAGTTGCAAATAAACAGGACAAGTGCAGTAACACTGAGTACTATGTTTAGCACACAGGCAATACAACACGTTAGAAGACTGCATCTAGCACAATCTACTACCTGACAAATAGGAATAGCTGATCAAGCTAAGCTATACAGTGTATAAATATATGTACAACTCCTGGGATGTATATATATCCTCTACACACTGTAAATTAAGCTAAACTGACTAGCCTGCCTGCTCTATCTAGCTATATAAAAAGACAATCTCGTCTCTCTGACTGATCTCTGTTCAGTGCCGGAACACACTACACAAGGTGCCCGGCAGGCGGCCTTATATAGTGTGGGGCGTGTGCTAAAGCCCTGAGCCATAATTGGCCAAAGCCACCCTGGCTTTGGCCAATTGTGGCTCTTCATTATTTGCGCGCTGTGATTGGCCAAGCATGCGGGACATACAGCATGCTTGGCCAATCATCAGCGCGCAATGCCGCAGTGAATTCAATGGGCCGTTGCGAGTCACTCGAATTTGTCACGAACGTCCGGTTTTGTTTGAATTTCGTCGAACAAACGGACAATGTTCGAGTTGAACATACGTTCGTATCGAACACGAAGCTCATCCTTAATCGGCATGTTCCTCAGATAGATGGGATGTATGGCTGGGCACTGTGAGGGACGGGCTCGTGGTTTCAGGTGATCGGCACGTTCCTGGGATAGATGGGATGTATGGCTGGGCACTGTAAGGGACGGGCTTGTGAATTCAGGTGATCGGCACGTTCCTCGGATAGATGGGATGTATGGCTGGGCACTGTGAGGAACGGGCTCGTGGTTTCAGGTGATCGGCACGTTCCTCATATAGATGGGATGTATGGCTGGGCACTGTGAGGAACGGGCTCGTGGTTTCAGGTGATCGGCACGTTCCTCGTATAGATGGGATGTATGGCTGGGCGCTGTGAGGAACGGGCTGGTTGTGTCAGGTGATCGGCACGTTCCTCGGATAGATGGGATGTATGGCTGGGCGCTGTGAGGAACGGGCTCGTGGTTTCAGGTGATCGGCACGTTCCTCGGATAGATGGGATGTATGGCTGGGCGCTGTGAGGAACGGGCTCGTGGTTTCAGGTGATCGGCACGTTCCTCGGATAGATGGGATGTATGGCTGGGCACTGTGAGGAACGGGCTCGTGGTTTCAGGTGATCGGCACGTTCCTGGGATATTTTGGCAGAGGAAGGATCGTGTACACAGCATTACTAGGAATAACACAAGCTCTCTTTCTGATTCACAAGGCGCCCGCCGGCAGGAAGGAAGG
Organism: Rana kukunoris; assembly: GCA_029574335.1. NCBI lineage: Eukaryota > Metazoa > Chordata > Amphibia > Anura > Ranidae > Rana > Rana kukunoris. Next base: position 197,012 of record JAJQKJ010000017.1, read on the forward strand.
TGTTATTCTGTCTCATTAGGAGATGTTTGCACACCGCCTCGCCCGCTGACTTTGGAGTCCATTTCAATTGTTTGTGGGCAGAACCAATCCGGGCCCAAAGTGTTTATCCTGAACGGGGCCCAAGGCTGGTGAGCTATTCTCAGCCCTAACAGATGAATTTACTCAGCTTATGTACAGGAGACATCCAACCTTCTACAACACCCCGATACTGAGAGCAATGACCCCCCCCCCACAGTGTGTCCCCCACCACCAGCCATGGGCTCCCCGGTACTGAAAACAATGACACCCCCCACAATGTGTCCCCCACCACCAGCCATGGGCTCCCAGGTATTGAGAGTAATGACCCCCCCCACAGTGTGTCCCCCATCACCAGCCATGGGATCCCCGAAACCGAGAGCAATGACCCCCCCACAATGTGTCCCCCATCACCAGCCATGGGCTCCCGGGTACTGAGAGCAATGACCCCCCCCACAATGTGTCCCCCACCATCAGCCATGGGGTCCCCGGTACTGAGAGTAACGATCCCCCCACAGTGTGTCCCCCACCACCAGCCATGGGCTCCCAGATATTGAGAGTAATGACCCCCCCACAGTGTGTCCCCCACCACCAGCCATGGGCTCCCCGGTACTGAGAGCAATGACCCCCCACAATGTGTCCCCCAAGACCAGCCATGGGATCCTAGGTACTGAGAGCAATGACCCCCCCCACAGTGTGTCCCCCACCACCAGCCATGGGCTACCAGGTATTGAGAGTAATGACCCCCCCACAATGTGTCCCCCACCACCAGCCATGGGCTCCCCGGTACTGAGAGTAATGACCCCCCCACAGTGTGTCCCCCACCACCAGCCATGGGCTCCCCAGGACTGAGAGTAATGACACCCCCACAGTGTGTCCCCCACCACCAGCCATGGGCTCCCCGGTAATGAGAGCAGTGACCCCCCCACAATGTGTCCCCACCACCAGCCATGGGCTCCCCAGTACTGAGAGCAATGACCCCCCGCAATGTGTCCCCCAACACCAGCAATGGGCTCATAGATACTATAAGCAATGACCCCCCCACAATGTGTCCCCCACCACCAGCCATTTGCCCCCAGGTACCGAGAGCAATGACCCCCCCCCCACAATGTGTCCCCCATCACCAGCCATGGGCTCCCCGGTACTGAGAGCAATGACCCCCCACAATGTGTCCCCCAAGACCAGCCATGGGCTTCCACGTACTGAGAGCATTGACCCCCCACAATGTGTCCCCCAACACCAGCCACAGGCTCCCCGGTACTAAGAGCAATGATCCCCCACAATGTGTCCCCCAATACCAGCCATGGGCTCCCCGGTACTGAGAGCAATGACCCCCCACAATGTGTCCCCCAACACCAGCCATGGGCTCCCAGATACTGAGAGCAATGACCCCCCCCCCAATGTGTCCCCCACCACCAGCCATGGGCTCCCAGGTACTGAGAGCAATGACCCCCCACAATATGTCCCCCACCACCTGCCATGGACTTTCCCGGTACTGAAAGTAATGACACCCCCACAGTGTGTCCCCCACCACCAGCCATGGGCTCGCCGGTACTGAGAGCAATGACCCCCCCCACAATGTGTCCCCCACCACCAGCCATGGGCTCCCTGGTACTGAAAGTAATGACACCCCCACAGTGTGTCCCCCACCACCAGCCATGGGCTCCCGGGTACTGAGAGCAATGACCCCCCCAACAATGTGTCCCCCACCACCAGCCATGGGCTCCCAGGTACTGAGAGCAATGAGCCCCCCAACAATGTGTCCCCCACCACCAGCCATGGGCTCCCGGGTACTGAGAGCAATGACACCCCCACAATGTGTCCCCCACCACCAGCCATGGGCTCCCCGGTACTGAGAGCAATGACACTTCCCACAATGTGTCCCCCACCACCAGCCATAGTCTCCCCGGTACTGAGAGCAATGACCCCCCACAATGTGTCCCCCACCACCTGCCATGGGCTTTCCTGGTCCTGAAAGTAATGACACCCCCACAGTGTGTCCCCCACCACCAGCCATGGGCTCCCTGGTACTGAGAGCAATGACCCCCCCCACAATGTGTCCCCCACCGCCAGCCATGAGCTCCCTGGTACTGAGAGTAATGGCACCCCCCACAATGTGTCCCCCATCACCAGCCATGGGCTCCTGGGTACTGAGAGCAATGATCCCCAACAATGTGTCCCCCACCACCAGCCATGGGCTCCCAGGTACTGAGAGCAATGACCCCCTCAACAATGTGGGGAAGTGCAGTGACATGTGTTTGAGTAAATGTTGCGGGCCGAATTGAAAGTGAAAGTGACTTTTGGGAACCGATCCCTGTACGCTTGCACAGTACGCCTGAACATCGGGAGGTTCATTTGCATACTGAGCATGCGTACACGGCAATTTCGGGGATTCACGTGCGCCTTGTCAGTACGCTGGGAAAATCTTGGTAAATACCAAGCGGCGTACCCGTAATTGCGCTGCGTGACCTGGCGCACGGGAATTCCCGAACGGTTTTCAGCTTGCGCTGACCACGAAGGGGAACTCTGCGCCAAATTTCAAACAAAAAAACGGCGCAGGTTCCCCTCCAGGGGTACATTAGGCTCTTCGGCTTGGTCTGGAATGTGAGGAGTTAAACCCACGCTGAAAAAACAGCGTGGGGTTCCCCCCAGATCCAGACCAAACCCTCATGCCAGGCACGCAGTCTGGCTGGACAGGAATGGGGGTGGGGACGAGCGAGCGGCCCCCCTCTTCTGAGCCGTACCAGACCGCACTGCCCCCCACCCCAAAGCACTCTTGTCCCCACGTCGATAGGGAAAAGAGCCTCTTCCCGACAACCCTGGCCGTTGGTTGTCGGGGTATGCGGGCGGGGGCAAATCGGAAACTGGGAGCACCCTTTAATAAGGGGGCCCCCAGATTCCGGCCCTCCACCCTATGTGAATGAGTATGGGGTACCCCTACCCAATCACCTGGGGGAAAAGTCTATAGTAAAAAAACACACCACACACATTTTTTTAATAATTTATTAGTCAGCTCCGGGGGTCTTCTGCCAGGGCCCTCCTTTCTGGTTTAAGCTCTTTTACAAGGGGGGGGGGTGTAGGCCCGGTCTTCTCTCTTCCGCTGGGGCCATGGGCTTTGCCGTTTTCTGCCGGGGGGAGCTCCAGCCCCCCGGGTCTTCTCTGCTGTCTTCCAACAGGGGCACCACCCCAGTCTTCTCCGCTGTCTTCCGCCGGGGCTCCCCACCCCATTAAGCTCCTTTACTTTCGGGGGGGGGGGGGGCCGCAGGCTTCGTCATTTTCTGCCTGGGGGGTGAGTCAGCACCCGGTCTTCTCCGGTGTCTTCCACCGGGGCCCCGGGCTTCTCTCGATGCCTTCTCTGTTGCCTCTTCTGCCTGGCACCTCCACGGGGGCCAGGGCTTCTCTCCGCTATCTTCTTCCTTCTCTTCCATTGGATGTTGACACGACGACCTCCTCCGCTGTAATGCCTTCTGAGCGGTGGGCATTGACTTATATAGGCATAGGGCGTGGTCACCGGGTGATGCCACCATGTGACCTCAACCCTTGTGACATAACATTCCCTGGGCATGATGGGAATGTGATGTCACAAGGGTTGAGGTCACATGGTGGCATCACCCTGTGACCACGCCCTATGCCTATTTAAGTCGATGCCCATCGCCCAGACGGCATTACAGCGGAGGAGTTTGTTGTGTCAACATCGAAAGGAAGAGAAGAAGGAAGAAGATAGCGGAGAGAAGCCCTGGCCCCCGCAGAGGAGCCAGGCAGAAGCGGCAGGCACCGGAGAAGCCCGGAGGGTGGCGCCCACGGTGGAAGACAGAGGAGAAGACCGGGGGGCTGGAGCACCCCCCGGCATAAAACGTATGTAACAAAGCTTAATGGGTTGGGGGGCCCCAGCGGAAGACAGCGGAGAAGACCGGGGTTGGCGCCCCCCAGCGGAAGACAGCAGAGAAGACCGGGGGGGCTGGAGCACCCCCTGGCAGAAAACGTTGAAGCCTGCTGTACCATGCGGTCCCTGAGTTCCAGGACATAAGGCACTATGGGGGTCCCCTCCCGTTCTGTCTCTCCCTCCCAGTGTCCTCTAATGAGATCGAGGGGTCCGCGCACCCTTCTCCCATAGAGTAACTCGAACGGGGAGAAACCAGTGGATTCCTGGGGTACCTCTCTGTACGCAAATAGCAGGTGAGGCAGAAATCTCTCCCAGTCCCTGCAAGCATCCGAAAAGGTCCTCAGCATCTGCTTGAGGGTCCCATTGAAGCGCTCACAGAGACCATTCGTCTGTGGGTGGTAAGGTGAGCTAAGTAGGGGTTTAACACCTTCCAAAACTGCTGGGTGAGCACTGCGGTAAACTGGGTTCCCTGGTCAGAGAGGATCTCCTGAGGGAACCCCACTCTAGTGAATATCTTAACCAGGGCATCAGCTACTGTCTCTGCTTCAATGTTGGACATAGCAACTGCCTCTGGGTAACGGGTGGCATAGTCCACCACGGTGAGAATATACTTCTTCCCAGATGGACTAGGTCTGGCCAAGGGACCCACAATGTCAACAGCTATGCGGTAAAAGGGCTCCCCGATAATAGGCATAGACACAAGTCTAGCCTTAGGGTGGTCACCCCTCTTGCCTACCCGTTGGCATGTGTCACACGTTTGGCAGTATTGTCGCACATCCTGGTTAATATTGGGCCAAATGAAATTCTGTGTGATCCTATGGGCTGTGCGACAGGACCCTAGATGTCCTGCTAGTGGTACATCATGCCCGATTCGCAGAATCTCCAGCTGGTATTTTTTAGGTACCACCAGCTGTCTTTTCTGTGAAGGGGCCTTACTTCTCTGGGCTGGCTTGGGGATCCTATACAGTCTGTCCCCCGCCCATTCATAAAGCTCCCCATCTATTCCCCTTTCCCGAGTATCTGCCTTAGCCCTATACCTCTGTAAGGTCGGGTCCTCCCGGGTTTCCCTCCCGAATACATTTGGGGTATCCCAGCCTAGGGGCGCCTGATCTATAGTACATGTCGGGGAAGATAGTTTTACCTGGGTCTCAGCAGCAAGCGGGTCAGTTCCAGCATCACGGGCCTGGGCGCGGGTAGTCACTGGGTTGGCTTCATCAGGGCCCATGGGAGCGTAAGCAGAAACAAGAGGGGCCAAATCATTTCCCAGTAGTACATCCGCTGGCAAATCTTTCATCACCCCCACATTAACGTGTCCTGAACCAACCCCCCAATCCAAGTGAACACGGGCAACGGGCAGACGGAAGACAGTGTCTCCCGCCACTCTTACAGCTACTGTGTCTCCGGTGTGCTGGCTCTCTGGAATAAGGTTCTTCTGTAGCAGGGTCATGGTGGCCCCAGAATCACGTAGCCCATTGGCTACCTTTCCATTGACCCAGACAGTCTGCCTGCGTTGCTGCCTGTTGTCCCGGTTAGCTGCTTGTACTGGATCAGCCTCGTGCAGGATGCCCCAATGTTCTTCTTCCTCAACGCAGTGGGCCACCAGCATGGGTGTGTGGGGGTTCCCCCTTTCTGGCTGTCTCCATGACTGTGACTGCCTGGCCGGATTCAAGGGACAGTCTGACTTTTTGTGCCCTGGTTGTTTACACCCAAAACACTTGATGGGTTGTGAGTAGCCCTGGGAGTTGAACCTGGGCTGCTGAGGATAAGTGGCCACTTGAGGTGGTGCTGTAGGACGGTTACGACTGGGGTTTGTAGGCAATAGCCGGAGGGGGTGCCGGGGATCGATAATCCACCCGAGCTGTTGTCTTGACCACAGAGTTATCCAGTTTGCGGGCGTCTGTGTATTCGTCCGCCAGGCGAGCTGCTTCCGGCAAGGAGAAAGGTTTTCAGTCCCGGACCCACTCTCTGACTTCCAGGGACAGTTTGTCAAAGAAGTGCTCCAGCAGGAACACTTGCAGCACCTCTACCCCGGATACTGCTTGACATCCATCGATCCAGTGGGATGCAGTGCGGTGTAGGCGGCATGCCCACTCGGTATATGAGTCTCCTGCTTGCTTGCTCGTTTCTCGGAAACGCCTCCGGTATGCCTCTGGTGTGACGGCATACCTGACCAAAAGTGCTTCTTTTACCAGTCCATAGTTCATAATATCCTTGTCTGGGATGGCCCTGAATGCTTCACTGGCCCGGCCGGACAATTTCCCAGACAAAATGGTAACCCATTCCTCGGTGGGTACCCGGTGTAGGGCACATTGCCGTTCAAAATCAGCAAGGTACCCATCAATCTCCCCTTCAGCTTCAATTAAATTCTTAAAAGCAGCAAAATGTATTTGTCTCCTTTCCGTTGGTGCTGCTGTGACTTCTGCTGCTGCAGAACCTCTTTGTGGTAGCAAATGTGCATCCACAGCTGCTATAACCCGGTCTATGATCTCCGGTGGAGGGTTAGGACCATAATGTGCCAGTCTTAGTTCAACAGCCCGATTAAAACTTGCCTCTTCAGGTGTCCTGTCCGTTACGCTGGGTCTTTCCGTTACGCTGGGCCCTTCCGTTATGCTGGCCCTCTCCGCTCCATCCATTTGGACAAGTTCTGCGATAATGTCCATCTTCTTACGGTTGCTGGCCGATCTGCCCCGGCTCTCCAGTAAGTCCATGAGGGAAGAGAGCTTCATCCGTTCATACACCGTCTCCATTGTCCTGTGTCCTTGTAGCCGTCCTTCTGAAGATGGAATCATCCCACCGCTGTGCCACCAATGTAACGGTCACCACCGCTTTCGACCTTCCATCCAACCACGACAAGCTTATCTGACACACTCCGACAATATTGCATACACGATCCATATCCTTTCCCAGAATAAGACGAGACAGAGCTCCGTTCTTGCTTCCAAAGATATGACAATTTATTGGTATTTTCTCAGCTTCTTATACAGTCTCAAGCATAATGCAGTTTATCACAGGACAATGTAGTCTCCACCCCCCTATTCACTCACTGAGGATAATTCTTTAATTGGTAGCTAGACATGACGGCACCGTATCATCAATAGTGTTCAATTAACCTTGAATAGTAACACAGACATCTAGTTGAATAAGTTTATCTAGGCAGCTTTATCACACAATGGCAGAGTCTTGTGAGAGTGGGTGTCTTTACAGTGGATAGCCAACACCTTAAGATATTTCAATAGCCTATTATACAAAAGGTATGACTCACTGGCTGACCTGGTCATGTCATCATGACTCCTTGTGATATCTCAGTCCTGAAATATGAAGTATTATTAATGTCCCATCTCATGTAATATGAATTATGATTCTTTGTCACCCTATGTACAAAAGTGACTCCTGTTACACCTGCAGCCCCCCGAATGTAACACAGCTTAATGGGGTGGGGGGCCCCAGTGGAACACAGTGGAGAAGACAGGGTGTGGCGCCCCCGGCGGAAGACAGCAGAGAAGACCAGAGGGGCTGGCACACCCCCCGGCAGAAAACTTCGAAGCCCGCGCCCCCCAATGTAAAAGAGCTTAATGGGGTGGGGGCCCTGGCAGAAGACCCCCCAGCTGACTAATAATTTTTTTTTTAAATGTGTTTGGTGTCTTTTTTTACTTTACATTTTTCCCCCAGGTGAATGGGTAAGGGTACGATGTACCCCATACTCATTCACATAGGGTGGGGTGCCGGAATCTGGGGGCCACCTTTTTAAAGGGGGCTCTCAGATTCTGATAAGCCCCCCACCCGCATACCCTGACAACCAACAGCCAGGGTTGTTGGGAAGAGGCCCTTGTCCCTATCGACATGGGGACAAGAGTGCTTTGGAGTGGGGGGCAGTGCCCCCCTTCCCCAAAGCACACACTCCCCCATGTCGAGGGCATGCGGTCTGGTACGGCTCAGTAGGGGGGGGGCGCTCGCTTGTCCCCACCCCCCTTGCTGTCCGGCCAGACTGCGTGGTTGGATAAGGGTTTGGTCTGGATCTGCGGGGGAACCCCACGCCGTTTTTCGGCGTAGGTTTAACCCCTTACGTTCCAGACCAAACCTAAGGGCCTGGTATGCACCTAGAGGGGAGCCCACGCAATTTTTTTTTTTTTAAATTGGTGTGGAGTTCCCCTTAAAATCCACACCAGACCTGAAGGGCCTGGTATGGATATTTGGGGGGAACCCCACGCCATTTTTTTTTTACGACAGGGTTCCCCTTAATATGCATACCAGACCTGAAGGGCCTTGTAATGGAATTTGGGGGGACCCCATGCTTTTTTTCCAGAGCCGACAATTCATTAGAGCCACAAAGCTGGTTTTAAATGACTTTTTTCCATTCAGAAATGACACTTTGTGCAGGGACAGTTCTATGTGCGGGAAACATGCGCCACTTCACTTGCTGACTTTACACCCCCCCCCCATGTACGAAATTTAAAGGAATATTTTACTTTCAATGCTCCCGAAAAACGTCCGTTTTTAAAAATAAAAAAAGCATTGAAGGACGCGGGTCCCCAAATACTCCCCTGGGGCAGGTTCCGGGTCCCCAAACACTCCCCTGGGGCAGGATCTGGGTCCCCAAACACTCCCCTGGGTCCCCAAACACTCCCCTGGGGCAGGACCCGGGTCCCCAAACACTTTTTAGGACAATAACTTGCATATCAGCCTTTAAAATCATCAACACTTTTGATTTCCCCCATAGGCTTCTACAGGGAGTTCAGGGCGGCTTTACTTATTGTGACGGTAGTAGCAAATATCCCCGTCAAGCATTCCCTTCTTCTCTAATAAAAGAAAATCACCCAATAATAATGCAGAGCTCATTACTAATGTTCAGATAAAGGAACACCTGGGTAGCAGTGATCATAACATGATTTCGTTTAATGTAAACTATAAGCAAGAAATACATACAGGAAAGATAAAAACACTTAATTTCAAGAGAGCAAATTTTCAAAGCATGAGGACTGCTCTCCAGGGCTTGGACTGGGAGGGAATATTGGCACCGATGAACACAGAACAGAAATGGGAATTCTTCAAAAAGACTCTTTGGAACCTCACTGCAAAGTATATTCCCATGGGCAATAAGTTTAAAAGGCTACAGATAAAACCTATGTGGCTCACGGTCAAAGTTAAAAAAAGCTATAAACAATAAGAAAATAGCTTTTAAAAAATATAAAAATGAAGGAACACTAGTGTCGTTTAAATGTTACAAAGAATATAATAGAATATGTAAAAAGGAAATCAAGGATGCAAAAATTCAAAATGAACGACAGATTGCAAAAGATAGTAGGACAAACCCCAAAAAATTCTTTAAATATATTAATAGTAAAAAGGTCAAGTCTGAGCATGTAGGCCCTTTACAAAATAATCTAGAGTGGGTGACTGAGGACATAGAGAAGGCAAATTTATTAAATGCTTTCTTCAGCTCTGTGTATACAATGGAGTATGGGGGAGCTCATGTCGATATAGGGGGTGGGAGTGACACAGCCCCAAATCCACAATGGCTCAAAAGTGATATGGTCCAGAAATATTTAGACAGAATAAAGGTTGATAAAGCACCTGGACCAGATGGCATCCACCCACGGATCCTAAAAGAATTGAGCTCTGAAATTTCAAAGCCACTGTATCTAATATTTAGGGACTTATTAATGACAGGAATAGTACCACTGGATTGGCATAAAGCCAATGTGGTGCCCATATTTAAAAAGGGAACAAAGTCTTTACCTAGTAACTATAGACCTGTTAGTTTAACTTCTATAGTTGGAAAGATACTGGAACGTTTAATAAAAGACCACATGGATGAGTTCTTGCTGGAAACAAACTATTTAAGCAGCAGACAGCATGGATTAATGAAGGACAGAAGTTGTCAGACAAACCTGATTTCCTTTTATGAAGAGGTAAGTAAAACCCTGGACAGAGGCGTGGCAGTGGGCGTGGTATACTTGGACAGAGGCGTGGCAGTGGACGTGGTATACTTGGATTTTGCAAAAGCGTTGGATACAGTTCCCCACACACGGCTCATGTGTAAGGTAAGGTCTACAGGATTAGATATATCAGTTTGTAAATGGATAGAAAACTGGCTGAAAGACAGAATTCAGAGAGTTGTGGTTAATGATTCTTACTCTGAATGGTCCAAGGTTATCAGCGGTGTACCCCAAGGTTCAGTGTTGGGTCCCTTACTTTTCAATATATTTATAAATGATATTGGTTCTGAGATCCAAAGTAACATTTCTGTTTTTGCAGATGACACCAAGCTATGCAGTGGAATAATGTCCTTGCAGGATGTCTCCAATTTACAAGCCGACCTCAATGCTCTGTCTAATTGGGCGACTAAGTGGCAGATGAGGTTTAATGTTGATAAATGTAAAGTTATGCACTTGGGGGCTAAGAATATTCATGCATCATACATGCTAGGGGGAGTACAACTGGGGGGATCTGTAGTGGAGAAGGATCTGGGGGGATCTGTAGTGGAGAAGGATCTGGGGGTTTTAGTTGATCATAAGCTCAATAATAACATGCAATGCCAAGCTGCGGTTTCCAAAGCGAGGAAAGTCCTTTCTTGTATAGAGAGGTATGGACTCCAGAGATAGAGATATCATTTTGCCCCCCTCCCCCCTGTACAAATCATTAGTAAGACCTCATCTGGAATATGCAGTCCAGTTTTGGGCACCAGTTCTCAAAAAGGATATCGGAGAACTGGAGAAAGTGCAGAGAAGGGCAACCAAACTGATAAGAGGCCTGGAGGAGCTCAGCTATGAGGAAAGATTAGAGGAACTGAATTTATTCTCTCCTGAGAAGAGGAGAATAAGGGGGGATATGATCACCATGTACAAATACATAAGAGGTCCATATAGTGAACTTGGTGTTGAGTTATTCACTTTAAGGTCAACACTGAGGACAAGGGGGCACTCTTTACGTCTGGAGGAAAAGAGATTTCACCTCCAAATACGGAAAGGTTTCTTCACAGTAAGAGCTGTGAAAATGTGGAACAGACTCCCTCCAGAGGTGGTTCTGGCCAGCTCAGTAGATTGCTTTAAGAGAGGCCTGGATTCTTTCCTAAATGCACATAATATAACTGAGTACTAAGTTTTGTAGGTAAAGTTGATCCGGGGTAAATCCGATTGCCTTTCGGGGGATCAGGAAGGAATTTTTTCCCCTCCGGTAGCAAATTGGATCATCACTCTGCTGGGTTTTTTTGCCTTCCTCTGGATCAACTGTGGGTATGGAGTTGGGTGTATGGGAGGATGTACTGTGTTTTACTTTGTTTTATTTTTATTTTTTTTTATGGTTGAACTGGATGGACTTGTGTCTTTTTTCAACCTGACTAACTATGTAACTATGTAATATTCCACGAGTAGGAATATCCCTGGCATCTCCGAATCATCCACACATGAGCCAAAGCTTAATGCTGGATGTGACGAGACCCTTTCTCGCCCAGGTCCTGCTCTCCCGGCACTCCTCTGCTTTCATCGGATGAGATTGCAGATTGCAACATCTGATGGTGCGGTCATCCAAGGTTCCAGGATCCAACCGACAGGTGCCGATCGGACTTATCAAGAACACACATCACACAAGTTGTATGTATGTTCAAACAGGACACCTTTATTGAAAGTACACAGCACACTTTTATACAGAATTTGGAACATCCTGCCCCCAACAACCGCTTTCTTATTGGTCCTTTTTAAAGTCAAATGAGGACTTGAAAATGACACAGAGATTGGTCAGAAAGGTTTGAATAGAAAGACTGTCATGTGTGTTGAGACAGAAGCCCCCAGGGGGTAATTACTACAATGAAGCAATCAGGACAACAATTAACATGAGTCAATTATCTAATCAGGTAGCCGGACGAGGTGGCTAGGCGTCTCGTCTCTGACAACGGCTATTCATCTGCAGAACACAATGAAAAGGTATTTTACAAGCCACTTAGCATTCCAATAGTCTGTTCTAAGCATTGAAAGGTCATTGTCCCTTACTGGCAGCATGGCAATCTGGTTTAAACAGGTTTTACAGCGGCCGTTATCCTGGAGACAAAGGGGAAAGTAATCCAATTATCCAGGGCTAGAGGCAGACTCCATAGAGCACAATGGTTGAAAAAAGTCATGAAACCCTTTAGAATACAAAAAGTCACCTTTTACCCATAACACACAGACATTAAAATAGCAGGGAGAGAATTAAACTGAAGTATATAGGCAATTTGCATAAAAGTCCTTCACAATGGCCCCCCCTTTTCTCCCTGCTCCGGCAACTCGGTTGGACCTTTCCTGGTCCAGTAGGGTTGACGGGTTCAGAGCTTTTAGTCCGAGGTTAACTCCGTTTGGCGTGACAATCCATCGGCATTCCCGTTTTGCTTGCCTGGGCGGTAATGAATCGTAAAGTCATAGGGCTGTAAGGCCAAGCTCCAGCGTAGCAAACGGGCGTTGTCCCCGGAAACCCGGTTAAGCCACACCAAGGGGTTGTGATCGGTGATGAGAGTGAAAGCCCGGCCATAAAGGTAAGGTGTGAGCTTTTTGAGGGCCCATAATTGGACGGCAAGAGGCTCACATTCAGTCCTCTTCAAAAGCCCCTGTCCCGGCTAGGTCTGGCACACAGCTTACCTTTTGGCAGGAGACTAACACAGTAGGAGACACCACATGGGTTGACTCAGTTCCAGTCCCCCAATGCCGGTATCCATACAGTACCCCAAATAACTTGCTCCAGACAGAGCATTACTCACCCCGCCAACCTCTGCCTCTCTCAGAGAACACGCCTGCCGCTGGGGAGAGGCCTGGAGTCCTTTCAGCCGCTGGAGAGAAGGCAGGGTGGCTGGGCTCAGTCCATCATGCTGTTGGGGGTCTGGGCCAACTGCCCCCCTGTCCTGGGGTATAACAATGGAGACTGCAGTCCCATCCACTGGTGCTAGGTGAAAACCCCCCGGTGCTTGCAAAGCAAAGCCGACATCCTCCTGTTTCAGTGCCACACCATTTTTTTGGGTTGTGCCGGTGGAGACTGAAGTCCCATCCACTACCCCAGGAACCCCCTCTTCTGTTAGTTGGGAGCAGAGGCCCGGGGCACTCTGCTCTGTTGCCAGCTCTTCTGCTGGGTTGCTGTGAGTGGAGACCACAGTCCCATCCACTACCACAGGGACCCCCTCTTCTGTTAGTGGAGAGCAGAGGTCCGTGACCCTCTGTTCTGTGGCCAGTGATTCAGCTGGGGGTAAAAGCTTTACCACCTCAGCTTGTTGCTGGAGAGAGGGGCCAACCGCCCCGGCTCCCTAGAACTCCACACCATCCGCTTCGGCTTTAGGGGTGGCAATCTCCATATTTTCCACTGCAGATTCATCAGCCAGGATTTCACAGTTGTCATAGGAACTTTCCTCATAGTCCCAGGCAATGGGAGCCCCACCCTGCTGCTGAGCCGAGTCTAGCAGCTGTCGGTAGGCGATCTCCAGCTCCCATTCTTGAATGGCCAGAAATTCGAAATCTTCCTGTGACCAGTGGCCTCCCGAGATTTTCAATTGTTCCTCTCTGTGCTCCATTATGTCCTCCAAGCGCCACTCCCGATCATCCCCGAAGTCTGGATCACTGGACATCCTCCAATACAATAATCCCAGGCCATCATAGTCATAGTCTTCTGTGGGGCTGTCATCTGCAGACCCCGGGCACTCTTGGGCTACATACCACCGGAGGGCTCTGTAGCTCTCGTCCAGCTGCATCTCTGCCCTGATCAGCCTGCTTAATTCCACTATCCACTCCTGCTTCGGTTGTTTCCCCAACAACAGCACTCGTACGTTATACTGCGGCCAGTACCTTGCATAGATGAAGGGCAGGACCTTTCCTTGGTGATGCTGCTCCAGAGCTAGCGCTTCCTTCCAGAGTTGGCACCGAATCACATCCGACCATCCCAGCAGGACCTCCTCTGATACTGGTCCTCTGTGCTGTATCCGCAATCTCTTGTAACCTCCTTTGGACTTCCTCTTCCATGGAGACTCTTATCTGCACCTCTCCTCTCTCTTCAGTTGGTGCTGCTGTGCTGTACTCACTGTTTTGGGAATGTGCGGCTGCTTGTTGGACTGCTGCCAGTTTTAACTGTAGCTCTGCGTCTCTTATTTGTTTAGCCTCCTCCGCTAACAGGGTCATCACTTTCAGCACCACACCACATCCACCGATGGGTTTGGACTGAACCATGCTAGTTTCTCTCTTATTACCTTGTTGGCTGGTGATTCCTCCTCCTGAATCACTGGTGTCTCCATCTCTTGTACTGCTGGCGTTGCTGCAACCGAGTTCTCCTGGTCTAGCTCCAATAATTCTGCTATGATGACCCGCTTGGTTTTGCTGCTAGCAATCCTTCCACGAACTTCCAGTAGTTCTTTCAGTGTATTTCTTTTAAGCCGGGTGTACCAGCCTTCCATTCACTGTTCCCAGTGTCTGCTTGGAATCCTGGTGTAAAGGAAAGTAGAAGGGAAAATCCCACCGCTGCCACCAGTTGTGACGATAGTAGCAAATATCCCCGTCAAGCATTCCCTTCTTCTCTAATAAAAGAAAATCACCCAATATTCCATGAGTAGGAATATCCCTGGAATCTCCGAATCATCCACACATGAGCCAAAGCTTAATGCTGGATGTGACGAGACCCTTTCTCGCCCAGGTCCTGCTCTCCCGGCACTCCTCTGCTTTCATCGGATGAGATTGCAGATTGCAACATCTGATGGTCCAGTCATCCAAGGTTCCAGGATCCAACCGACAGCTTGGTGGTGCCGATCGGACTTATCAAGAACACACATCACGCAAGTTGTATGTATGTTCAAACAGGACACCTTTATTGAAAGTACACAGCACACTTTTATACAGAATTTGGAACATCCCGCCCCCAACAACTGCTTTCTTATTGGTCCTTTTTAAAGTCCAGGCAGTCTCCCATCAGGTCCTCCTTAACCATGCAAATGAGGACTTGAAAATGACACAGCAGAGATTGGTCAGAAAGGTTTGAATAATAGAAAGACTGTTATGTGTGTTGAGACAAAAGCCCCAGGGGGTAATTACTACAATGAAGCAATCAGGACAACAATTAACATGAGTCAATTATCTAATCAGGTAGCCGGACGAGGTGGTAGGCTAGGCGTCTCGTCTCTGACAACGGCTAATTATCTGCAGAACACAATGGAAAGGTATTTCACAAGCCACTTAGCATTTCAATAGTCTGTTCTAAGCATTGAAAGGTCATTGTCCCTTACTGGCAGCATGGCAATCTGGTTTAAACAGGTTTTACAGCGGCCGTTATCCTGGAGACAAAGGGGAAAGTAATCCAATTATCCAGGGCTAGAGGCAGACTCCATAGAGCACATGATTGCAAAAAGTCATGAAACCCTTTAGAATACAAAAAGTCACCTTTTACCCATAACACACAGACATTAAAATAGCAGGGAGAGAATTAAACTGAAGTATGTTGGCAAATCGTCTTAAAGGGTGCATAGAGGAGCTCATCCATTTGGACCAATCAGGGTTTATCCCAAATAGGTCAACTAATATAAATATTAGAAGAGCTTTTTTAAACCTACAAATACCAACTGACAATGAGGGTTCCATAGCATTGCTGGCTCTAGATGCTGCTAAGGCATTCGACAGCATTGAATGGTCATATCTTTGGAGGGTATTAGAAAGCTTTGGATTCGGGCCAATATTTATTAAAAGGGTTATGCTCTTATATAGGGGACCACGAGCAAAAATAAAAGTCAACGGTGCAGTCTCAGATATATTTGATCTTGAGAGAGGGACAAGACAAGGGTGCCCCCTCTCTCCACTACTCTTCCCACTGGCTATGGAGCCCCTCGCTATTAAGGCTAGACAAAGTAAAGAAATTCAAGGGTTCAAAAGGGGTGTGGAAGAGGATAAGATCTCGCTTTTTGCGGATGACGTCCTATTTTTCTTAGGAGACTTAGATAGCTCATTGGCCCCTGTGGTCCAAATGGTAAAGGAGTTCGGAAGATTCTTGGGACTAAGAATCAACTGGGATAAATCTGCCCTACTTCCAATTGATCCTTTAGGTACACAGGCAACAGCAGATGCACCCCAGTTGAAAATCTCAACAAAATTAAAATACTTGGGGGTTTGGATAACCAGGGAGCCTAAGGAATATATTATTAATAACTTAGCTTCATTATTGTCAAAGCTTAAACTGAAAAAAGATATTTGGAACCGCCTTCCTCTCTCGGTAGCTGGGAGATGCAACCTGATAAAAATGATCTGGCTCCCTCAGATATTATACGTCCTCCATAATTCCCCGGTTTGGGTAAATCAAATATGGTTTAGACGAATCGAGACGCTGTTTAGGGACCTGATGTGGAAGGGGGGACAGCCTAGAATCAGATTGCAGACGATGCAGCTCCCGATGGGTGAAGGGGGGATGGCGGTACCACACCCAAGAACATATTTCTTGGCGTCTCAGTTGCAGCACTTAGTGGGTTGTGGCAATCAAAACCCAGAGAACAGCTGTTTTAGGTTAATGCTATCAAGGTCCCCACATAGTACAATAAGAGAAGCTCTGGAAGCAGCTTCATTCTATCACCAATGCCCGACTATTAAACTAATTAACAAATTGTGGCAGAATACGAAAGCCCTTTTGGGCTATGTGGGGATAACCGAATTTACTCCTCTTTGGCATAATAGTAACCTAACAGAACTTAGGGATGTAGAAATCCCGAGAGTCTGGGAAAACCAGGGAATAACACGATTGCTGCATATGTATGAGGGAGAGCTTATCAAAACGTTTTCTAAATCAAGGGAAGAATTTGATATACCAAATAAAACCTTTTATAATTATCTTCAGATTAGGCACGCCCTCCAAGCTCAGTTTAAGATCCATCCACTAGTTAGGACTTTTACTCCTGGACTGCTTAAAATGATCCAAACTACTGTCACGAGAGGCCAAATATCTGCACTATACTATAAATTGGGTACCAAAACCATAAGTCAAACTGGGGCCTACAAGAGCCGAGAAAGATGGGAAAGAGATACTGGGGTATTAACCTTGGAACAGTGGAATGAGATCTTACACAGGGGGACATTGGTATCAATTGCCCCAGCTCAGAGGCTGTCCCATCTATTTCTACTGTATCGAGTTTATCATACACCCAGGAAAATGTTTCTATTAGGGTGGAAACAGACCGACGAATGCCCCAGATGCAAGGCACCAAGAGATCTTATCCATATGTTTTGGAGATGTCCCAAGCTTTTCAGGTATTGGACAGAAGTGATAAACAGGACTAATAAGGTGTTTGGGACCTCCCTGGCGCCAGAAGTTAGGACTTGCCTGCTAGGAATCATGGAAAATCATAGAAACCCGGCAGGAGTTCTGGAGAGCGTGCTTAAATGCCTGTTTCAGGCTCGGAAGTTAATAGCACAAAGATGGCAAGCGCAAGCTCCCCCATCTGTTGAGATCTGGGTTGAAAATATCAACGCCCTGATTTGGTGTGAAAGGGTAGCCCTTATTAAACAAGGAAACGACAACAAATTTAAAAGAGTATGGGGGCCCTGGTTAAGAGAAATGGGATTCCCGTTTGATGAATGACAGTTATGTGAGACCCTAAGTCACCTGACCCCAAGTAGACCCAAAGGCTATTTTAGTAGACAACAATAATAGAAAGAGAGTAAGCTATTCTATCTCCCTACCTAGGTCAGATCTAACTCCCCGAAGCGCTTCCGGACTTCAGCCCCTGCTCTTAAAGGACTCTCTAAAACGAATAATCAGACAAACTAGACTACCTGAACAACCCATTAACCCGTACCCATGTGTTCATCTCACCCCTTAACCATAAAATAAAGACTCGGACAACATGTTATCCTTGAATGGACGTAGGGGTCGGCCACAGCTTTATTTGTTTTCCTTTAACCATAAAACATCTGTAAACCTTTAGTACCATCTCATGGTAAGATTACAAGGGGGAAGCAACCAGCCAGCCGCCGGCCTAAACCGACGGGCATAATAGCCTTCCCCGTTCCTTCATTAATATTACCGCCAGCTGTGACTTAACAATAAATATCTCACATCATAACGTGAACAAACAATGCCTGTAAAACCAAAACCTTAAAATTGTAATAAAATACAGCAATAACCACCGTCATAACTCCTCAGTACAAAACTCGCTTGACCAATTTTTTTTTTTTTTTATAACTTTATTACATTCGATCCTCTTTTTTTTTTTTTTAAAACACCTGAAACTGTGTAATAAAATGGGAAACAAGGGCGGAAGGGTGGGAGCTCACTTGCTGGGGGGCTGCTGCGGGTAAGAGGAAGAAGGTGGGAGGGAAACCCACCTTGAAGCCTTGGTCACATGCCCACCCCAAATACCTCCCCCCTGGGCATCTTTAATTGGCTCTATCTGTCAGAGCACCACCCTCCCAGAGGGAGAGGGAAGGAGGGGGGAACTCAAGAGGGGAGAGACTCATTTAACCCCTTTCCTGACTGTCCCATCTCCTCAGCTAGTCTGTGGCACCTAGCCCTATTTGGGCCGGTGCCAGCCAGACTACCTGAACAACCCATTAACCCGTACCCATGTGTTTGTCTCACCCCTTAACCATAAAATAAAGACTCGGACAACATGTTATCCTTGAATGGACGTAGGGGTCGGCCACAGCTTTATTTTTCTTTAACCATAAAACATCTGTAAACCTTGAGTACCATCTCATGGTAAGATTACAAGGGGGAAGCACCAGCCAGCCGCCGGCCTAAACCGACGGGCATAATAGCCTTCCCCCGTTCCTCCATTAATATTACCGCCACAGGAGGAGCACAGCCCCTCAAACTGGGCTCCGACCCCCACCCATGATGTAAAGGCCTGTTCAATGCCATCCTGAAGGCCAGACAAAAAGATATCGAGCCCGATATCATTGAGATGGACCCCATCCTGACCCATGAGCCGCCTATTGTCCCCTTCCAGCTGCCTGTGCCTCACCACTACCCCTGACCTGGCCCTGACGTACCGGCACATGCGGGCGTTAATTGTTCTGCAAGCTCTCTCAATTGCAGCCGCATCCCTATCCTCCTGCCAGGTGACCCGAGGGACAATTTCGGACCAAAACAACATGATTTCCGAAAAAAGAAACACCATTCTCTCCAAATCCATTCTCATTAGGGTAATGATCTCCGGAACCCGCAGGGAGCGAATATCGTTCCCCCCTGCATGGATTACCAACACCACCGGCGACCGAGATACTCCGTCAATCTGAAAGGCTTCCATCAATATCCGAGACCAGGGGAGACCCCCAATACCTCTCCAATGAACCTCCACTGGAAATCCCAGGGACCTGCCGCCGCGGCCGACAGATGTCCCTCTGCGCGGCCCGATGGATATATGAATGGCCCAGAATGTGCACCACCGCGCGCACGAGGACCTGAAAAAAGGGGAAAATTCATTATAGCAGCAATTCCGGGCGAACATAACCTGCATAGCACCCCGACTTCCACCGACCAATTCTTTGAATGTCACCCATTGCTAGCCCGGCCCTAGCCGCTTCCGTAGCCGCACCAATTCTGAATGAATGTGTGCCAAAATCGTTCGCTGAAAACCCAGCAGGCACAAGGCAGCGTTTGAAAACCGAACTGAACTGGTACCGTGTAAGGGGGGCCCCCGAAGCATGCACCAAAAACTTTTCCCCAACAGGACTCACCTTCAGGAACTCCGTTACCATTGCAACTGGACAAAGTGTGCCCCCCACTGCCCCAAGGCGCAACCAAGAACCTTTTCCCAGCTGGTCCGTTTTAGACCTTCTCACCCGAACCTGCAACACACCGTTAGTCAGTAGGACGTCATCCCCTGAAAAGGCCCCCAGGACCCGTAGTCGCGGACGCCACTAGCTCGCTTATCCGTAACGCTCCGAAAAAAGCCAGGCAAAACGCAGTAGAAAAAAGAAGCCCTTCGTAAGGAGAGGAACACACCGTAACCGTAGCCCCGACAAGGGAGTTCAGCAAGGCAAAGGAAACCGGACGCCTAGCGTCCTTTTTCTCGTGCCTTTTCCGCCAACCCTTTAATGCCTGCAGGATACCGAAATGCTTTGTGCAGTCCTGCCACCCGTGCAGCTTTAAGTGAAAACCACCCCCCCCCCCATGCGGCGTTGAGCCACCCGCGGCAGAACAACCAGAAAGCTCAAATTCAACAAATAGTCCACCGTAACCTGAAAACGTAAATGTCCACAGGAAGCCACGTCCCTGCCGCCCGCCACCCCCAACCAGGCATTCCACGCCTTACCATGATTGGACCAGGTAGCCGGAGTCACCGAAGCAGCAATGAGGGGCATCAAAGTCCTGACACCAGGGTCCATAGGGACTTCGGGCAAGGCAGGCCTTCCTGATCCGCACCCGGGCAAAGAGACCGGAACTCCTGGAAACGAGAACGAGACAATAAGTCAGCGATAACGTTATCAACACCTGGACATGACGAGATCTGAACCAGATATTATACTCTCAGGCATCTGAGCACCAGATGACGGAGTAGGCCAGAACCGGCAGCGAAGAGGAAGACAGACCGTTGATGCAATGCACCATGCTATTGTCGGTCCAGAAGCATACCTTTTTGTCCCTGAGCTGCTCCCCCCAAAGTTCAACCGCCACGACGATGGGAAAAAGCTCAAGGAGAGTCAGGTTGCGACATAACCCCTGCTCCTGCCACTCTAGTGGCCATGATTCCGTGCTCCAGCTCGCCCCGAGAATCGCGCCGTACCCTCCCGAACCAGCCGCATCAGTGAAAAGAGACAATTCCTGATTGCCTATTTCGACCGACAGGAACACGTGCGCCCGTTGTATGTGCCCAAAAAACGCCGCCACACTGACAGGTCCGCTTTTAGGGAACAAGTCAGTCGGATGCGATGCTCAGGCCTCTTGGCCCCTTTGGTGGCCAGAGACAACCGGCGTGAAAAAAACACGACCCATCGGCATGATACGACATGCAAAGGCGAGGAGGCCCAATAGCGACTGCAATTGCCGCAGAGTAACTTTTTGAACTTCACAAAACCCCTCGATCAAGCCTAATAGCTTTTCGAGCTTATCTGCTGGTAACCGAAAGACCATCTCAAGGGAATCGATTTCAATGCCCAGAAAGGACAGCCTGGTGATTGGGCCCTCCGTTTTTTCTGCGCAAAGCGGAACCCCGAACCTGCTCATCACAGCACAGAAAAAATCCAGCAAAAATTGACACTGAGAAGATTCGGCCGGGGCTACTATCAGAAAATCATCCAAATAATGAATGATGGATCTACAACCCGTTGCACATCGTACCACCCATTCCAAAAAGGAACTGAACATTTCGAAATAGTGGCACGATATGGAGCAGCCCATAGGCAAACAAGTGTCATAATAGAAGAGGCCATCCACACAGCAACCCAGAAGGTGGTAGCAATCCGTGTGCACCGGCAGCAGCCTAAAAGCCGATTCAATGTCAGTTTTAGCCATCATGGCACCTCTGCCGGCCCGTCGGACCAACAACACAGCCTTATCGAAGGAGACATAGGAAACAGACGCCTCATCCTTTGAGATGCCGTCGTTAACCGATGAGCCCCTGGGATAAGATAAATGGTGAATTAACCGAAACTTACCGCTCTCCTTCTTGGGGACCACTCCCAAAGGAGAAACCCTCAAGTTAGGAAATGGTGGGGATGAAAACGGACCCTCAATGCGACCCAAATTAACCTCTTTACTAACCTTGTCCCGCAGGGCATCCGGGTAAAGCGCAGCCGATTGCAAATTGCCAGCCAGTTGGTGTGAATCTGAGGGAATGAAGGGGATAAGAAAACCGTACAAAAAACCTATGCGCAACTGCTCAGCCTCCGACCTATTGGGGTAACGCTCTAGCCAGGGGAGCATCTCTTCCACGCTCACCGGCGTCTTTCCCTTCAACAGGCCCTGTACCCCTATGCACCGGTTTTGCGCCGCGGGGGCAGCGAACTGCCCCGTGGGCGCCACCGCAAGAGGAGCACTCATGCTTGAACTTGCACAACCCGAAGAACTTGCCATGACCCTCGTTAAAGAGCCAGCATGTTCCGGGTCTCTTTTGTGGCCGCTGCGCCCTGCTGACTTGCTGAGGAGGCAGCGGCCCCGCCAAGAAAGGGAGTCTGCCTCTGCGCCATCATAAGCCGCAGCCAGACATCCGTCGCCTTGCAGCCCCAACCCACCTCGGGTTGCAACGCCAAGCGTCTTCTGAACTCTTCGTCATATTTCCACCAAGCGCTGCCGCCATGGGACTTATAGGCGTTGTATACTGAGTCCAAATAGACGAAGAGCTCCGAACAGCGCCCGGGGTGTTTTTCCCCCATAATACCACCCAGCACGGCAAAAGCCTGCAACCAGTTACCTATCGTCCTGGCAACCCGGGGCCTACGCTCAAATGACCTGTCAGTATAGGGCTTGCACTCCTTATCAATGGTATGCTGATCAGCTGAAACCAAAGACCATATATCTATGTACTTATTTTCCCAAATTTTTTGTTTGATGTCTTCAGTAACGTGTGATCCTAACGGGCTAATCCCACAGAAAAAGGACTCCTTGTGTACACCGGCCTTGGCGGAGAGGAGAGGAGAGGACACCTGCCCGCAGGAGGCGTAACCGCCCCCTGGGAGCCGGGCTCCAGCTGCGACAATAATGCTTTTAAAGCCGGTACCAAAAGCATGCGTCCCACCCCCGGCCCCCAGGCCCCTTCGAAGTCAAACTCACCAGTTACTGCCGAAGATGGAGGAGGAGGAGGGGATCACTGGAGGTATCGCAGCTGACAATACCGAAGGAGGCGGATGCGGGAAAGGCGGAAGGAAAACCGG
>JAJQKJ010001479.1:0-201196 GCA_029574335.1 Rana kukunoris
ATGGTGAGGCGACTCCAACCTGCTTTCGATTCGGGTTTAGATAAATCCAAACCAAATAATAATAAACTCATAAGGCCAACCAATATTAGCAGACAAGTACTCGCATGCTTCATCAATCCCCGATTGACCAATATTTGGAGAGAATTAAATCCGAAAACTAAAGATTACACTACACCCACTATTTTAATCCTCACAAAACGAACTTCTCCCGCATAGACCATATATTAATATCCAACCATCATGTCCCAGCAGCCTCTAAATCCACTATAAAGGATGTCCCTTGGTCAGACCACTCCATGGTTCTATAACCTTGAGAAAAGAGGACACAACTCATAAAATGTCTCACTGGACACTTAACCAGTCGATCTTAAAAGATCCCACTCTCATGGCAGAAATTGAACAATCCATAAAGGAATATTTTGAAATTAACGATACTAAAGATATATCCCCCGAAACCTTATGGGCTGCCCATAAAGCTACAGTTAGGGGAAAATAATACAAATTGCAGCCAAACTTAGAAGACAAAAGAAATTGACCATAGAGAAATTGGAAGAGACCTATTTAGAGTTACGTAGAAAACATAAATTAGACCCTCTTAGTGTTCCCACCCACGATCTTGATGCTTCTAGATCGGCCTTAAACCTAGCTCTGACATCAAAATCAGAAAATGATCTAAAATGGACAGGTGCCAGGTTCTACCATTTAAAGGATAAAATAGGTCCAATGCTAGCACGCAAACTATCTCCCAGATTTAAATCGAGAACCATCCCTAAGATAAAAATGGCAGATGGTACCCTTACCCTAAATCCTCGGCGGGCGATGGGGGCCTTCCACGACTTCTATTCCAAGCTCTACGCTAAGGATAGTAACTTTTCTTTGGACAAAATAGGTGAATATTTGAAAAGCCTGAATCTTCCCAGGTTGACAAAGGTTCACAAGGAGTTGATGGAGGCACCCATTTCAGCTGAGGAAGTTATGTCAGTGATCAAAAACTTAAAATTAAACACAGCTCCTGGCCCTGATGGATTCTCAGGGTCTTATTACAAAACATTTCCTATCATTCTATCACCCTACCTAGCACGATTTTACAATCATTTGACTGAGGGCTCCCCTATAGATAAACAACTTAATTTGGCCTTATTTTCGTTGATACCGAAACCCGATAAAGATCATAGCCTAGTGGAGAACTATAGACCGATATCCCTCATTAATAACGACCTAAAAATACTTACTAAAATAATAGCTAATAGGATGTCTGCCTTCTTAGGTCAATACATATTCAGTAGGTTTTATACAAGGAGAGGAAGCTATTGATCCTTATCTCTTTAATGTACTCGGGGGTGGTTGGGAAGCACTAGACAAAGAGGTATGCTTCTCTCACTTGATCTCCAGAAAGCTTTGATTCAGTATCTTGGCCATTTTGTTTTCTGTTTTGAATCGTTGGGGGTTTGGTTCTAAATTTTTAGGAATCATCTCCGCTCTCTATTCCTCCCCTGAAGCTAAAATCCGGTTACAAGGCATATTCTCGGAATCTATAAATATCCAAAGAGGCACAAGACAAGGCTGCCCTTTATCTCCTCTGATATTCGCTATTGTTATTGAATCTCTGGCCATAGCCATCCAAGATAACTCGAATATCAGGGGAGTTCATTGTAATAAAAAAGAACACAAATGCGCATTATTCGCAGATGATTTGCTACTCTTCGTGACCTCTCCTATCTCCTCCCTTCTGGAAATTTTCTCCCTGCTAGACGAGTTCTCTAAAGTCTCGGGTCTCACGGTAAACATGCCTAAATCTAGGGCCCTTAATATTTCTCTTTCAGAACCCACAGTGTCCCTCTTGAGAAACAAATATACTTTCAAATGGGACTCTACGTCTACTAACTATTTAGGTATCAACCTGACCCCAAATTTCCAGAATTTATACTTAGCCAATTACCCTCCTATGTATAGGAAACTTAAGGACCTTACCGAATGGGGAGCGCAGAAAATAGGCTGGATCGGCAGAATTAATTCTACCAAGATGACTCTCCTCCCGAAACTCCTATATCTTTTTCGATCCCTTCCGATCCCGATAATAAAAAGCCATCTAAAATCCTTTCAAGGTAAAATCACCAAGTTTATCTGGAACAAAAAGGGACCCCGTCTTCCCTCTCGTAGTCTGTTTAACTTACCTGAACAGGGAGGTCTAGGAGTGCCAAACTTGTTATGGTATTATCAATCCGCGAGGTTAGCGCAATTATCGGAGGTTTACCTTAAAAATGATCGCCCAGATTGGATAGAAATAGAATAACAGGCTTCCCCATTGTCCACAATTGAAGAACTCATGTGGCGCACTCCTAAAAGTAGACCCCCCTATACTATCCCCCACCCTATCACAAGCATTGGTATTATGGGATTCACTTGAAAGCAATCCACTTAATTTCTAGAGGCAAACCTTTGTCAAGTATCTTTCTCGACCCATCTTTCTGCCCCAAAACGGAAGTGGACTCCTTCAAATGGTGGCTTGATAGGGGGGTGTACCGCATTGGACGTTTCTTTCAACATACAGGTCCTCTTCCTGAGCAATTCCTTATAGACAACCTTTGCCCCCCCCCCCCCTCTGAAAGATCCAGACTACACCAAATACATACCTTTGCTCAGAAACTTTGGAACGATAAAACAATTTCTGGCCTTTTGACCCCATATGAGCACAAATGCGAACAAGCTCAGAATAGGAAAGGTAATATCTCTATCATCTACAAATCTCTTGCATCAAATAACATAAAATTACCTCATATGCTAGCTTGGGAAAGAGAGCTTCAAGAGGACTGGGACTTGGTGGACTGGCAAAAAAACTACTCTAGATCTCTTAAGGGTTTTAAGAGTCCATCCCTTATTGAAGCTAATATAAAAATTTTCACTAGATGGTACATGGTCCCATTTAAATTGGCCACCATGTATCCGTCATCCTCACCACTATGCTTTAGAGGTTGTCAAGGAATAGGCACCATGATCCATACTTGGTGGGAGTGTAAGTTTAGTTTTGGCTCTGGACTGATGTAATCCTATGGCAGGTAGGCCCACCCTCCCTTTCCCTTTCCTCTCCTTCCTCTTTCCTCCTTCTCCCCCTCTCCTTTTCTTTATTTTTATTCTTTCTCTTGAACAGGAGATATTCATTACATATCATATTCTCCACTGGTCTCAGGTAGTGCTGATTTAGTTTAACTGGATGTATGTATTAAATTCCTTGTCTCCTTCTAGGTTTATAAGTTAAGAGTTGATTGAGAGATGTTTCTCTGGACAACATTTGGATCTAATTTTTTTGTCATCAGGGGGGGCTGCCCCCCCTCCTCGACACAGATTGCTCCGGTGGGGGTGTCGGGGGGAGGGGATGCCCCCGGAAACCTATCCTCTCCACGGTTCGGTATGATTTATTCCTTACATATATTTTAGTTTTATGATCTCAGCTTATAATAAAAGTTTTATAGATTGCTTAGTAAACAGGGAATTTTAGCCCTAAAATGTTGTCGCTACCTCTACTGATTCCCATCCCTCCTGATTATACACGTTTACACTCCCATGTTAGACTTACCAGGTATATAGTTGGGACATTGGGGGGGGGGGAGGGAGGAGAAGGGGAAATCTAGTTAAGAAATGTAATCTATGGTTTACTACTATAATTGTCAACACGATGTTTCCTGATGCATTTATTGTATTACGTTTATTACTCTGTATGCTCTTTATTTTATTATAATAAACTTAAATTTAAATGAAAAAAAAATAATGGAAAGGTACATTTACCAGCACAGGGGAATTGGGGGCAAATTTGATAAGCTGTGGGATGCGTGGCTTGCTACACCTGGTTTAAGCCATACGGAACTGGTTCAAATGCAGCTGCTTAGGGGTAATTAGTGGAGCAGGGGGCGCAGGGAGGCGGACCAGCTGGTTGCCAACCTGAACCCCTGGAAGGCCGGCAGATTTTCTGGTAATGTCCTGGGGTGGGGCCTTTGGGAGAGGATTTTTGATTCACTGGCATGTGGGGGCGGGGGGCTTGTTGTTGGATATGCCCATTATCTGTTGTATGCAAGATGGAGAGACACATTGTTATTAGTTTTACACACTTTGTACGATATGTCATATTTTTATTTCCTGTATGTTCTGTGAGCAATAAAAACCTTTTTGATCTAAAAAAAAAAATTTGATGGGATATATTGGGCAACAAGTAAACATTTTGACCCGGATGTTGATGTGTTAAAAGCATAAGGATATGACGACAGGGGCCAAATTGCAATGGCTAGACCAAAAAGTGCCTGCAGCAGGCACAGAGCCATCAGAACTGGATCATGTAGCAATGGAAGAAATTGGTCTTGTCTGATAAATCCCATTTTCTTTTACATCATGTGGATGATCGGGTGCATGTGCATTGCTTATCTGGGGAAGAGATGGCACCAGGATGCAGTATGGGGAGAAGGCAAGACAAAGCTGTGATGCTTTGGAGAATGTTCTGCTGGGAAACCTTGGGTCCTGTGATATACCACCTACCTAAAAATTGTTGGTTTTAAACTACACCACTTCATGTAAACAATATTACCAGACATCAGTGGCCTGTTTCAGCACGAAAATGTACCATGCCACACTAGAAAAATTTGAACAAAATGGTTTTTGAGATACATAAGTTTGAGGTGTTGATTTGGCCTCCAAATTCTCGAGATCTCAATTCAAGCATCTGTGGGATGTACTAAAAAAAACAGGTCATGGAGGTCTCACCTCACAGGACTTAAAAGTCTGCTACTAACAGCTTGGTGCCAGGTACCACAGCATACCTTCAGAGGTCTAGTGGAGTCCAAGCCTCGATGGGTCAAGGCTATTTTGGTTGCAAAAGGAGGACCTGCTCAATATTAGGTGGATGTTCATAATGGTATGGCTAGTTACCATACTTAATCGGTATCGGTGGAGACTATTGCGCCTCTCCCCTCACTGCCTGGATGCCGAGTGAGGGGAAGATGGCTCCCTCACGGCTCAATAGCATTGGAGGGCAGAAGCAACGTCAAACATCACTTACGCCCAATGCCCTTAAAGAAATTATTTCAATTTTTTATTGGATTTTAGTGTAAATATGAGATCTGAAGTCTTTTAGACCCCCCATATTTCATATTTAAGAGGTTATATCATGGGGGGAAAAATATATTCTCTCTAGGTAGATAGATAAAATGTTTGGGGGTTTGGCCCAGTCCTGAAGTGGTTAAGCACAACTATTTCTAGATGTTACTTACAAGGTAGCAAATATTCACTTTTTTCAGTTCAGGTCCACTTTAATTGTTGTACTCAACACAATGACACCTCAGGAAATTAGGTTTTATGATAAAGTGAAAGGAGAATGTGACTTTCAATTTCCTGTTTACATCTTTTTCTGGTCAGGAAGTCTGTCATGCTACACTTCCTGTACATAGGTCAGTCTTTAGTGGATAAACAGTTTTTTAGTGGATGGCCAGGAAGCACTGATAACCTTAGAAAAGATATCGCTATGAATGCTATATTTATTATTTGTACTGTTTATATATGATACGTTTATCACGCACGTCTGACAAAATGTTCAAAAGAGTGAATTTTTGACATTGATAAAATGCATTCATGTAAAAAAATGGCATCAAGCTTTGGTACATAAAAATCTCCATAGGCCAATTTTTTTTTCTTTTTTTATAGGTTACCAGTTTAGAGTTAGAGGTCCTGGACGCATGCAGTGATACCTCACATGTGTGATTTGAACGCCATTTACATTTGTGGGCAGGACTTACACGTTTGATTCTGTGTGCTAGCACATGGGGACGAGGGGGGTTTAAACATTTTTTTTATTGTTTTTTGTTGTTTATTTTTAGGGCTGTGCAAATTAACTTTTAATTAATCGATTAATCTTTAATTTTAATTAATTTTTTTGATTGATCAAAATCTTTTTGATCGATTAAAATTCTTTTGATTGGTACTCACCTCTCCGCCTGCTTCTGGGCCTTCAGAAAGTTCCGTCGGAGATCCGGTGACCTCACGGACACCGGCGGGGCTTGCCGTGTCCATCTGAAGGGCTCCTTTGCTGTGTTCTGCATGCCGACGGGACCTTACTATCTGCCACACGCAAAGGCTGTTACACTTCCCTCTATCACCCTGGGATTCTACAGCCATCCACTGGGAGTTGTGATAGTTCCCTTCACGGGACATCTACATGCCAACGCACTGATGTTAACCTCTGCTCATCTGGATTCAGCAGTGGTATTGTTGTACACATTTTTATACCAGTATCATACTTGGCTACATGTTTTTATGACGGCTTTTGGTTTACTGGTTTTTGGTTTACTCGCACCATTTTTACAGTTTATGTAGCTACATTGATTTTATCTCCAGCGCAATATTTATTTGGTTACCTACTTGAAGACTATAAAAGTTTTAATGCTATTCCCATCGAGCGCTGCCTTTGTGTGTTTTTTGTATCCTGCTATCCATTTTTCCAGTGGTTGGTGGCTGCACTGGGAATCAGCCTGCAAGGAGATCAGCTAAAATTAGTTGGATCTGTATGTGCATTATAATTAATCGAAATTAGTTGATTAATCGATTAAAAAAAAAAAAAGATTAATCGAACACAAAAATTTTGATCAGTAATAGCCCTATTTATTTTACGTTATTTTACTTAAATTCTTTAATTTTTACAATTTTTCTTAAAACATTTTTTTGATCACTTTTATTTCTATTACAAGTGTAGCGGCCTGCTACTGTCTGGCCGACGCTGCTTTAAATTCAGGGGTTAGTCAGAGTTAGTTGACTCAGACTGTATGTTTTTCACAAAATTTGGGCCTCTGTTCCAGCCATGGCTGTACTGTGAGTGACCACTATTATTGTCTAGGGTGTCGTTATCACTCCACGCCAAGGGTGGCAGCAGTCAGGTCAAGGTGTTTTGGGTGTTCCCCCTTCAGCAGCCAATCGGAGGGAGTTCATCGTCCCGCTGTGCATGCTGAGGAGGAGTACTTAAGGGACAGACGTCATTAGTTCGGAGTCGTTGTTGTCGCCGCCGATCTTGGCCTGTCGTCCCACCACCCCGTGTGTCGCCCTCCTGGCAGGGGGTGCTATGTACAAGTGTTCCTGGCTTCGGGACCACATTGGTCCAGGGTTGTGATCTACTAAGTAGGCCCGGTAGTCAGACTGGGTCTACGCTTGCAGAGTGGTCCTATGCTGTCAGTCCCAAGGGAGGAAGCCACTCGAAGAACCTGTCTTGAAGAGCACCGAGCAAGAGGCTGGTATCTCAGGAGAGGCCTTGAACTTCATCGAAGGACACACGATTACTGAGAGTGGTGGTCGCCTATCAGTTCTGAGTTCACAAGAATTTATTCAAGAGAGATCCAGTTGCTTAATCCTGTGCTGAGAGGATTATGGACCAAATATATCTTTGGGAAGGTCTGTGGTAGAGACTTTACTAAAGTTTCCGTGCGACACCCTGGCTGTTAGGCTAGTGAGAGAGGCCTATCCAGGTGCACAATACCCACTCTGGCTAGAGTGGCGACAAAAGCTACGTTGCTGGAAGCAGGAGTCTTTCCGAACAAAAGTTATATACCTGCTACCCAATACCCTTCCACCTCTTCAACTACTACTTTTATTCTTTTACCACATTGGGTAAATAAAGCAAAGGAAAGGAAGCCTAAAGTGTGGCCATTGAAGTTTTTCTTAGCTCTCATCTGATACCCTAGACGGTGAAGGAATAGAGGCAACGTGCGGCCCAAAACAAACCAGAAGCTCCTTCTGGGGTAGTGCTACACAAAGAAAGTAAACATCCCTTGTAATGGGAATGGTGCGTGACAGGTCCAGGCTGGAAAGACCAAGATCCGCCAGCTGGAGGAAACGTCATAACGTTGTGCTCGGGCCTCCGAAGATCATAGAGATGACTGGGGACCATCTGGTCACCGGAAATCTCTATGATCAACGCCCCGCACCGGCGGATTCCTTCTCAGGCTCGCCGATCGCTCAGGCGAATCGGGAGAAGCACCGGAGGGCGGCGGGAGGAGGGATGTCCCCTCCCACCGCCTGTAAGAATGATCAAGTGGCTGAACTGCCACCATTATTGTTCCTATGGTGAAGGGGATCGCCGGCTGTAAAAGATGATATCTGAATGATGCCTGTAGCTGCAGGCATCATTCAGATATCCCCACTGAAAGTCAATGGCGTCATATGATGTCCTTGGGCTGGAAGTGGTTAAACTGAACTGCCAGTAGAAATAAAAAATGGAAAGTAGGTTATATGGTTTTCAATGGCATAGTTCACACCAGTGCTTGCAGTTTCAGAAAAAGTAGAACATGCTGCATTTTTCAAGCACTGGGCTGTACTGGAAGGTTGCAAAACGCATCAAAAATGCAACGGAACACACCAAAAATGCACTAGAACACACATGTCCTTATTTAAGGTTAAGAAGAAAACAAAAAAAGAGTAGCAAAAATGCACTGGGTTGCATCAAAAAACGCACTGGAATACATCAAAAATGCGCATGCAGACAAGCATCTGGACTGCGTTTCTATGGTGAGAGCTGTCCCTTAACAAAATTGTTAAAAATATATACAGTATTTAAATACAGCTGGTAAAAGCACACACACATCTCCCAGTATAAGCCTCCCATAATGGCCTGTAGAGCAGCACTTCTGCTGGCCATATAAGACTCAAAATGTGACCGATTCCTGCTGAACTGGCTAAATTCAAGCCCTTCGGCACCACCTATCGTATATACTCAAGTATAAGCCAAGTTTAGCACTTTTTTGTGCTAAAAATGCCCCCCTGGGCCTGATCTCCTGTATTTTGGCGGACCTGGTACCGGCTAGCCGTAGGTCCCCTGGACCACAATTTTGGCACACGCGTAGCCTATTTTAGTTTTTGGGCAAAGTTTGTTGTCTGGAGAACCTACGGCCGGGAGCACTGATTTTTTAAAGCCGGGCATCCCTTCCATAGACTCATGTTAAACTGTAATTTCTCTGGTGAATTTGGGGACTCGGTACCGGCCGGTTGTAGGTCCCCTGGACCCGAAACTTGGCACGCAAGTAGCCCCTTATCTACAAGTGTGCAAAGTTTGTTGTCTGGGGAACCTACGGCTGGGGAGCACTGCTTTTTCAAAGCCGGGCCCCCCTTTTATAGATTTCCTTGTTAAATGTCAGTCTAGTCATGGACACAGTGAGGCATGGGCACAGTGAGGCATACACATGAACACAGTGAGGCGTGGGCACAGTGAGGCATGGACACTGTGAGGCCATTTTTTTGTGGTAAAATTGGGTGCCTCGGCTTATAATTGGGTCGGCCTATACTAGAGTATATACAGTAACTTGATAATCTTTAATCTGAAAATCGAAGGAGGCGTGTTGGAAATTCTCACTGTTCTGGTATTCCAAAAACAGGCATGGGAGATTCCTCCATCCAGACTGTTTAGCATGGGTGACAGAATCAATGTATTTCTCTTATTCAGTTAAGTTTTAACATGTATGGCTAGCCTTAGATTGGAAGCTGGAGAGTCAGGACTATAGACTAATAGAATGGATTGCATTGCAGATTTGTAGTGTTACACCAAAATCTAGAAATGAGGACAGAGCAGAGCGATACCCTTTTCTGTGTTCTTCTGCCTGATGTTTCTAAACTAGAATTATAATGTAGCCTGGGGTCTGTGACAGGAGTGATACTGGAAGCATCTGCTGTCTCTACTGCAGCTGCAGGCTTCCTTCAGCGCTGGCTTCTGTCACACTGATGCTCGGGTATGGTGCATCGGAGACCCTTCTTTCACTTGTGTCTGTTTACACCTGCCTATCTCCAATCTGATCCACTTAAAAAAACAAAAGGGGATCCGTCCCCTTCTGTCTGAGGGGGTCGGATCAGAGAGCCCATGCAGTAGAGCGGGCTGTGTCCGGGTCTGCTCTGCATATGCAGAGTGGCTTCCGACCTGTGGCCCACAATCCGGTTGCCAAGTCGCTAAAGTGGCCCTCACTCCTCAAAAGATTGGGCACCCCTGCTATAGATCCATATAAAAGAAAGGGGGAGTGGAGTCCCAATAAGAAAGGGAGAAAAAAGGAAGCGGAAACAAGAAAAAGGAGAGCAAGCAAGGTCAAGAGGGGGGAAAGGAGCAGGGGCTCGGGAGCATCAGGGGCATCAGCCAAAGCTGTCCCACACTATTGAAGTTTTTTCCAGGCTTGGGCAATTGTTATCGTAGTTGATAAAAAAAATAGGTAGGATGGCAATCAAATATGCCAAGGATAGGGCAATGCAATTAAGCAAATCTAGCATTCTTTCAGATGTTCAAGTGGAACAGAGTATGCAAAAGGCAGAAGACTCGAGAGACCAAAAGCCTACCAGTGGCAGACATGTCCACCAGATGTGCAGAAAATCTCCACAATGGGTACATCCTCAAAAACAGCAGTCACTGGAAGGCGGATTGACATTGGTTATTCAGGCTGGAACCCAATACGCTGCTTCTAAGGTGGCAGTGTTAAATGAGCATTTAGCAACAGAGGACCAGGCTTTGCTCCAGTCTCGCTCCCACTGGGTCACATAAGAAAAAGAAGAGGAGGGTGATTGATGCATAGAGTGTGGAAATAAGGCCCAGAGAATGATGGCAGATATGTTCGAACATCGTTTTCCAGAAACAAGTAGAAGGATGTTGGAGCCAATATAGCCAATTGCAAAGATATCGAAAAAATCCAGACCGTCGGAAAAGACAGAGTGGTCAGAAAGTCTCACACCCCTTGCGTAAGGCCATGAGTGGTCTAGCAAGAGAATGCCTGAGGCTCATCTAGGCCAGAGGGAAACAGGAGGTTGTTGGTAATGGTTAACAGAGGCAGGAAAGGAGACATGAGAGAACTCGAGTATTGTACTAGATCCCATAATTTCATATTGTGTTGCATACGTGGACTCAGGGTAGTGGGTCATAGTTTATTTGGAAGTCAAAAGAGGGTCTGCATGGTAAAAGGGTGCAATTAGGGAGCATCAGGAGCACCCACAAAGGGACATGTGAGGAAGCATGAAGCATAGATAATATAGCCTATTTCTCACACCTAAGGATTTAGCGGTCAGTGAGATCTAAAATTACAACTAATTTTATAGTTGCTAAACATTCTATTGTGTTATCATACGTTCTTCATTGTTTTTGCCCATTCTAAAGTTTTTACATTTTATTTGTTTCACCGCTTTCAGGGATAGCAACTGGATAAGCACTAAGCCCCCCAATTCTGGTAAAGTGCTTGAAAATTTCTGTACACCTCCTGTGTCTTGGCTTCTAAAGTATCTTTGTAGGGTAAATGGATAGGGTGGTAAGTGGTTAGCCCAACCAACCTACCTAATGTTAAGGCTGAACTCCAGGCACAAAAACTTTCATTCTAAATATATCTCTCAATAGCCACAAATAATAAAGATCTTATCTGTGTGCACTAAATGCCTTTGCAAACGCAGATATTGCCTTGTAAATGTAAAGGTGATATCATCACTTTGATGTACATAGCCTGTTCAGACATCATTAACCACTTGCCCACCGCGCCATAGACATTTTACTGCTACAGCGCGGTGGGGTAACTCTGAGACGACGTCCCAGAATCCTCCTCTTGCGCGCTCCTGGAATCATCCGTGAGCGCCGGGTCTAGAAGACCCGGCGCATCATTGATCGCGGTAAATTGCCGCTGATAGCGGCCGTTTACCACGTGATCGCTCCGTCAAATGACGGAGCGATCACTTGTAAACAAACCGGCGTCATTTGATGACGCCGTTTCCTCCCTCTCCTCTCTGTAACGTTCGGTACAGTGTGAGAGAAGAGGGGGGGAGCGGGTGTCAGCAGCAGCACTGAGGGCTGGATCTGTGACAACTGCAGTCACAGATCAAGCCATCCATCCATCCCAGCTCAGCTATCCCTGCGCGATACTCTGCAATACCCCAATACCCTGCGCGATACTCTGCAATACCCCAATACCCTGCGCGATACTCTTCAATACCCCAATACCCTGCGCGATACTCTGCAATACCCCAATATCCTGTGCAATACCCCAATACCCTGCGCGATACACTGCAATACCCCAATACCCTGCAATACCCCAATACCCTGCAATACCCCGCAATACCCAAATACCCTGCAATACCCAAATACTCTGCAATACCCATTTTTTTAAGGACCCCTGTGAAAATGGTGTTCAAGCTACACATGTGAGGTATCTCTGCGAACGTTAGCGCGAGAGCAATCATTTTGGCCCTAGACCTCCTCGGTAACTAAAAACATGTAACCAATAAAAGTAATTAAAGCGTCGCCTATGGGGATTTTTAAGTAGCGAAGTTTGGCGCCATTCCATGAGTGTGCGCAATTTTGAAGTGTGACATGTTGGGTATCTATTCACTTGGCGTAACTTCATCTTTCACATTATGAAAAAAATTGGGCTACCTTAACTGTTTTTTTTTAAGCACCAAACTGTTTTTTTTTTTTTTAAAAACACGCGTTCAAAAAATTTCTGCAAGATAAAAAGTAGTAACGGCCGCCATTGTATTCTCTAGGGTCTTTGCTAAAAAAGCATATATAATGTTTTGGGGTTCTATGTAATTTTCTAGCAAATAAATTATGATTTTTCCATGTAGGAGAGGAATGTCAGCATTGGTCTGGGTGCTCCAGAACTCCTGAAGGTGCTCCCTGCAGGTTGGGCCTCTGTATGTGGCCACGCTGTGTAAAAGTCTCACACATGGGGTATCGCCATACTTGGGAGGAATAGCAGAATGTGTTTTGTGGTGTAATTTGTGGTATGCATATGCTGTGTGTGAGAAATAACCTGCTAATATGACAGAAACAAGATTTTTTATTTTTTTTACAAAATTTTCTGTCGTTTTTCTTTTATAGCACAAAAAAAAAAAAAAGGTGATCAAATACCACCAAAAGAAAGCTCTATTTGTGTGAAAAAAGGACAACATTTTCAAATGGGTACAATGTTGTATGACTGAGTAATTGTCATTCAAATTGTGAGAGCACCGAAAGCTGAAAATTGGTCTGGTCAGGAAGGGGGTTTAAGTGCCCAGTGGTCAAGTGGTTAAAAGGAAGGATTAGATATGTAAAACAAAACACAGAAAATCAGAGCAAAAAAAAAAAAGAGAAAAGAGCGATCACATGACCAGACTGGGGAGGAGGCGAGTGAAGCCAGCACTCAATTACGTTCTGAAAGGTGGATCCAGCTGTCAGACAGCCAGGTGGATCCCAATATTATTGTCGAGATCTGTCCTGGGCCTGGCGTAGCTCTGCCCCATGAGCTAAATTTCACTTATTAGCTGAATGGGTCACAGGAAAACAAAATTAAATGTATTCATGCGACCCTAAAAAAAAAAAAAAAAGCTTTGTCCATAATTATTTTAATTTATGCATGTAGGACTCAGATTTATCTACTACAGGCTGCCAGCAGAAAATTACAGGGGGGGACTCAACACCAATTATCCTGCCCAAGGAGTGAAGCAGTAGTGATCTTTATTACTGCAAAATCGTGAACAAAGGAAAAGTGTAGGAGTTGTATGATGCTAGATAACTGCACAGTTCAGAAAAGAAAATACACAAAGGTCACCAAGGTTCAGGTAGGAATACGTATGGTTCTTGATTTTGGACATCGGTCTAGCCCAGGGTTCAGCTTTAATATTGTATCCTCTATCCAATCCAGCAGTAACACACTGTGCAGGGCTAAATCTACACTACCAGCTATCAACAGTGCACAAAATGAAAGGTAGCAGAAAAAGTAACTATTTTTTTTAAAAGGGAAGCTTTCTAACTAAACCATATAAAAGTAGGAATCTTGTAATGTTTGCTCCTAAGCAGGACTTAGAAAACCCTTCGGTCAGTGGATCAGTTCAAAAGGACTCTTCACGAACACTGGCCAAAAGTTGGATAAAAAAGTTGCAAAGGCAGAAAAATAGACAAACTGTTACACGATTACAACATTAATAAATATACATTTTAGTAGTGATAAATACATGATCAAACAAATGCAGCCTGCACTCGTGTTATAGATGTGTTTCCTGCTTTTCTACATCCGATTAAAACCAATGCTATATTAAATCAGCAGATTAATTTATAAATGGTTTACGCTGTCATATAAAATAGCCTGCAAAGGACTTGCAAAGGCCTGAGTACTGTCAGTTGACCAGCACTGTGCAGCCCAAATTAATAATTGTATCATGCTTTTCATATAGTTTAACAGTACGTTTTTCACAGAGAAATTCTGTAAAAAGAATCCAAATTGCACAACCTCCATCTATAACCTCATTCTTTTGGTCATTGCCCAATTAGTTATCTGTGAGCCTTGTCCAAAATGTTAAAATCGAACTTCCTTGCCATAAGTATGATTTCCTATACGGTAACTGCAGCTGTCACCCACCCACCCAAGAAGGTACTATATTGAATAAACAGTTGTCGGCTGAGGTGGTTTGGCCTTGGGGCAGACCCAGATTACAATAATAGAATGATCACTCTGCAAATACCTTTCAATACTACAGGAAGCGCTATAGTCTAAAGTTGGGCAAAGTGAACTCAGGAGCAACCAGCTTAGTTTGTTTTCCTTTGCAAAACCTACAAATTATGTTTCTAGACTCCTAGGTAAGAGCAGGTGACCGCATACAAAACTTCAGTTGTTCCTTCCACAAAACAGAACTGTACATCTTTTTTAAGTTCCCAACACAGAATTGGAATCATGCCCTTGGCTTTAGAAAATCCTGGGAAGTGAGGGGGGTGTTTCATGGCAACACATTAAAGCCCAACTGAACTAATTCATTTCAACCACTTGCTTGCTAATGGGCCAGTATAAAGAACACGGGGTAAAAGAGACCAAAGGATCGGAAATGACAGCACTGTTCTCCCAGCTTAAAACGCTGGTAGAGAAAAAAGTAGCGATGTTCTGGCACGTGGACAACTTTGAACACTACATCCAGGAGGAAATCAACCCTCTGGGATTGAGAATACAAATCTTCCCCTCATTTGACGATATGGACAACACCTTTAAGAAAAGATGGGAAAACAACTTACAACAATGTACCAAGCTCATGATGCGTCTCTTAATCGAAGAATATCAAAAAAGAATCCTGACCTCTGAAAAAGAGATAGACAATCTATACACTCAACTAGAACCATTTAAGGACATGGATATATACAAAGAGCAGGAATCTAAAATTAAGGTATATATAGATACCACATCTAAAGAACTCATCACCAAAAAGGAGCAAAACTTCTGGAGGGATAAAACAGCATTCAAAGAAGGTAAAGCCTATCGCTGGCACGCACGTGCAAACAACCAAAATCGTCCCCAAAGAAGAACCAACCTAAGAAAAACAAAGGGATGGAAAAATGAATTAGGGTCAAACTCCTCCCTCAACTCCCTATCTTCTGCCCATTCACAAGTGGGAACACGGGCCAACAAAAAACAAAAATGGACCTCACTCGAAAGGTAACGAAAATAAAAAATACATAAGCGGCAACGGTCCCATTTCACAACTCATCCCCAGCATTTCAGGCAATGAACACAGTCAAATAAGAGGGGACCCAAGAGCAGACCCAAGGGGAACTCAACTAAATCGAGGGAAAGCAATAAATGAAATCCATCCCCCATCCAACCGTAATGACCAACAATGACATGGGGCAATAGATGGGCAATGCGCGGACCCTATGAGTATTATTAATCTTTCCCAGTACGATCTCTCTGCGGATGAGTTGATGATTCTAAATAAAGGCCTAACCTTTTGTCCATCCAGAGATGCCGACACCTTTGATGTAATAAAAGACCTACACCTCTTTGCCCGGAAACTTATCTTGAAAGGTCTATACGCCAAACCTGTCACTACAAAAGAATTCTCCATCAGAGAAGAACAAGCCTTAAATGACCCGATTACTTTACTAGAAGAACAAAGCAATAAAGATTTGATCGACAGGATCGATCTCAATGCGATCCTGGAGGAGCAACTAATCCCAACGAAAGGGGGCCTCTCAGGAAAGTCAATGTTGAAAAAGAAATCAAATAAATTTCCACCATTGACCCTTAACCCCAATCTTAATGCCTTTATAACAATGACAAGTAGGGGGCGTGGCTTGGCGAGCAGCGTGGATGGCCGCTGTGTGAGAGAGCTCCGGTCCCAGGGTCAGAACAAACGCTGAAAACAACCTTTTACTGGGGGAGCATGAACGCCCGACTTAAAAGGGGTACTCCTAGTAAACAACTGAAGTCGATGGGAACCCCCCGAGGGAAGTCTGCCTCTACCAGCCTTAACAAATACCGCTACACGGGGGGACATCCGAAAGGCAAGATGGCGCCCGTCCAGAGACTGGATGGCGGAGAGGACACGGAGGATGATGAAGTTTCCATCCCTGCATCCGAGGACTCTAACAGAGGTAATGCACAACATGACTGCCCCTTAAACTATGCAATGATGATGGAGATTGCAGCAGACATTAAGAGCTACTTCTCAGTCGCCATAACCGACATAAAAACTGAACTGCTTAAGCTCTCAGAGCAAATGGCGGTGACGGAGCGGGCGGGAAGGAGAAGGGACCGTGCACTAACAAGGCTAGATGACATTGCTGAGGTTCACTCCCAACAACTGATCGATGTCAATCGCCATCTAGAAGATTTAGATAACAGAGGACGCCGTAATAATATTAGGGTACGGGGGGTCCCCGAAACAGTGCCCCTGGACCAAATCAAACCCACATTAGAGTCTATCTTTAATGGTCTCCTGGAAAGGACCGCAGCTTCGCCGATAGAATTTGATAGAGCGCACAGAGCGCGGAGACCTAGGGCCCCGGACAACACACCGCCCAGAGACATAATCTGCTGCCTCCCAAACTACTCCCTTAAAGAGGAGATATTACAGTAGGCTAGAGCGAGTGATCAAATCATTCATAATGACGTGGAGGTTCAGCTCTTCCAAGACCTGTCACCGATCACACTGAAAAATAGGAGGGCGCTGAAGCCACTATTGGAGGTTTTGAAATCCAAAGGAATTACTTATCGCTGGAAATTCCCATTCGCCTTACAAGCCACCTTTAATGACAGGCAGTTTATGTTTAGGGTCCAGGATGATCTCCAGCACTTCTGTGAAAGTCTACAAATTGCGCCAGTGGATCTCCCAGAATGGTACGCCGAGTTCTTGATCCCCCCGGCGTTCATACACCAACCTTTGCCGCAGGGCTCCTCTCCTACCAAGTCCCCTTATCAAGTTGGCAAACAACGGAAGAAGGCTTACAAGGCACAGCAAGCATCACCAGCCGCAAAAAGCTCCAGAATGTAAGCAATCAGCTACAGTAAACTGTGGTCTTTCCCCCCGGGGTATACAATGCTGGACGTTTTAACTAACTGTTCTGTTTGGTTTTCAAGCCACCGCAGCTTTTTGCGTTCTTGAGGCATAAGAGGTTTCCTACACCCTTATTCACCTTTATGATGTTAATATAGTATATTTTCTTTTTTTTTTCTTTTGTTGCATACTCCCTACCTGACTAAGCAAATGCCTAGTTCTACGGATACACCGTGGACCCATAAACTCATTGCAAACCTCCTATAGACAAGGATTGCTTGCTGTAAATTATGTGGATCCTCGCCCTCTTGTTCCACTGGAGGGCACTGCTCCACCAAAAAAGAGCGCTGCTAACAGACTTATTGCATGTGAAATCCTCTTATCTGCTATAGCTGTGTCACCTTCCAACTACCGTCATATTTTGCTGTGGACCGCGGCAGCCTGAAATCTAACATAGGTCTATCAGAAACTTTCCGCTTAGGAACCTAAGATCGCAATTGGGTCAGCACAATATAGGGTGCACCCCATATCAAACTCTGTTTAGGAGAACCTGCTGACTGTAGACGCTGCGCCCTGCCTAGGAGTATGCTGGAGGGTGGGACTTGAGGGTGATTCACCACACAACCATACCCTGTAGAGACCTGTCGCTGCACAATGTTTTCTCCCGCTCTCCAATGCCTTGCTGTGACAGGATGGGTGGATTTGGGGTTGTTCTCCCGTCCCCTATCAAACCAGGGAGATAGGGGGACTTCCCCGGTGGTATCTCCCCACGAATATAGTACACTGTTGCAGAAAGGACCAATCACCCAGAACTGTGCATCTATTTCTATGGCTTATCTCAACCACCGGTCAACCATGATGTATGACAAGTACTGTACAATGCTAATGTCCTCCTACGTATGTTTGAACGAATGCTCACATGATTGTAGAGATATTGCAATGCTGATAGAACTAACGGGTCTTGTTCCTTCTTTTGTTTTTGTTTTTTTTTCCTTTCTTTGCCCAACCCTTACTGTCGTTTAAGGAGACCGCATGCACGCTCTTTCATTTACTGAATGCAAGGGTCTGTCACCACAACCTCTCACTGAACCGTGAGTATGTGCACTAATGCCCTGACTTGTTCCAAAGGGAGGTGATATTATGAGTCCTCATGGGAAGTGGCTGATGGACAGTGTCTCCTCCTCTTTAGTGGGTTGGGGACACCTCATCACACAGACCCTGACTTTCACACACTCTAGGGACCCGGTACTAGTTGATACATGTGCTCTCCATATTTTATGGTTTGGTGTTTTGGATCTCGAGACGGTACCACAACTACCTATCATGACATATGCCAGAAGAAGAATTATAGACTGAAATTAGTAACGGTTATAAGATTATTAGGGTGTAGCCTCAATGCTGTTACCTTAGTTGTTCATAGCTTATTATGTTGTGCCGTGCGGTGGCCTGCCCAGAGTTACCCCTGAATGACAAACTGTAGTACCTGAATTGACCCACACTCCCTCCCCCCCATTGGAAAATGGTTAAGACTATATGTTTATATGCTAAAATTAATTTGTTCTCACCCGGACCTTTCTGAGACTGATCTATCTTTTACCCCTCCAGTCTTAGATAACTCCTTTCGTGCCATCCACCAGGAGTCCTTCCACACTCCCACCAGAGTCACTCTTGACGATTTCGTTAAAGACAAAGTCGTCTATGAGCCCTACCTCCTGAAATTGTACCTAGGGCTTAGACTCTCGATTCAGGTGGAGTACACCCACACTAACCTACCTCACATACCCTCCCAAATCCCCCACCTACCCTTCACCCCCTCCCATCTTCCCTTCCCCCAATAGGCTTAACCACTCTATTATATCACGAATGGCTTATTCTTTTTTAGGCAAGACCCCCACACTAATTTCGCATAATATAAATGGGCTTAATATTCCCAGAAAAGCGATCTAAATTCTTTAGAGAGATACGGAAGACTAGACCCCTTCTCATCTACTTACAAGAAACCCACTTTAAAGGTCAAAACATTCCTAAACTAACTGACAATCTTTATACGTCAGCTCACCATGCTACAAACCCCCTTGCCAAGACGAAAGGTGTGTCAATATTGATTAACAAACATGCCCCGTTTACACTCAAACAAAGCTTGATAGACCAAGAAGGAAGATACATTTTCCTCAAGGGCTCTTGGGGAGGCACACCTATCACCCTTGCTAATGTTTACTTTCCCAACAGAAACCACGTGACTTTCAGCCGGAAAATTGTAAACGAGCTGAAATGGTTTGCAGAAGGCGGAATCCTCCTGGGAGGTGACTTCAATGTCCCTCTTTCACCCCTGCAAGATACCTAAACAGGTCACACTCATGTAACCTTCAGAATCCTGAAAAAAATTTAATCCCTGCTTCACTCACTGTCATTGGTGGACTCATGGAGGTCAACCCATCCAACCGAGAAGGATTTCTCCTTCTATTCTGCGCCACATAAAAGATATTCGCGGCTTGATTTAATCTTTATTTCCCAACGGGATTTACCAATGCTGGCTAGAGCCGAAATTGGAATCATTTCTCTTTCCGATCACCCCCCGGTTGCAGTTTCCCTGAAAACTGGACCTCCCAAACGAAAAGGCTTTAATTGGAGATTGAATGCTGCTTTGCTAACAGACCAGACGATACATGATGACATCCACACCTCTATAGGAACATACTTCTCAGACAACAAAGACTCGGACACAAACCCATTAAATAACTGGGAAGCCCACAAAACGGTAATTAGGGGAGACCTGATCAGGTGGGGCGCCACAAGGAAGAAGGAGAGGGATAAAGAACTAACGACACTATCCAACAAAATAGCCCAATTGGAACAGCAACACAAAAAAACTCTCTCGGCCAAGGTGGAAGAGGAACTGGCTGCCAATAGGAAGGCTCTGACACAGCTACTCCGCCTACAGACACAAAAATCACTTTTAAAAAAAATAAATAACAATTTTTACGAACACGGTGACAAGAGTGGTAGATTCTTAGCTAGGGCACTCAAGGACACTTTAGCATCAAACCGGGTCCAAGCTATTAAGAACAAACAAGGCAGACTGGTACATGACCCGGAACAAATTGCAAATATTTTTCACGATTTTTACTCAAAACTATACAACCTGCCCGCACAACACAAGCCAGCTCATGTCACAACTATCAGAGTAGATTCGATCCAAGAGTTTCTGAAGGGTAGCAAACTTCCCTCCATTAGAGGGGAGGATGTTGCACTTCTGGAAAACTCCATCACGTTAACTGAATTACAGGACGCAGTTAAATCACTAAAGACAGGTAAAAGCCCAGGCCCAGATGGGTTTACATCCCAATACTACAAGACCTATTTACAAATACTTTCCACTCCATTACTCAGGGCCTTGAACTATTTAGCCAAAAACAAACATGAATCAAGCTCATTACTTACAGCTCACATTGCTGTAATTCCCAAACCCGAAAAAGACCCCACGGACTGCGCTAATTACAGGCCAATTTCACTGTTAAACGTGGATGTCAAACTTTTGGCAAAGATCCTTGCGAATAGACTTAAGCCACTTTTTGCGCAGGTGATTGGCCTAGAACAAGTAGGGTTCATGCCGGGAAGGGAAGCGAGAGACAACATCTCCAAGGCCTTGAGTATGATACACTATGCAAAAAGATTGGGACTCGAGAGCCTTCTCCTGTCGACCGACGCGGAGAAGGCCTTCGACAGAGTTTCATGAGATTACATGATGGCTACCTGCACGCACATAGGATTGGGGGGTAATATGCTAAATTGGATAAGTGCCCTTTACATTAACCCTCATGCCCTGATCAAAGTTAACAATACTTTTTCGGACCCTGTAAAAATTTCAAATGGCACTCGTCAAGGATGCCCGCTATCCCCACCTGTTCATCCTATCCCTGGAGCCCCTAATTAGAACAATTAACAATTCACCAGATGTTAGAGGCTTTGTAGTCTGTAACAGAGAATTCAAAATCGCCGCCTATGCGGATGACCTCCTTTTTTTCATCTCCAGACCTCATATATCCATGCCCAATCTGGTAAATATCTTCACCTCCTTTGGTTATATCTCGAACTTCAAAATTAATCACAATAAATCAGAAGCCCTAAACTTATCCCTTAAGGAAAATGAATATGACCTATTGAAGAGTAACCATAATTTCAAATGGAAAAAAAAGGATTTTTAATAAACAGCTTACCTGTAAAATCCTTTTCTTGAAGTACATCACGGGACACAGAGCGCATAGCCATTACACTTGGGT
The DNA here is from genome assembly GCA_029574335.1 of Rana kukunoris. Classification (NCBI taxonomy): domain Eukaryota; kingdom Metazoa; phylum Chordata; class Amphibia; order Anura; family Ranidae; genus Rana; species Rana kukunoris. Next base: position 21,552 of record JAJQKJ010001479.1, read on the forward strand.
TATATGGGTACCTTCAGGTGTGGACACTGGTGTAATCAATTTCACAGGAAGTTTCCTCCCTATATAACCCCCTCCCACTGGGAGTGCTTCAGTTTTGTAGCAAGCAATTCTCCCGAGGTTACACAATGTTCCCCAAAAGAGGGGTGGGAGCTCTGTGTCCCGTGATGTACTTCAAGAAAAGGATTTTACAGGTAAGCTGTTTATTAAAAATCCTTTTTTCTTTATCGTACATCACGGGACACAGAGCGCATAGCCATTACACTTGGGATGTCCTAAAGCAATGCTCTATGAAGGGAGGGAGACCGTAAGGCCAAGAATAGCCAAATAAAAACATTGTCAGGAGAAAACATGGCTCCACCAACAGAAAAACAAGGGGGCGTGAACCGGGCCAGAGGATTCTATACTGCTGCCCGTAGGGCCGCCTGCCCAAAAGCTGCGTCCGTACCCTTTGCAACGTCCAACTTATAAAATTTAGTAAACGTATGTACGGAAGACCAGGTTGCCGCCTTGCAAACATGTGCCATAGAGATCTGATGGTGTGCCGCCCAGGAGGCACTCATGGCCCTCGTAGAATGGGCTTTAACTGATAAGGGAGGTGGAACGCGCTTCAGACCATATGCCTGAAAAATCAGCTGCTTAATCCACCTAGCCAAGGAAGACTTGGCAGCCGGCTGACCCTTCTTGGGGCCATCCGGAAGAACAAAAAGCACATCTGTTTTCCGAATCTTCTCTGTAGCCTTGAGATAGAGCCTCATGGCTCGAACCACGTCCAAAGTATGAAGCCGTCTTTCCTCTCTGGACTGGGGAGTAGGAAAGAAGGATGGTAGGACTAGGTCCTGATTCAAGTGAAAACTGGATATGACCTTAGGAAGGAAAGAAGGTTGAGGCCGCAGAACCACTCTGTCCTTATGCAGAATAAGGTATGGCTCCCTGCATGACAAGGCTGCCATCTCGGAAACCCTTCTGGCTGAAGCCATAGCCACCAAGAAAACCAACTTTCGGGTTAGTAGCACAAGAGGGATTTCTGTCAGAGGTTCAAACGGCTGCCTTTGTAAAGCTGACAAGACCAGATTTAAATTCCAGGGGCAGAGGGGAGCTCTAATAGGGGGATTCACATGCAAGACCCCCTGCAAGAAGGTTTTCATAAGCGAATGGGTGGCCAAGGGTCTTTGAAACCATATTGATAAAGCCGACACCTGCCCCTTTAGAGTACTAAGAGCCAACCCTTTGTCAACGCCAACCTGGAGGAATCGCAAGATCCTGTCAATAAAAAAACTTTCGAGGATGCCATTTTTGAGACTCGCACCACTCCACATAGGTTCTCCAGACTCTGTAATAAATATTTCTGGAGACCGGTTTCCTAGCCTGAATCAACATAGATATGACCTGATCTGAGAGGCCTCTGCCCTTAAGAATTAGGGATTCAGCTGCCAAGCCGTCAAATTTAGCTGCTGTGAAGCAGGATGGCAGATTGGGCCCTGAGACAGCAGATCTGGGCGCAGGTGGAGCGGCCCCGGCGCCCCCCGACTGACATCTTCATGATGAGTGCGTACCAAGCCCTCCTGGGCCAGGCTGGGGCCACCAGGATCCCAGGCCTGCGCTCCACCCGGATCCTCCGTAGAAGGCGGGGAATCATCTGCAGTGGAGGGAACGCATACAGAAGAGAAAACTGGTGCCAAGGGCAAACCAACGCATCGGTCCCGTAGGCCGAGGGATCCCTGGCTCGGGATATGAATTTGTCCAATTTTTTGTTGGATCTCGTTGCCATAATGTCCACATCTGGGACTCCGAATCTTTGGCAAATCTCTTGGAATACCTGGGGGTGAAGAGACCATTTCCCCGGGAGCAACTGTTGACGACTCAAAAAATCTGCTTGAGAATTGTCTATCCCCGGGATGAACACCGCCGAGATGCAGGGTACATGGGCTTCGGCCCATGAGAAAATCAGGTTTACTTCTCTTTGGGCTGCTGGGCTCTTCGTGCCCCCCTGGTGGTTTATGTATGCCACCGCAGTGGCGTTGTCGGACTGTATCCTTACTGGCAGACCCTGAAGGGGGAGAGTCCAGGCGATCAGGGCCAGTCGAGCAGCTCTGATCTCCAAGATATTGATGGGAAGCAGTTTTTCTGCCTCCGACCACTGCCCTTGCTGGGTCTGTTCTTCTAGAACTGCCCCCCAACCTAACAGGCTGGCATCCGTGGATACTATCTTCCACGTGATGGGGCAAAAGGATTTCCCTTTTGACAAATTTTAAGAGACCAGCCACCAAGACAGGCTGCGCCGGACCTTCGGGGAGAGCACTAACGGACGATCTAACGCCTGAATGGATTTGTTCCAAGCAGAGAAAATGGCTGCCTGAAGATATCTGGTATGGATCTGGGCGTAGGGCACAGCCTCGAAGGCGGCCACCATCTTCCCCAGCAGTCGCATACATAGGCGAATAGTCGGCCTCTTCTTGCCTAAGATCACTTGAACTGCTTGAGCTATTGATCTGATCTTTGCTTGAGGTAAACTTATCCTCTGGCAGTCTGTATCTAGCCGAAGGCCTAGATATTCCAACTGCTTTGTGGGTTTCAATACCGATTTTTCTAGGTTTACAATCCACCTGAATTCCTCTAGATGCTGAACTGTGCGACCTACTGCATGATTGAGGCTGGAAGCTGAGCTGTCGATAACCAGAAGATCGTCCAAGTATGCCAAGACTAAAATGCCTTCTGTCCTTAGGACGGCTAGCACCGGGGCTAACACATTTGTGAATACCCGCGGAGCTGTTGCCAACCCGAAAGGGAGGACTACGAACTGGTAATGGCGGTGATCTATCATACAACGAAGAAACCTGTGCTGTGCCGGGTAGATCGGCACGTGCAGATACGCATCTTTTATGTCTATAGATGCTAGAAAGTCGTCTTGATGTAGGCTGGCTGCCACCGAACGTATGGACTCCATACGAAAGGTCTGAATGTTTAGAAAGCGATTTAGGCGTTTGAGGTCCAAGATAGGCCTGACGTCGCCATTGGGCTTTGGTATTATGAAAAGGTTGGAGTAGAATCCCAGACTCCATTACTGGGTTGGTACTTCTACAATTACTCCTTGGAGCCAGAGACGATCCAATGCTTTTACAAGAGAGGCCCTCTTCAATGGGTCGCTTGGAAGACTTGACCCCTGAAGATGAGGAGGGGGGACTTCCCGAAACTCTAGCTTGTAGTCCGTGGTTACCACGGATCTTACCCAAGAGTCGGGAATTCTGGCCTTCCACACTTCGGAGAAAAACCGAAGCCTTCCCCCCACCCAAGAGAGTGGGGGCGCCCCTTCATGAATCTGACTTGAGGACTGGTTTAACCGGCTTGCGAGGCCATGGCCTCTTGCCTGTCGTGGCTTGTCCTTGTGGGCGGCTATTAAATGCTGAACGCCCGGGAGGCCGTCGATACTGACGGGAAGTTGAAGGGGCCGAGCCTGTGAAGGCCTGTCGCTTAAATGCGGGCCCACGCGATCTTTTCTTGATAGGCAAGAAAGAACTTTTACCACTTGATATGGTCTGGATATATTTATCTAGGTCTTCACCGAATAGTCTCCCACCATGAAAGGGAAATCCTGCTAAAAGCTTTTTGCAGGGTGCCTCTGCTGACCAGTTTTTTAGCCACAAAAGGCGACGCATATGAACCAACAGCAGAGATAAACGGGACGCCTGTTGAACGGAGTCCTTAATAGCATCTACTGCAAAGCAGAGAGCTCTTGGGAGGTCAGCCAATTCACGAGCTTGCTGAGCCGGTATGTCCCTTAATATCGGTTTAGTCTGATCCTTTAAAGCCTGACAAACGCCAATGGCTGCCACTGCTGGCTGAACCACGGCACCTACTGTGGTAAAAGAAGCCTTCAGTAGGGTCTCCAATTTTTTGTCGACTGGATCTTTAAACACCTGGACATTTTCCACCGGACAGGTCAGGGATTTATTTACGCAGGAAATGGCTGCGTCCACAGTAGGGAGTGCCCATTTCTTTGCAAATTCTTCTTCCATAGGATAGAGAATGGTGACCCTTTTAGGAGGGATAAAAATCCTATTAGGTCGAGCCCAATCCTGAAAAATCACGCTCTCCAGAAGGGGGTGAACCGGGAAAGACGCACCACTCAATGGTGCCTTCAAGGAACCTAAAGAGGATACCGCGGGGGCTAATTGTTCTGACACTGGAAGTTTAAAAGCAGTGCGAACCATATCCGTCAGAGACTGGATCCACAGACTCTCTGCTTGAGAAGCCGAATTTTTTTTTATCTATAGTGGAATCTTCAATGTCTGACCCGTCAGGACTCAGGTCCGCTTGATCCCCCTGTGGGTCCAATTCCTCCGAAAAGAGGACCTCTGCATCCGAACACACCGTTCTAGGTGACGGGGATCTAGCCCGTTTGCCACCCGGCAAAGAGCGGGCAATTAAAGCAGTTAACCTTTTCTCTAGCCCACCCAGGGTGGATTCTAGCATTTCTTCCGTAACATAAACGGGAATGGGTTTATTGGGGGCCGCCTCTGCCCCTAGCACCCTCAATGGCTCCTGCATGATGCTGTTCGGTGGTCTATCTGGTGAGGGTGGGACCACTGGAGCCTGGCCCAAATCCTCTGACCCCGTTGGAGACCCCTTTACTTTTTTGGCACCTTTTGCAGCCTTAGCTGGTCCTGATCCCTTGGGAGCCATTGCACAACCTTGAGACACCCCTACAGCCAACACCCAACTGTTGTAGCTAGAAGTGAAACATTAATAAGGACAGGCTATGGTAAAAAAAAATATATATATTTTTTTTTAATTTTCATACGCCTGAGAAGGCGGCAATACCGAGGAGAGTCCTGTGAGTATTGCCACACCAATGCCCGTTAGCTGGAGTCCAAGGTTGCACCGACTCAGATACTGCCAGATCTAAGGCTGAGTCCCTTTAAGAAAAAAATCTTTTTTTTTTTTTTTTCTGGTCAGTGTGGACTAAGTCCAGACCTGAAGATCCACAAACCACCACTGGGTGTCACTGTTAGCCAGAAATGTCTCAGCTGCGCGCTCTGTGTCCTCACTCTCCACTGCTCTCAGGAGGGAATGACCAGCCAGGAAATGCTTTTTTTTTTTTTTTTTTTTGCTTTATCTGAGACCTGACGCTGCTGGCCCGCCCCCCCACGCTGAAACCAACATGGAGGAAGCAGAGAGCAGAGGAGAAGCCTGGACCAGCGATAGTAACACAGACACCCGGTAAGCCACTAATCTTTGTAGTGCACACATAGAGGAAGCTGTCCCCCTAGGCTTCCTAGGAAACAGGAGTTTTGTCAGCACTTCCTCTCTATACACGTGGGGCTGCAGTATCATGCTAACAGGAAATCTGGGGGGAGTAGCAAAATACATATCTTTAAAAGCATATATATATATCTACATGTTATCTGGGTAAACATTAGTACATCCCATCCTGCCTCAAAAGACATAGTGGAGATAGTGGCTGATGCACAAGCATACCATAAGCCAACCCAGAACCCCCAGGGGGATACCTACTGTCGAACCAAGTCCCGCAGGTTCCCTCTTACCTGCTCCACGCCGCAGGGTATTGCAAAATGCAAGAGGCCCAGCCTTCCCCCATCTCCGTGGGTATTGTCTTGGACCTTCAGGGACCGGGGTCCTGTGTTAAGGAACCCACACCCCTGGACCTATATAGCATCCTGGCATCAGTAGCGTTTAGTTCTTGGAAGAGACTAAGGCACTGGAGCCCAGAATCCAGCCCTCCAAGGAGAGGCATTATAGGCAAAACCCCACTCCAGCAGGGCCCGGGTACCGTACACCTTGGCTTTGAAGCACTTCGGACGGATCCGGCTAGCTATCCTGGGTCCCGAGACCTCAGAGGGACAGCTAGACGTGACCAACACCTAAGACACTGGCGAAAAAACTGAAGCACTCCCAGTGGGAGGGGGTTATATAGGGAGGAAACTTCCTGTGAAATTGATTACACCAGTGTCCACACCTGAAGGTACCCATATAACCCAAGTGTAATGGCTATGCGCTCTGTGTCCCGTGATGTACGATAAAGAAATAGCAGCCTCAAATACCTAGGGGTAAATCTGACACCGACGATTGACGGTATTTATACAGCTAATTATACCCCCCTCTTACAGTCCATTACTAAAGACTTCCAAAAATGGTCTCCCAGACTGTTTTCCTGGTTCGGGAGGGCCTCCATACTAAAAATGACAGTCCTACCGAAACTACTCTATTACTTCAATGCCTTACCAATTAAATTGAACCCCTCCTTCTTTACCAAACTTCGCAGTATGCAGTTGAAATTTCTCTGGGCCGGAAAGAAATCAAGACTCAGCTTTTCTCAGCTTACCCTTCCCAAACGTGAAGGGGGTATTGGTCTCCCGGACTTTAAGAAATATTACATAGCAGCACACATCACCAGACTTGTAGATTGGCATTGCCACAAATCAACTAAAGACTGGGTATGCTTAGAAACAACCCAATACACAAAACATATCGCCTTCTACCCCTGGTCCTTAAGCTCCAAAATAACGGTAGAATTTCCCATCCACTAGTTGCCGCCACATTAGATGTTTGGCATGGTGCAGCCCCCACTTATGGCCTGGCCTCCATACCAGTCCCACTAACGCCAATAACAGACAACCCGGACTTTATCCCGGGCTTAGGTATCCAATTCCCACAATCTTCATTGCCGTCACAAAAGCTTCTAGCCACCCACTGCTTCTCAGGGAATACCATCAAAACCTTTCAAGTACTCAAATCGGAACTGGGGGAGACCCCCCTGGATTCTGGTTCTACCTGCAAACACGAAGCTTTCTCACAAACAGCAAGCATAAACTGGAATATTGTAAGGCCCCTACTCAACTTGAGCGAATTTGCCTTTTAGGCGCTCAGACCCTCAAAACGACTGCTTTGGTATACTCACAGTTGCACCATCCACAAACACAAGCACAACTTAGGCACAGGATCCAGTGGGAAAAGGAGTTACAGATATCAGTGAGTGAGGACCAATGGATGAAGGCCAATATATTTGCTCATAAAAGCTCTCTGAGCACAAGATTCCAGGAGATATCTTACAAGATTCTCACTCGCTGGTATTTTACTCCCGTGACTATCAAAACTTGGTCCCCAAATGCTTCAGATATTTGCTGGCGTTGTAAGAAAGAAAGGGGCTCCCTATTACACATCTGGTGGTCTTGCCCCCCGATATTAGACTACTGGACCCAAGTCACTCACTGGATCAAACTGATTACAGACACTGGTATCAAGCTAGACGCAGCCGCTTGTCTTCTTCATGTAAACTACGTATCAATCAGTAAATATAAAAAATCACTCACTAGACACTTATTGACAGCAGCGAAAACACTGATTCCCTTGTATTGGAAGTCGACCAATTGCCCGTCGATCAGAGAATGGCTAGACAGGGTACAACATATCTATAAAATGGATGAATTGGTAACCATGAAGAGAGAGAATTCGACAACTTTTCATGAAATCTGGCAACCTTGGGTTTACTTTAGATATTCTAATGACTACCAACTGCTAATGACCTAATGGGAACTCTGACCTTAATAAACCGCAACAATCATACTGCATTATAATCTACTTTTATTGATGACCACATGACCAAGACCTGAATAGGTATTATACCTAAGACTAAACTATCTTCCTATCTCTAAATGAATTGAAACTGAGACACCCCACTTAAAAAACCCTACTTCTACCCCTCCCCCAACCTCCCTTGCAATTTTTATTATAATTATTATTTATTTATTTTTCTCCCTTTTCTCTTATGAGTCCACCTAAAAAGGCTTACAGTCTTCTATCCCATTTATATGCATAAGTATGGACTTACCAGACTTATTCTCTTGTTATATTTCTTTTTTTATATTCTTGTAGTTCCTCAATTGTATTTTGAATTGCATGTTACTTCTGCACTATGTTCTTTATATTGATACTTGTATTCTGTGTCAATACTTGAATAAACTTTGATTGTGAAAAAAAACAAAAAAAAAAAAACAATGACAAGTAAAAACATTATGAGATTGAAACCAAGCTCAACATCAGACAATATATCTGCTCAGGAAAGGGTAGCTTTGAAAAAACTAGTTGACCAGAAACAACCCACAATAAAAACCCTCAGATAAAGGGGGCAATATTGTAATAATGAGTAATGAATTCTACCAAACGATGTGCCAGAATATTCTGTCCAACCAAGAGTGGTACAGACCCATTTCAAAACCTATAATAATTGAAAGATTTGACAACGATTTCTTTAAGATGGTCGACAAAGCATACATCGAAAACACAATTACCCAACAAACATGAGAGTTCATCAGAACCGACCATGCAAAGATTCCAACCTTCTATAGTTTACCTAAAGTGCACAAAAATCTACTCAATCCCCCAGGTAGACCAATTATTTCAGGACGAGGATGTATCACTGAGCAATTGAGCCAGTTTATCGATGAACAACTTAGACCACTGGTAACCAACCTGCCATCTTACATTAGAGACACCACTCACCTACTCCAAAACCTTACAATACCGACCGAGGCACTTCTAGTCACGGTAGACGTAGAGGCTCTATACAGCTCTATACCCCACAAAAAGGGATTGGAAGTGATTGAGCATTTTATCCGGCAGTCTCACAGAGATGATAAACCTCTACATAAATTTATTGTACAAGCTCTTGAATTTATCCTCTACCACAATGCATTCTCGTTCAACGGCTCCCACTTCCTCCAGATGCAGGGGGTTGCGATGGGGACATGCTGTGCCCCATCGTACGCCAACCTGTATCTGGGGGAGTGGGAGAGCTGCTTTCTGTCTACCGAAGGGGAAAATCTGCATGCACCTAATATCCTGACGTGGCACAGGTTCATTGATGACATCTTCATGATATGGGATGGCACGATAGAAGATCTTGATGCATGCATCAAAGATATGGGCACAAATGACTTCAATTTGAAGTTTACTAGGATTTACAACAACCAAACAATAACGTTCCTGGATGTCACAAGCTCCAAAACCACCAACGGACACATTTCTAGTTCCCTCTTTCGGAAAGAAACGGCAGGTAATACCATCTTACAGGCGTCAAGCTTTCACCCAGAACCACTCATACGGTCAATCCCTTACTCCCAATATCTCCGCATGAGGAGGAATTGCTCGGATGAAGCTATGTTTATCAAAGAAGCAGATAATCCAAAAACAAGGCTCCTTCAAAGGGGGTACTCTCACAAATGCCTAAAAAGAGCTTTTAAGTGAAGTGAAGAGTCAGTCAAGAATAGACATACTGTTTCCTCAAAAGAAAAAGAAAACCAACACAAAAGAAGAAAATCAATGTTTGCCAACAAGAATCATTACCACATATAACAAGCAGCATAAATTGATAAAACGGATAATCAAAAAACATTGGCACATACTACAGATTGACCCCATCATCAGCCAGTTTTTTTTTTTTTTTTTTCCACTTCAGTCTTAACCGTAGCTTGAGACCTGCTCATGGTTACTTTCAATGATTATGTCTCGACTTTGGTTTTGCATCATAAGTTGGAATATGTATATATTTATTTATTTATTTATTTATTTATTTTCCCCCCCCCTTCCTTTCTTTCCACCCTCTCATCCCCCCTCCCCCTCTTTCCCCCCCCCCCAGCCTCCCACCCATCTTCCCCCTGGGCCTCTATCGTCTCTTCTATTTAATATTTAATAATTCCCTCTCTTCTTTATTACTTAAACTTCCATCATTTCGGCGTATTCCAACTTAACTTTATATTTTTTCCAGACATCCCATTTTTCTTCAAATTCACCCCAGGTTTCTTCCTCTCTATGTCTTAAGTATTCGTTGTAATAAATTTCGTCCACCTTTTTCCCCAATTCTCTTAATGTAGGACTCTTTTCTTGTTTCCAGTTACTCGAGATCTGGCTTTTTGCGGCGTTGAGAAAGTCTGGGATTAGGGTCTTTAGATATTTCTTAGTTGGCATTCGAGCCCCATGTAAAACGCAAACCCAAAAGTCCTCCGGTATATTTGTGTTTATTATTTCTTTAATTTTTTGTCTTATTTTTAACCAAAAATTTTTTATTTTTGGGCAAGACCACCAGATGTGTATCATTGTGCCTACCTCTCTACAACCTCTCCAACATAAGCGCGAATTATTTCCTAGAGCTGAATGTAATTTGTCTGGTGTAAGGTACCATCTTACCAGACATTTATAATTCTGTTCCATTACTTTGTTATTTATAGAGGTGACATGAACCCTATTTATTATCTGTCTGGTTTCAAATTCATTTATTAATGTGCCTGTTTCTTCTTCCCATTTTTTGATGAATGGGGGTACGCTCTGTTTTTTTAAGGCATTCAAAGTTTCGTATATCATCGAAATTGTTCCCTTATCAAATTTCTTTGTACAAAGTCTCTCAAATGGCCGCAAGTTTGTTTCGGATCTTATAGGCTGTGAGAGACCTTCAAAGAAGTGTCTTAATTGAGCGTATCTCCATTCATCAATCACCACTGTGTCTCTCTTTTCTTCCATCTCCTGCAATGTTAACCACTTTAGCCCCGGGCCTGTTTTTCAGATTCGGTGTTTACGAGACTAAAACATTTTTTTTTGCTATAAAATTACTTAAAACCCCCAAACATTATATATTTTTTTTTCTAACACTCTAGAGAATAAAATGGCAGTCATTGCAATACTTTTTGTTACACCGTATTTGCGCAGCGGTCTTACAAGCGCACTTTTTTTGGAAAAAATTCACTTTTTTAAATAAAAAAATAAGACAATAAATTTGGCCCAATTTTTTTACATATTGTGAAAGATAATGTTACGCCGAGTAAAATGATACCCAACATGTCACGCTTAAAAATTGCGCCCGCTCGTGGCATGGCGTCAAACTTTTACCCTTAAAAATCTCGATAGGCGATGTTTAAAAAATTCTACAGGTTGCATTTTTTGAGATACAGAGGAGGTCTAGGGCTAGAATTATTGCTCTCGCTCTAACGATCGCGGCGATACCTCACTTGTGTGGTTTGAACACCGTTTTCATATGCGGGCGCTACTCGCGTATGCGTTCGCTTCTGCGCGCGAGCTCGTCGGGACGGGGCGATTTAAAACATTTTTTTTTTTGTTTTCGTATTTATTTGTATTAATTTTACCAATTTTTAACACTAAAATAAAAAAAAATAAAAAAAATTATCACTTTTATTCCTATTACAAGAAATGTAAACATCCCTTGTAATAGAAAAAAGCATGACAGGTCCTCTTAAATATGAGATCTGGGGTCAAAAAGACCTCAGATCTCATATTTAGGCTAAAATGCAAAAAAAAAAAAAAAATTTTTAAAATGTCATTTTTCAAATGACATTTAAAAAAAAATGTCTCTTTAAGAGGCTGGGCGGAACTGACGTTTGACGTCACTTCCGCCCAGCAGAGCTACGGGGATGGACGAGGGAAATTTTTTCCCTCACTCGCATCCCCGCTGACCAGACGAGCGCACCCGATCGCCTCCGCCGCTACCGACGGCTCCGGTAAGCGGCGGAGAGCGCGGGAGCGCAGCGGGAGGGGGGGGGCACGCTCGTCCGCTACCGATAACGGCGATCTCGCGGCGATTCCGCCGCGGAGACCGCCATTATCGTTTACCCGACCGCCCACAGAAGAGATGGATATCTCGGTTGTGGCAGCAGCTGCTGCCGTTACCGAGATATCCATCCTCAAAGTGCCGACGTATACCTGCGGTGGGCGGTCGGAAAGTGGTTAATAATCTATTTTGTTCCATGAAATCTTTTAGTTGAATGTCCTCTTTCTTGATCCAATTACCAAACATTAAAGTTTCTCCTGGAGGGAAAAATGTTGTGTTTTTTAGGGGTATAAATGGTGAGTTAAAGCTCCATCTTTCTTTCCTATGAATCTGGTCCCATAGTGCTAAAGCGTGTTTTGTGATATCTTGGGCTTCATGGCTTAGTCCTCTATGTTGTGGTGGGATCCAGATCATTTTCCCTAGTGCAGATTTACTTAATTTATTTTCGATAACTACCCATCTTTTTTCTACATTATTTTTTGCCCAATCTATAATTCGTGATAGAATAATTGAATAATAATAATTTTTAAAATCCGGTGCTCCCAGCCCCCTTGTGTCTTATCTTTTGTTAAAAGTGTTAACTTAATTCGTGGTTTTTTCCCCCTCCATATAAATTTAAGAAACATTGCTTGCAGTTTTTTGAAGAATGCTTGCGGGATTCGTATTGGGAGCATCTGAATTTTGTAAATAATTTTTGGTAATATTATCATTTTAAAAATATTTATCCTCCCTGTCCATGTTAATTGTCCTGGTGCTATTCTATTAAGATCTTCTTTAATATTATTCAATAATGGTATGAAATTGGATTTGTACAGGGTCTCTTTAGAATTTCCTAGTCTAATCCCCAGGTAGTTTAACTCTTTTTTCCAACAAAATGGGAAATCTTTCTGCAAGGCCTTCTCCTCTTTTTTAGAAAAATTGATGTTCAATATTTCAGATTTAGTTGGGTTCATCTTAAAGTTAGACAGCATACCGTATTCTTTTATTGTTTTAATTATGCTCGGCAAGCTTGTCCTAGGGTTTGATATATAGAATAGGATGTCGTCGGCGTATGCTGCTACTTTATGTATCTCTCCTCCCACCATTATCCCCTTGATATCCGAGTTTCGCCTTATTATATTCAGAAGGGGTTCTAATACAAGCGTAAACAGCAACGGCGACAGTGGGCAACCCTGTCGAGTCCCATTCCTTAATTCAAAAGGATCTGATATCTTCCCATTGATTTTAATCCTTGCCGTCGGTTTATTATACAGGGCTCCTATCCACTGCCTCATTCTAAGGCCAATTCCTAGTTTTTCTAAAGTGTTCTGTGTAAATCCCCAGTCCACTCGATCAAAGGCCTTTTCTGCGTCTACAGACATTAACAGACCTGGAATTCCCCTTCTTTTGGTTTCTTCTATAATCATAAGCGAACGGATTCCGTTGTCTCTTCCTTCCCTTCCTGTAATAAACCCCACCTGATCTATATGTATTACATCTGGCATGATATTTTTCAACCTGTTGGCAAGAATTTTTGAAAAGATTTTTAGGTCTATGTTGAGGAGCGAGATCGGTCTATAGCTGGAGCATAGGCTATTATCTTTACCTTCCTTAGGTATTACAGTTATTAAAGATTCTAAGCTCTCCTTCCTCATTTCCCATTTATCTCCTATTCCATTGTAATAGCTGCATAATTTTGGAGTCAATACGTCAGACAATATTTTAAAATATAAGGTTGTAAATCCATCCGGACCGGGGCTTTTATCACTGGGCATTTCCCTGATTGTTTTTATAATTTCGTCTTCTGTTATGGGCATTTCTAAGATCTTAAGTTTATGTTCTGGTATGCTGTTTAACTCTGACTTCTCCAAATATATTTTAACTTGTTCATCTCTTAACTTTATATCCTCTTTAGTGTTATCTTTATTGATTGAGTAGAGTTCTTTATAAAATTCTTGAAAGTTATCTATAATCTCTGAGGTTTTAAATCTTATTTCTCCCGTTTTCGTTTTTATTTTTTCTATAAAATTCATGGCTTTTTTCTTTTTTAGGAGACTCGCTAAATATTTCCCCGTCTTATTCCCCCATTGATATCGTTCTTTCTTGATTATATTAAATTCTGCCCGAGTTTGCTGTTCTATAAGTTCTCTGAACTCTTCCCTTTTTCTATAAAGTTTCTGGAGTATATCTCTTTGGCCTATTCCTTTATGGAGCTGTTCAAGTTCTGATATTTCTTTGGTTAGATTGTTTCTTATATCTATATATTTTTTTTTTTTTCTAGACCCTTCTTTTATAAAAATTCCTCGAACAAAAACCTTATGGGTCTCCCATATTGTAGCTTCCGACATACCCTCAGTACTATTCTCTCTAAAAAATTGTTGCAGCTCGTGCCTTATTTTCTTTTCAATTTCCTTATCTAATAACAATTCCTCATTTAATCGCCAGTTTGATTTCCGATTATCTTGTTCTCCCATTCTGAGTTGAAGGGAGATAGGGGCATGGTCTGAAAAAGTTATAATTTCAATCTTTGTATCCTCCACCTGCTCAAGCATCCTATGTTCTACCAGAAAATAATCAATTCTGTCAGTTCATCCCCAACCAGCCCCTAATCACCTATAGACGAACTAGATCTATTAAGGACTCACTAGTCACCAGTGAATATACAGGATTTTTTTGGGGAGACCCCTGTAAACGGTGGGGCACTTTTACTTGTGGAGGATGCGCACAATGCCAACACATTAACACCTCAAAAGACATCAAACTCCCAAATGGTCGCCCATATAAACCGCGACATTTTGCCAACTGTAATACCTATGGGATCGTATACCTGCTAACTTGTTCATGTGGTTGCTTCTACGTGGGTAAAACCAAACTTGAATGGAAAAAATGGATCTATAAGCACATACAAAGTATAAAAACATCTAATCCTGACCTCCCGCTGGGGCAACACTCGAGAGACGTCCATCAAGGCCTTGTCCCCAAAATGTTATTCTTGGCACTTGATAGAATTCACCCCAATCCAAGAGGGGGAGACTGGGACAAACTACTACTCCAGCGGGAGACCCGCTGGATAGTAGCCCTAAAGGCCACCTCACCCCCAGGCCTGAACAGTAAAATCAGTTACCGACCCTTCTTAGAAGGTTACAAGTCCGGGGTCTGGGAAGGGGAGGGTTAAAAACTCGAACAGAAGAATATATATGAACTACTATCGCCCACTATTTGGGCTTTTTTCTCTCGGATATGATCCAGCTACCCCAACGAGCAAATAGCCAAATGCTGAAGTTAATAATATACACACTCATCATTGTATCAGGCCCCCCTATTGGTTCTAATAGATATGCTCGATTATGTATGGTCCATCACCCCTGGTCAAAACAAAAAGCACCTCACTCCAAGATACTCTGCTATACTCCCCGTGTGTTGCTATGCCCCTTGTTGCTATGGATACATTTATTTATTTGTTCAGTTATATACACTGACACTCTTTTAGCTCAGGCTCCCTTGGTGTTTGGTTATACAGTGGTTGGGTTGTGGATGTGGTCCGTTTTCCTCTTGATGCGACACTTACACATAAATTGCTGTCAGTCTGCTGCGGCAGCAATACTATCCACATGCCAGGTATTTTAATAATGCATCCTTTGCTGACAGCAGTCTAAGACACAGGAGTGGCCACGAACGTGATTGATACGCCCACTTCTCTTATCATATCAATCCGCCCACTGCTAAGCCCAGCCAACACACACCATGACGCCGCGGTCACATGACTAATGCGGCGCCACGGACGTCAGGACGCTGTACGCGATGACGTCATCATAGAGCGCGGATTGGACGCGCCAAACACACAAGCCTTTAAATTCAATGTGATATCCCGATCGTTCAGGCACCCTACACACACCAGGGACAACGCCATCGGGCCGTGGACACTACAGCAACTGTAAGTGCAGCATTTCTACCTTATTTTTAGCACCACTGTGGTATGGTTCTGAATGGCCTATCAATGTACACCCTTCTCCCATAGGTCCCGTTTTGTGATCCAGGTGGATCATCTGGAAATCTAAATACACAAGATTTCAAGGGGCGTTTGAAAAAAAACCTCCCCTCCCATATCGGGTAAATACTTTTGAGATCTTCCTTTTATGTTTTGTATTTTTATGTTGATATTAACAAAATGAAATACAAACTACCAAATAATTGACAGGGTTTCTGTTACACATTTGGCTATCCATTCAGTGCCTAACCAACCACTAAGCCATGCCCCCTCTCCTTTCATCCACCCAGGACTGTGTTTTTACGGGAAGGGCTGCATCCTTAGTGACACACCTTGAACCCACTCTTGACCACTGCTAGTCCAACAAGGGACCCCTCTCTCCGCAAATTCAGCGGTAGGTGGTTTATCTGAAAAAATTGTAAATCCTTGCAAGATTCAGACCAAGTGTATATATATCATTTCTGACCATATGTCCTATGTTGTTTCTGTTATTTTTAGAATGAGAATTTTATGTGGTACAACTCTCTGGCCCCTGATGATGGTCCTCTGTTAATTGGAGACCAGAAACGCGTCGGGCATTCTCCATTGTCCCTCGGAGAGTGTGCTTTTTAACCATATTGTATCACACACTGTGTTGTTAAATTACTTTACTTCTCTATCTTCCACTGGGTGCACTTTCCTCCTGGTGTTCCATATCTACACACCACTCTGCGACTGACATGCAGAGGTAGTTGGACCACACAGGTCATTTTTCTAACAAATATCTATTTGTATTTTGATTGGTCCATAGAATAAAAACCTTTTTTACTTAGAGTCTGGCCTACAAAGTCCTGTTTCCTTGGTGGTATCCTTTTTTGTTCTACCACTTGCTTACTGGGCACATATACCCCCTTCCTGCCCAGGCAAAATTTCAGCTTTCAGCACTGCAACGCTTTATTTTAAAATTGCACGGTCGTGTCTCTCAAACAAAATTGACGTCCTTTTTTTCCCACTGTTGAATGTGGGAGAGAGGGAGACATTTTTAACATGTGTCATGTGATGTCAAAAGTCTCCTTCTTCCCAGGCTCTCTTCGTTCCCAATATACAGACTCAGGTTTTCTTCATTATTACGAAGGTAATTCTTCCAAAGACAGGACAAGCAAACAGTTAATGCTTACATATTGGCAGCTGGTAAAACATCATGGCAGGATGGTAATTTCAGAAGATTACAGACAGAGGAAATAGATGGTATATCTCTCTGTTGGTTAGGGTCCCTTCCCCGTCGGGTCGGGTGATCCTGAGATCCCCAGAGCTTCTAAAACCCACAAATAGAGCTTTCTTTTAGTGGTATTTGATCACCTCTGCGGTTTTATTTTTTTGCACTATAAACAAAAAAAGAGCAACAATTTAAAAAAAAACAATATTTTTTACTTTTTGCTATAATAAATATCCCATAAAAAAATAAAAATAAACTATTTTTTTCTCAGTTTAGATCGATATGTATTCTACATATTTTTGTTAAAAAAAAAAAACCCAAGTAACGTAAAGTGATTGGTTTGCGTATAAGTTATAGTAGCTACAAAATAGGGGATAGAATTCTGACATTTTTTTTTACTAGTAATATGGCGATCTGCGAATTTTGTCAGGACTGCGATATTATCTGTGCACACATTTTTGGGACCATTCACATTAATACAGTGGACAGTGCTATACAAATGCACTAATTACTGTATAAATGTGACTGTCAGGGAAGGGGTTAACACTAGGTGGCGAGGAAGGGGTTAAATGTGTATCCTGGGAGTGATTCTTACTGTGGGGGGAGGGGACTGACTGGGGGAGGTGAGCGATCTGTGTCCCTATGTACAAGGGACACAGCATTAGTCTCCTCTCCCTGACAGGACGTGGAGCTCCGTGTTCACACACAGAGCTTCACGTCCCTGCTCTGTCACTGCCAATCGCGGGTACCTGACGTGCATCGTCTGGAGGCCGCGCATCGTCTGGAGGCCGGAGGCCTCCCCGCAATTAAAAACCAACCGTCGGATGGGAAGTTATTAAGAGGAGCTCCTGTCTCCCAAGTGAAAATTAAAAGTCAGCAGCTACAAAAACTGTAGCTGCTGACTTATTAAACACTCACCTGCTACATGATTCAGCGGTGTGCTCACCTCAGCTGTTTTCTCCTGTGTCCTCTCTTACCGGTATCTTTACGATGGGCACCCAGCTATAACAGCTTGCCGTTAATGGCCCGGTCAGCTTTCGGAACCTGTCATGTGTCCCAGAAGGCTTCGTGAGGGAGGGGGAGGGGGTCAAACTTCCTCTTCCGATTGCCTAGGCGATCGGAGTGAAAGTGGGAGCAGGCACCTGTCAAAATCTGTACCTATTCCCCCCTCCCCAAGAGCTCCATTTCACAAACAGGAGCACTGGAGGAGGCTCTAAAGCAGAACTTCCTTTTTGGGTGGAACGCAACTTTAAATTTCTTGCCAAAGGCATATTGAATATATGTGGCAGTAGGAAAAATTGGCATCCCTGACAGCGCGAGTCTGTGCGCCGAGAGTTCTCACAGCACACTGACCTGCTGTAGCTTTTACCTGGAGCACAACTTCTGATCGGAAGCTAAAAGGTTGGGTTTCTAATCATGTGACCAATGTGAGAGCCAAAAAGAGCAGTTGTATGAGAAAGAAAGAGTTACACCAGCTAAAACCACTGCAGGTGCATCAAAACACAAAGGTGTGCAAACTCTTAGGCCCCTTTCACACGCCCAGACCGATTGGGTCTGCCAGTTAGCTATTTAGGCGGACCCTTCATTGTACTCTATGGAGCGGCGGGTTTAAACGAACACGTGAGCATGTGAACATAAAAAATATCTAATCTGATCCTCTAAAAACAGACGGATGGGGATTGACAGCCATCCATCTGATCAGATCGGATGGCAGTCAGTTTACATCCATCTGCCCATAGGAGGAGAGCAGGCTGTCTCTGTGTTCGCTTTGCATAAGCAGAGCCGACAAGGACCAGCAATCCATCTGCTCAGTGGGGATCAGCGGACAGATTCCCTGATGACCAGGCGAACTCCAACAGAGTCTGTCCCATGGAGGGGGCCTTAAGGCCCCGTACACACGAGGAGATATATCCGATGAAAACGGTCCGACGGACATGTCTCCTGGGAGATTTTGGTTTGATCTGTGTACACACGATCAAACCAAAATCCCCGCGGACAGACAGCACGGTGACGTGGCAGTGACGTTGACGCCACCACGTCACCGAACCAGGAAGTAAAATACTTCCACGCATGCGTCAAATCCATTCGACACATACGGGAGATTTCGGTCCGCTGGTAAGGCGTACTAACCAGCGGACATATCCGACAGACGGATCTGTCTGCTGGAAACCTGTCTGCTATGCCGTACACACGATCAGATATGTCTGCTGAAACTGGTCTGGGACCAGTTTCAGCAGATATATTCGTTTCGTGTGTACGCGGCCTAAGAGTTTGTTTTCTTTAGAAAGCAGCCACAGCGTGAGTAGAAAAACCTGTCTCATACCAACATTCTGCAGAGTGGGACCCTTGCTTGCTGTGGGAAAGCAGTGTCATCACTTTGTTGAGTTCTGATACAGTATGCCCACTGCTGAGTATAGTGGGCAGCATTAGCTTTACCGATAGCAAAGCTTTCGATCTGACTCTGTAGGGGGCATATCAGACCTCAGCAATGAAATCACTGCTTATCCACAGAAAACAAGGGTTCCATTCTCCAGCTTCTGGCAGGGGAAAGGCTTTCTACCAAGGTTGGGGCTGCTTTAGAAAGAAAATTAACTGTATGACACTGAACACCTTTTGTTTTCATCCGCCTAGAATGTATTTAGCTTACTGAAACATGCCGTATTTTCCAGAATATAAAACGACCTTTTGTACTTAAAAGCTTGCCTCAAAACTCGGGGGCCGTCTTATACGCTGGTACCTGTCTCAGTCACACTGCGGGCATCCATTATTTAAAAACCGCGCCTCCTCCTCGTGCTGTTCCGTGATAGGCAGAACACTCAGTTTCCTAGCAGAGCCTCTGTTCAGTGTTCCGCCTATCATCCTCAGACGAGAGGACATCTGTGATAGGTGGAACACTGAACATAGGCTCTGCTGAGAAACTGAGTGTTCTGCCTATCACGGAACAGCACGAGGAGGAGGCATGGCTTTTGAATAATGGTTGCCTGCAGTCTGACTGACTCTGCATACAGGGATAAGGTATGGGATTGTCGAGGTATGCAATGGCACAGTGAGATATGCAATGGCCAGTGAGGCATGTAATGGCACAGTGAGATTCCTGTCAGCGGTTGTTCCGGCTACCCCTCAGCTTCAAGACAGACTAGTAGAAAGGGGGTCGTTTTATATGGCGAGTAGATCCCAAAACCAAAAATTTAGCTGAAAAATAGGGAGTCGTCCTATACGCCCAGTTGCCATATACGCCGGCTAATACAGCAAGTTTTATTGGGCTTTAAGGAAATAGTTAAAAAAATAAAATAAAAAGCTCAGCAAATACTGTACTCGCCAGACCAGTTCTTTGCTGGTCTTTATATCCCCAGTACCACCATCTCGTCTGTTGAAAGCCAAATGCTATTTTCTACTGTTTTACAGCCGGTGCATTCATGAGAAGTACTGTGCTTTCAGAATGGTCCCGCAACCTCTTTGGACTGTGACATGCCCCAGGAGGTTGCGAGCCTAGGAGAAGATAGTGAAAGTGTGCTACCTGTCAGAAAAATGCATCCGCTACCAGAAGAAAAAGGTTACCACCAATAAAGGTAAAGGAGATGAGGAGAGGAGGAGAAGGAGAAGTGGAACTTTAATTTGTAAGTGAATGTCAGCTTTAGGTATTAGGGGGAGGAGGGGGGGGGGGGGAATACATATGGCAGCGAATATAAAAGAGAAATATACCTGACCCCATTAAAAAAAAGTGAGAACAGTCTGACTGTAGAATAAGAGGTAACACATGACAACCAAGAAATAGGATAGAATTTTTCTTAGGGAGAAGAATATGGTTTACCAATAACATCTCCAGCAATGTCCATGTAATCTGCTCCTCGGCCATGCAGAACAGCTCACTGTTTCTGTGCATAAGAACCAATTACAGACAGCAGTATTATATGACTCATCTCTGAAGACTATTTGTTGCTGCTATTTGCTTCTTTAGATTAGGCATGAACATAATGCTTTAAGTGCAAGATGTATCTCAGAAAGGGTCAATTATAAACCGTCAAAATAGAAAAATTTGAAAAACACCACCCAGGTACAATAGGATTCATCAACAAAATGTATTGATCCGATATTGACCTGTCAGAAATCCAATTTCTAGGGTTAACCACCACAGTGCCATGCATCGATTCTCATTCACCAACAGTCACTATGTGAAACACACCTTCATGCTGAATCACAGGGCAATAAAATAAAACCACAGTTTTAAAACACAATTGTATACTTGACATGAGCATCAAGCCACTAACTAAGCGTAATCAATGAGCCTAAATTAAGTAAAATAAAAGGACTATGAACTTTGATAACATCCAATTCCATAACACAAAGTTATACTTCGAATTCTTTTGCAATTTACAGAAGATATAAAAGATTAGAAGTGATTTAAAAGATGCAAAGCAATTTTGTAACAGAACATTTTAGAAACAATACACATTGCCCTGTCACCATATACCTACTATCATAGGATACAATTCACTACCATACTATATAAGCAGCATCTCCCATCTACTGGACCAATTCAAAGCATGTCAGACAGCATGAAGCAACACATGTTTCCTGAACAATACACTGCCAACACTGCAGTGCAGCGCCTCTGTTTCACAGAACTTTAAATCTGTACCTACAGCAGATACCCTTAAGGCATTCAAGAGACCACTGGCGGAGGAAAGTTGCACCTACAGGAATTTCTCTGGCTACTTCCATTGGATCCTGGAGATGACATTGCTGAGAGGTTTCAATGAGCAGACAGAAGATGGGAGCTGTCCAAGCCTTCAGTTATCAGGCAGCTCCACTGAAGTGCATCCTCTATGCTGAAGAACAAAGGGACTGGAGAAAGAGATGCAGACAGCCTTGCTTTTAAATGAATAGGGCTTTACAGTTTTTCAATTGGTTGCTGATGTACATCGGCTCATAAAGGGACATTACCAGCTCTGCCTCTACGAAAGCTGAATGTGAACTGTCAGGATCTGTGGTGCACACAGATTCATGAATCTATTAGGGGAATGTACCACATGCTGGTTGAAAGAAAGGGGTGGGTTAAAAGCTCTACTATTAACTTACAATGGTACTCCTCACAAGTATCGTCTACATAAAATATATTACCATTGTACATCTTGGAAAGATTTCATTGGGAAATATTGGAAAACAATATTAATATTTAGTAAAAAAAAATCCTGTGTGTTAAGGTGCCAACCCCCTTTACAGAAAAAATATAAGCAGGTTTCCAAGGTCCTTCTGGTGGGTTTTTAACATTCTTGTCACTGCTCGTTCCGATTCTATAGGAGGTTTTCTGCATGTTCATGGGAAAAAATAAATAGATTACTGATTTGAGGATTCAAAGGTCTTCACATTTGCAGTTCCGCTGTGGTTCTGTTTTACTGATCATTTTTCATAAGCACTGCTATTTCCTGCACAAAACTGAACATTATTACATTTGTACAGCTTAAGGGGCCAGATCACACCAGTGCATTTTCTTTTTTCAAAGGAACGTTTATCAAAACATACAAAACAAAAAAAGTGTTACACACAGCAACAGCAGCAGCAGTGCATTTAAATCTGCATCAAAAGGGGCATGACATTGCTGCATATGTGAGGGACATGACATGGCTGCATATGTGAGGGACAGGACATGGCTGCATATGTGAGGGACAGGACATGGCTGCATATGTGAGGGACAGGACATGGCTGCATATGTGAGGGACAGGACATGGCTGCATATGTGAGGGACAGGACATGGCTGCATATGTGAGGGACAGGACATGGCTGCATATGTGAGGGACAGGACATGGCTGCATATGTGAGAGACAGGACATGGCTGCATATGTGAGGGACAGGACATGGCTGCATATGTGAGGGACAGGACATGGCTGGATATATGTGGGGGACATGGCTGGATATATGTGGGGGACATGGCTGCATTTGGGGACACATTTAAAAAAAGTATCGGTATTCGGTATCGGCGAGTACATAAAAAAAATTATCGGTACTTGTACTTGTCCTAAAAAAGTGGTATCGGGACAACCCTATAAAATAGTATTGGTATTACTAGTTAGGTAGTGTTTTTCAGGGCCAGTTTACACCACAGTTGTGCAATCCAGATGAATTTCTACATATGCATTTTTTGTATGCATTGCAGTGCTTCTTGATGCATTTCAGTGTCTTTTTCCTCTCCTTTTTTCCAATGTTTTCTCTATTTTTTTTTTTTTTTTATGTGTTCCAGTACACTTTTAATGCGTTCTCATGCATTTTTGCCACTTTCAGATGCGTTTTATGTAGAAAAATTGTTCTATTTGGTTGACTGCACTGGAATGCATTGCACTGATGTGAACTATGATATTGGAATCCATGTTAACTACTGTCCATGTGTTTTTGTAATGTCATTGGTGTCAATTGGAGGAGCTGTGCCTTTTTGTTGGTGTCAGTGGAATAAATAGAGCCCCAAGGGCCAGATACAAGCAGGCCGCAGTTTGGAGACCACTGCTCTAAAACAACGGCATTTGTTATTTTCAAATTCTATTAATATGAATGCTTTGTGTTCTACATGGCTTGAGTGTGTTATCTGCATACATTGTGCCAAGTGTCTATCTTCCTATACATGTCATAAAAACAGGGTCACTTTAAAGAGCCTCCGTTCTGAATATTTAAAAAAAAAATTCTCTCCAGATGCTCATCAATAGTTCAGATACATTATGTAAAAACAAACTTTCTTGAACATAAAACCACCAGATTTCAGCATCAAGAAGGTAGCTAGCTAGGCACAGGCAGATCTTTTATTTAAAGCTAAATTCTGGGTGGAAAAAAAAAATTCTTTGCAGTGGGGCTTTGTGGATTGCTTTTTTTTGTCTAGGGGAGAGATAAAAAGACACAGAGTTCTTCCCCTGATCCTCCCTGCACAAGACCAGTCCCTGCAGCCCCGTGCTCTAGTGGTCTTGAGTCCTGACGTCATCAAGCTGGGAGCAGGCTACATTGACCTGCTCTGAACCCGAGGACACCAGGAACAGTCCCCACCACTGGATCGTGGGGGGGCGTGGTTTTCCAGTAGATCAAAAGATCAGGTAAATAACAGGCTTTCTTCTCTCCCCTGGAAAAAATAAGCACCTTACCCTTGCATTGTGAGCCCACTGCAAGGTAAAACTTTTTTCCCGTCCCGGAGTTGAGCTTTAATACAAGAGGCTTGCGTCACAAAGGCATAACGTATGCAAAATATTTATTATTGTGTTATTTGCTTTTTACTAATGAATAACCCCCCCCATATTTAATAACGTTGTTATAGCATGGAGCAGCTGAACTTGTCCCATATTTTATTTTGATCAATTCTTGGAGGTACTTGATTGTAAAAGTGAATAAAAAATTATGTTCTACAGAAGTTTGCCACCTAATAATGGCAATTTCTGAATTACAATATAAATTAGGTTCTGTGAAGTATATTTAAAGTGTAAGTTCACCTTTACAGAAAATCTGTAAGGTGAATTTACACTGGACCGCCTCCCCATTGCCCCGGTCCCGCTGTACCAATATCCTGCAATCCCCCACCATCAGAGACCGGAACGCTGCTTCACCGGTCAGTGGATTTGAGGGTGTCAAGTGTAAGTTCACCTAGGGGAATAGACACAGCCATCTTTGATGGTGACTGAAAAACACTATATAAAATAGCAATTCATGGGCTGCAAAAGGTTTCCAGTGCCTAAACAACTATTTTTTAGAAAGAAATACCAAGCCTATGGTGTATATACAGACATGGACACATTTGTTGGGATTCTCAAGAGAAAAGAACCATCCACAAAACTTTAAACTGACCAGTCATTGCCATTCAACATTGTTGATTCTATAGTACATACAAATCCGATGTTGCTTTTGATTTAACTGAATAAAAAAAATGTTTATTGTCATGGACACAAAATGATGGAATCCATAACCTAATATTTTGTTGCATTAATTGCCTCTAAAGGTTGTGCAACAAGCTATTTATGTGGGGGAGATTTACTAAAACTGGTGCACACAGAATCTGGTGTTCTCAGCTTCTAGGTTTTATAGGCAAAGCTTAATTGAACAATCTGAAGTTATAAGCTGTGAACTAGAACTGTGTGCATCAGTTTTTGTGAATCTTCCCTTGCATCACTCAATGCGATGTCTGCAACTGCCAACAAGTAGTTTGGCCCATTCTTCTTGAGCAAACTTCTCCCGCTATCTTGAAGTATGCCTTATTCAGCTCTTGCCATAGATATTCAAAGAATTCAGATCAGGGTTTGAGAGGACCCATGGCTCATAAAAAGCCACTTCAGAAAAATCCCAAAGTTATTTTCTTTAGCCATTCTTATGTGCATTTAGCTGCATTATCATGTTAGTCGGTATCCTGTTGATGAACTAGGACCTGCAACTAAGACAGGGTTTTCGGACACATTTCGCTCCAGAACAGGCTTCAGAGGTCACTGTGATTGGTATATATTTATGACACGCCTTTCCAGATGCTGAAAAGTAGCCCGAAAACACAACCAAGCCTCCTCAATGTTTCACAGTAGGTGCAGTTTTCTTTTCCTTGAAGGCGTAATTTGTTTTCATTTGTGAACATAGCACTGATGTGACTTGCCAAAAAATTATATTTCTAATTTGCCTGTTTGTCCAAAGCACATTTTATCAGAATATTGTGTTAACATGCATTTTAGCAAGTTCTAGTATTTTTTTTTTTTAGGTTTTTCTTTCAACATTGGAGTCCGCCTATCTCTTCTTTTAAGCTTAATGTTGCTCACAAAAGCAACATATGGCACAATCAAACACTGAAGAAAGCAATGTTTCAGTGAGCTGTAAGGGTACCAAAACATTTGTCTACATCAGGGGTACCCAACCTTTTGAAGCGCGAGGGCCACTCAAGCGACTTGGTAACTGGTCGCGGGCCACAAACAGAGCAGGCAAATGGCAGGTCCATGTCCGCTCTGCATATGCAGAGCGGACATGGAAACATCTCACTAAACTCCTTTTTTTCAGTGGATCGGATTGGAGGTAGGACACAAATCAGTTTACATCTGCCACTCCTTAGAGGTGAATGGAGGGTCCAATTGGGTCGGACTGGCCGTGTGAAAGGGGCCTGAGGCTGCTTTCACACTAATGCGCTGCGGTTTACCAACGCAGTGTACTTTTGGCTTTCCTGCACTTTGCAATAGACTTCTATTATATTCTGCAGGTTTGGTGCACTTTCAGAAAGGTTGCCAAGGTAATAACAGAAGTCTATGGCTCAGTGCAGGCAACCCGCAGGTGCGCTGCTCTGCATCTGCGGGCCAGTTTGAAAGCAGCCCAGTAACCACTGCAGAACAGATATGCCCATATATACACTGCAAATTTAGTAATAAACTGACCTTTAATAATAGTATTCTATTCCATCCCAGAGCAGGAGGTCGCAGGCCACATCAGAGGGTTTTCTGCAGGCCACATGTGGCCACCGGGCCACTGGTTGGGCACTCCTGGTCTACATCTATATGCATGTGAACTGAATGTTTTGGGGATGAAATACTCAGATACTAACAAGCACAGCTAAAACAACAAAGCTTAGTGCAGCAAGCCTTTTTTCTTTAGAATGTTCTAGAATTCAAGCATAACCAAATGTGGGAAAACAGAACAATAAAGCAGCCTGGAAATCAGGCAATATCTGTTCTTTGTGGGTTTTCTTTATTCCCCAAGAATCAGCGATCTTTTAAAGCCCAGCTTTGGAAAAAAAAACACACACACATTTCCATGCTATTTTCTGGCTACATTTTAGAAAATGATTTACTTTAGTAATTTGCTGACGTTGCCAAAGTAAAAGCCCACTGTCAACTTCTATAGGGATAACCCAAACGTGTTATACATCCACCATGATATAAAATGTACAGAGAAATACCTTCTTTTATCATTTAGCCTCTGGGTTGTAATCTTTCTGTGGGGCCAAAAAGCAGGCATTTGTTGTGTACATGCCACACCAATAAGCTCTCTCCACCATAGTCCCTACTCGTAGACGTGAGGGGGAACACACTGAATACAGGGTGACTCCGCTGCTACAATTTTATAAGCAGCCTCGCAGCATCGACAGCCCTCTATAGGAAGTGATCCCCAAGTGGAAAGCGAGGGAAGGAAAAGGAGCATAAAATGGCAGATTTTTATGGATGGAAACACGGAGGAAAGCACAGTATGCCAAAATGTATTTGTGTCTGTAATTATACTTTGATGTCCCCAATGGTGATTTTTGTTTTTTTGTTTTACTATTTGGAATTCTTCAGATAACATGAGATCAGATATGATGTGAAATACTGTTAATGTAAGGGATTTGCTGAAAGGTATATCAGCAGCAGGGAAAGAGTTTTTTTTTTTCACATTATATTAAAAAAAAATAGTAACATGCCATCATAAAAATTTCATTACTTTATTCAATCCAAGAAAAGGAAAAAAGCCTTGAAAATAGCTCAAGCTAGACAATGTGTTACACTAGAAAGCTTATTTCTTAGAGTTAATTAAAGCAAAGCCGTTTCTCGTCTAGTTATTTTGCTGTGCTGTGCTAGCCTTCAACATATCCCTGATCTAATTAACCTAAGGGTCTGTAGAAAACAGTGGGATAAATCTGCAGTC
Source organism: Rana kukunoris (assembly GCA_029574335.1). NCBI lineage: Eukaryota > Metazoa > Chordata > Amphibia > Anura > Ranidae > Rana > Rana kukunoris. Next base: position 48,897 of record JAJQKJ010001479.1, read on the forward strand.
AACATAGATACAATGCAACATCACTCACATTAGAAACCCTTTCTGAGCCTAGGTTTAAAACATTACACCTAAAATACAAAATGAAAGGCACATTGAATTGGTCACATAGGTTAAAGGTTGTTTTATACATTAATAATATTTATCTGCACAACTATAGGGTCATAGGATAACTCTATTAACCACTTGATACCCGCCCGCCGTCAAATGACGGCGGGCGGGTAACTCTGTTCCTGACTGCACGTCATATGACGTCATGTCATTTACATCGGCTAGGGGCGCGCGCGCACCTGTCGTGTCCAATCCTAGGGACGGTGATCTGTCTGTCAAGGTGCCCGAGCAAGGGGGAGTGTCTATACGCAGCGCGGCAGGGAACACACAGCTATTCAAATGAAAGCTGTAATGTCCCCGCGCTGATTAACTAGGTGGTGGTGGCATCTGCATATACGGTATGGGGAGACATGGCTGCATCTGTGGGGGGGACATGGCTGCATCTGTGGGGGGGACATGGCTGCATCTGTGGGGGGACATGGCTGCATCTGTGGGGGGGACATGGCTGCATCTGTGGGGGGGACATGGCTGCATCTGTGGGGGGGACATGGCTGCATCTGTGGGGGGGGACATGGCTGCATCTGTGGGGGGGGACATGGCTGCATCTGTGGGGGGGGACATGGCTGCATCTGTGGAGGGACATGGCTGCATCTGTGGAGGGACATGGCTGCATCTGTGGAGGGACATGGCTGCATCTGTGGAGGGACATGGCTGCATCTGTGGGGGGACATGGCTGCATCTGTGGGGGGACATGGCTGCATCTGTGGGGGGACATGGCTGCATCTGTGGGGGGACATGGCTGCATCTGTGGGGGGACATGGCTGCATCTGTGGGGGGACATGGCTGCATTTGTGGGGGGACATGGCTGCATTTGGGGACACATTTAAAAAAAATTATCGGTATTCGGTATCGGCGAGTACATGAAAAAAAGTATTGGTACTTGTACTCAGTCCTAAAAAAAGTGGTATCGGGACAACCCTACTTGTCACCTTTTTAAATGTTTAAAAGTGGCAGAATAGACACACTAAACAGAACCAAACATAAACAAAACATGTTAATTGCACCTTCATTCTTCATGCATTATACAGTATTTTCCCATATGGAGGAACTATCCTGACAGCAACTCATCAATTTTACAATTAACACTATTTAGCCAATCATTTCATAGTGTAATTATATGCCTCCTGCTTCAGTTTACCCATTTTCAAACTGTGCCATATTAATGAGGTAACTATAGTTGCAAATGTGTTTGCGTATAATCCAAATAAACAAGTAATTAGGACAAGTCCTCATTGTGTAGTAGTTACTTAGCCTTGGTTCACGTTAACGGCAGTTTGTGTTTCAATATTGCAGTAGCAGTAAATGCCGAATTGTAATTAGTCTTACAGTTCTGTTCAGTAAATGAAATGCCATTTCAATTAGAACAATTTTATAAGCCCAGAGGGTGTGTGAAGAAAACACAATTCAGACTTGTAAAACTAAAACTGCTTATCCACATAGCATGGGAAAATGTTATTCAGTTATGTACTGCCTTTATTGAAAACAAACACAAATTACCTCAATGTAATAACTTGGAAAACTAATTGCTATCCAAATAAGTCTTGTTGATAAGGAAAGAAATAAAGTTAATGAGTTTACATTTCCATTTCCCTACAACTATAGGCAAGTAGCTTTAAAAAGGAGATTTATATTGCCTACAGGCCGACAAATTTCTCATCCACAGTAATGGGTGATAAAGAAAAACAGTAATAAGTTGAAGAGGGTGCTATTAACCTCTTCTGAAAAGTTATGTGGCTACAATGCTGATCCAATGGCTTAAACCTTGCACCTGAAAAGCAATGTCTGTCCTTAAAATTGCCCCTCTTGCTGAAAAAAACGATAAAGAAAATAAAAAATTTTTTTTGGGGGAATATAAACACCCTACATCTCACCGAGAAGGGTATACATACACACACTGTGCTGAAACATCTTTTAGTGCGACTTGGGGTACTCGGCATATCCTGGGATCTCGTCGAAGGATGAAGAAATCAACCGTGCACCAAGGAAGCAGGAGAAAGGGCGACTATATTCCACCCAAAAGTGGAACTTCCACTTTAAGGCATCCTGACCCCCTGACATGCTATATTTGTCATGTAATTTTTTTGAGGGGGGGTACCTAGTTTTCACAGGTACTTGCTCCCACTTCCGCTCCGGGCTGCCTAGGAGACTCCTCCTCTCCACCAAGGTGGCCCCTCCCTCCCAGCAATCTTCTGGGATACGTTACAGGTCCGAGAAGATTGCCAGGCCACTCAGGACACGCAGCGTGCACCCGGCTGTGAAGCCGCAAACTGTCACAACCAGATGCTCACAGTAGGGACACTGGTGCTGCAAAGAAGAGGGAGAGGAACAAGGCTTTGGGGGGCCGCTTCACTGTGCCGTGGTGACTGGTGGCAGGTGAGTGCGTGTTTATTAAAAGTCAGCAGCCACACTGTCTGTAGCTGGTGACTTTCAATAAACACAAAAACAGGCGAAACGCGGTTTTGAAAAAATTATTACCAGAGATTTAGAAAATATGAGGTGTGGCAAAGGTAAATGCCAGACTTTTCATGTACTGCAAGGTCTGCTTTAAGCACCAAGTACATTACTGAAGAATAACACAGATTAGAAGTTTTAATTTTCCTAATCTGCACATTTATTGCAGGTCAGTGTCTCAAAGTACCGAAACCAGGTAGGTAGAGATGAGCAATGGAAACCTTTGAATTTTTAGTACAGCTGTAGCACTCATCCCCTAAAGGGGCCGCTGACATTATTCCCAAATAATACACATGCTGCTAATCACAAAAAGCTCAGTCCCACGCACACCAACAATTCAGGCTCAGTCGAGGGGATGTCTTTTTCGTATTTATTAGAGGTTTAGGGGGACAAACGTCTCTCTAATCTTCAAATAGCAGCTTTTCGGGAGGTAGCAGGGAATGGCCAGTATATCCAGGAACCTGCAGCAGAAGTCCATATGACAACCCGTGCCACTCAGTTCCCTTCTGGCACTTGCACAACTAAGGCGGCGTACACACGGCAGGGAATCTCGACGGGCAGAACACATCGTTCCGCCCGTCGAGGTTCCCTGCCGGCCGTCGAAATCGGCGACCCGCCCGTCGGGAATGGCAACCAGCCATTCTTCCGGGCGGCCGTCGAGGAAATAGAGAGCGTGCTCTCTATTTCTGCTCGACGGGCTTCCCGACGGGAAGCTCGCCGAGACCGTACACACGGCCGAGGTCCTCGCTGGAATGTGCATTCCAGCGAGGTTCTCGCTGGTTTTCAGCGAGAACCTCGGCCGTGTGTACGCCGCCTAATAGTCCCCATCAGGGTTGCCAACCGCCAGTAAATTTACTGAGAGTTTGCAAAAATATGTGTTTTTTTTACAACTGCCAGTAAAGTTTCAGGGTGGGGGGGGGGGGGGGTATTTTCATCCTGTGTTGACTTTTTAAGTATAAATCAATCAATCAAACTACTTTGTTATAGGTATTGTCAGTGTTTCCATATCATGTTTATACTGTTCAAATATTCACTGTGTTCGTTTTCAATAGGAGTTCTGTAATTTCTTAGGCCGTCGGAGTGCTGCAGGAGGTTGGCAACCCTGGTCCCTATCAAGGTCTTTACGCACAGTGCCCCAGAAGCTGTCTGCCACACAGCATCCACAGGTAGATCCTTGGGGAGGGGGATAAAAAACACCTTCTCCAGAGCCAGGACTCCAGTGCTATGCCCTTCAGCAAATGTAATCTTTGGGCAACCTTCTCCAGGTCCTCAGCCCAGCAGCTGCAGAGGCCCAGACTGCAGTTTCTTGTCTTTCTGGCAATCTTCCAGGGGCTGAAGGTCCCAGGAGCCGCACATCAGAACAAGACCCGCTGTGTATGAACAAGGGGGAGTCTCCACCTGGACCCCTGCCAGGCCATGCCCCCTCCCCCCCACTCCGCCCAACAGAGCGTACTCATGGGTAGCAGCCCCAAGTGAACCAGATCCCCCATTGAGGGAAAATAACCATCTGTTTAGGCCTACTGCACATTTATCACCTGCCAAGCAACCTCTCAATGCCTCCTTTCAGGTATTGACTGGGGTGTGATATTCAAACTGATCATCTAAATCTCCCATCCCTATGCTCTGGAAACTTCTTTCAGAGGCATGGGAGTAATCAAACTTTCAGCTCAGAAATCCTGATCAGACCAATCAACAACCACTCCACTCACTACAGTGGAGCCAAAAAACAAAATTTACCTAAGAGGGCGCTACACAGGTTTCCTATAGGAGATCTACTTACCATTACCACACCAACAATGGCAGTCCTAAATGAAACAATTATCCTGTGCACAAGCAAAGAAGCAAAGTTTCTTAACTTTTCATAAATCACAGAAATACTTTGGAAATCTTCATATGCCTTAACAAGCAAATGCAATGCTTGTCAGCTGGCTTGCCGTAACTCACGGGGCACCAATATACAGTACATCCTATATTAGAGCCATCATCTCTACATTCGAGCATCCTTTGACAAATCTATACAACAGCCGAAACTAGCCTCACAGTTGCACTGATGGTTACTGGTCAATGCATGTACTGTACTGCAATGCTAGGGAAACATATCGGTAAATGTATCAATGTAAACTCTATGCCTAAGATCATCCCTTAGTTGAAAAAAAAAAAAAAAAAAAGGCCTCCTTAAGCCTCCGATACCTGAAAACATTTTAGACTAATAGTATGGTGCGATTTAATAGAGCTCGACTGACTGTGCATAAACCTCTCAAATTTTAATTTGGTCTGCACAACCGTTTGTGGGAAGACAGTATAAAGATTTTAGGTAATTGCACCAGTAGTAGTTTTTTAATCCCAAGTTCACACTGGGCTGCGGTAATGAAGCCATGCGAGTTCAACTGAACTTGCACAATTTCACTCCAGCTTGCAGACGTGATTTCAAAGACATCTGTGCAGGTTTCTGCACAGAAGTCAATGTAAATCGCGGCCCGGAATTGCAAAAAGTAGTACAGAAACAACTTTTTGAAATTGGTATTGGTGCAGCCCCGCAGATGCGGAGTCGTATCGATTAAGACCATGCCATTGCTGGCAAATGTCTGCGGATTTGACATGCGATTTGACATATTTTTGACACATTTGATTACAGGATTTTTAATGAATACACACTGTAGGAGTTAATTCATCATAATTTCCAGTGTATTTCTTCCACCTGGACAGCCCAGTGCAGAGTAGAGTGCAACCTTTCAATGGCATGAACAGTTGGGCAACAGTTTTGTGTATTCCCATATGCATACACACATAAAAAAGACAAAAAAAAAATGTAATATGAGAAATATCAAGGCCAATAAACATTCTACAAAGTTCACATTCTGTACAGTTCATTCGATACACAGACCGTGGAATAAATGGTACAATGTCATAACATTCTGTCTATTTAATATGGCTATTCCAGCTATACATCCAGTATGCACTCTTCCCTCAAAGAAGCAGATTTTACAAAATCTTGACAACCTTAGCATCAAATAAAATTCCCATCATTTGCAGAAATCTCTGCAATTGGAAAGAGATGACAAAAACAATCTGACAGGGTTTTTAACCTTTTCTTGCTGTATCCAAAAGAAAACATTTTGCCTATAGTTCTACTTTAAGCGATACAATTATTGTTTTATAATTATTTACAGGGAATGTGTATAGCAAACCTTATTGTTAGCAGCAGTTTATCACATTTATTTTAGCGCTGAGTGGATACATTTTTAATTCTGGCCATTAGAATGCATTAATCAGCATAAATGAGCCTAATGACTTTTTTGTTCCTGGACAGTGCAGTTCATTATTTAAAATGACCATGCCCAGAGAGAATATATTAAGACAGACTAAGTGGAATCATGTTACTATAATTAGTGATGCACCACATATTAAATCCCTCTTTTGTTGGTTTTCCCAGAAAAGACAATTTACACAGCGATAACTAGTTGGCGGCTGGTGCTCAAAAAACAAAACAATAAAAACGGTTATGCCGCGTACACACGACCGTTTTTCATGACGAGAAAAATGCAATTTTTTAAACTGGTCATTAACCACTTAAGGACCGCCTACTGCACATTTACGTCGGCAGAATGGCACGGCTGGGCACATCAACGTATATATACGTTGGTTTTAGTACCCAGCCGTGGGTCGCGGGCGCGCCCCCGCGACCCGGTCCGAAGCTCCAGGACCGGGACCGCGGGATTCGCGGACCCGATCGCCGCTGCAGTGCGGCGATCCGTCCCTGGAGCGGAAGAACGGGGAGAGCCGTGTGTACACACGGCTTCCCCGTGCTTCTCTGTGGCCGGAGCATCGATCGCGTCATCCCTGTAATAGGGGGACGCGATCGATGACGTCACACCTACAGCCACACCCCCCTACAGTTGTAAACACACACATTAGGGCACACATTCCCTACAGCGCCACCTGTGGTTAACTCCCAAACTGCAACTGTCATTTCCACAGTAAACAATGCAATTTAAATGCATTTTTTGCTGTGAAAATGACAATTGTCCCAAAAATGTGTCAAAATTGTCCGAAGTGTCCGCCATATTGTCGCAATCACGAAAAAAATCGCTGATCGCCGCTATTAGTAGTAAAAAAAAAATAATTAATAAAAATGCAATAAAACTATCCCTTATTTTGTAAACGCTATAAATTTTGCGAAAACCAACCGATAAACGCTTATTGCGATTTTTTTTACCAAAAATATGTAGAAGAATACGTATCGGCCTAAACTGAGGAAAAAAAATGTTTTTTTATATATTTTTGGGGGGATATTTATTATAGCAAAAAGTAAAAAATATTGCATTTTTTTTTAAATTGTCGCTCTATTTTTGTTTATAGCGCAAAAAAAAAAAACCGCAGAGGTGATCAAATACCACCAAAAGAAAGCTCTATTTGTGGGAAAAAAAGGACGCAAATTTTGTTTGGGAGCCACGTCGCACGACCGCGCAATTGTCTGTTAAAGCGACGCAGTGCCGAATCGCAAAAACCCCTTGGGTCATTTGCCAGCGTATTGGTCCGGGTCTTAAGTGGTTAAAAAAGATCGTGTGTAGGCTCCAGAGCATTTTTCTCGATGAGAAAAATGGTCATTAAAAATTTAGAACCTGCTCTATTTTTTCTCGTCGATTTTCACGTTGTCGTTTTTCTCGTTGTGAAAAGCGGTTGTGTGTAGGCTTCAACGACGGGGAAAAAAACGTGCATGCTCAGAAGCAAGTTATGAGAAGGGAAATTTGCATAGTTAGCCCAAAGGGTGGCGCCATTCGAATGAAACTTCCCCTTTATAGTGCCGTCGTATGAGTTGTACGTCACCGCGTATTGCTCAAGCATTTTTTTTCACGATCGTGTGTATGCCACGCAGGCATGACAAGAATCACGTTGAGAAAAACTCTTTTTTCCATGACATGAAAAACGGTCGTGTGTACGTGGCAATGTCAGTTCACACAGGGGCAACCCGACTTACAGCGAGACTTTGCAAGGCGATTTAGTGGCAACTTCAGCGTGACTTTAAGCAACTTACAACGTGACTTAAAGTTGCCTCCGGGACGGGCGAGGATTGATGGATGAGACATGCATGGACATGGATGAGACATGCATGGACATGCATGAGCCAGGCATGGAGCATGGATGGATGGATGAGACCTATATGAGCCATGGATGAGAGCTGTATGAGCCATGGATGGAGCATGGATGAGACCTGTATGAGCCATGGATGGATGAGACATGTACTGGCCATGGATGGAGCAAGGATGGATGGGTGAGCCATGGCTGGGCACAGATCAGCACTGTGGTAACTTCAGATCCAGCCCACATTGCTGCTGCACCTGGCTCTCCCCCTCTTTTCACAAACTGTACCGATCAGTGTGAGGAGACAGAAGGAGCCAAACCTGACATGCTCCAGTTTTTTTTTTACAAGTGATCATTGGACGGTGTGATCACGTGGTAAAGGGCCCTGCCCTTTTTACAAAATTCAGGGTCTTTTTTTATTTATAGCGCAAAAAATAAAAATACAGAGGTGATTAAATACCACCAAAAGAAAGCCCTATTTTTGTGGGAAAACAACATCATATGGGTACAGTGTTGCATGACTGAATAATTGTCATTCAAAAGAGCACCGAAAGCTGAAAATGTATCTGGTTAGGAAGAGGGTTTGAGGGATATTTTTTTTTACAGTGATTGCAGCACATCATGCTTCCCATACACCTGTGCGTCTGGCATCCCGAACACACTTAAATGGCTAGTATATTTTTTATTTATGATGAGTAGTCACTGATTTAGGGCATCATTTTATACACAGACAATACATAGACAAAGAGTGAGGCAGTGACACCAAGACATCCTTAGGCTATATAAGAAGCCAGAACCTGCAAGATGGGCAGAAGGTTTGTAGACCTCCATGGATAGCCAGTTAGGCATATATATGATTTGGCTTACCATACCAGGTCTTGGTTTTGTTAGTCTGTTTCATCATTTATAATGTTATGCACAATGGGGCTAGTGCTAAGAATGTGATAAAGAATTTACAACTATCTATTTGTAAAAAAAAATTGTAAATATAAATATGTACATTTTAAGAAACTGTATTAAGTAGTCTTATTTTTCTTTTATATGTACTTTTTATTTTGAACTAAATAGCTTTGTATGTTTTTTTCACACAGTAATGCTTTAAATTACACTAAATATATCTTTACGTTTATTCTACACATCATTTTTCATTAGGAGAATGCAAAGAGATTACCGCGCTAAAAAAACAAAAATTAAGAGCTGCAACAGCTATGTGTTATACACACACTAAGTACTATGGGAGGAAAATTGAAGTTGCGCTAAAATAAAAACAAAAAAATATATATAAACAAGTGTGATTTTTAAGAACCATATGTGAAAAGATTAAAGTGCAATAAAAGTCCAATGTATACGAATGGCGATACAAGCCAAATCAGCTTCAAATTATATGAAGATAGTGAACCAAAGTCTAATAGAGAGTGCTTCACAGACAGTCCTGAGGAACAATATGAAACAAAATAAATGTCCACCACCAAAATATCAGTTGATGATAAAAATGGAGGCTTACCAGAAGGCAAGCATATCACGCTTGCGGCTGAAACCCCAGCCAGGGCCTTTGAGAGTCCACAGCAGGATACCACAGCAGGATACAAGGGTTTTGGGGTAGCTCCAGGTATGTCATCAGTGTGTTAACCAAAAAGTGAAAATCACATAGTGAAGTATGCCAAAACAGCAAATAAATTAAGTACTTGAGATAAAAATAAAAATAAAGATATAATGTCCTAGGTTGTGACTAAATTAACACCACCACTGTGTCACCAAATGAAATGAAGGCTTACCAGAAGCCAAGATAAAAACCACATATATCTATAAAGCCTTTGCTCGGAACTTGTTGGGGCAGCTGTTGGCTAGGTGTCCTGCCAGTCCCCCGGCTCAGTCTCTGCACCTCCAAGGCTGCTCCTGTGTCCGGCCGATCATTTTTCATGGTCCTGACAGCAGTGGGAGCCAATGGTGCAACTGCTGTGTCTCAGCCAAATCAGGAGGGAGAATCCCTGATTGGCAGAGGCACTTGTGGACATCACCGGTTAGAGATAAAAAATCTGCCGCTTTTACAATCACTTTAAGAACACTATGGTACTTTAACAGGTAAAGTCAGTATTTGCATATGACTAGGCAGAAATGGGCTGCTCAAGCACTGAACAGAGAGGAGGATGAAGGAAAAGGCATATTCACCTCATATCCAGAAGTTCTTTTTTCTTTACAGAGCCGTCCAGAACCCAAGCAGGAAAATGTGAAGTAACCTTGTTATTTTTCTATTATTTTTAATTTAAAACAATTTTTAATTGGTGTCCTTCAACAGAGATTCACCATCTCATATTTGTCCTGGAGACCAGGACAGAGTAATGGGAAATTAAAAACATTATAAGTTGATCAATAGATAAACTTGCAGCAACCAGGGTGCTCACACATGGATCAAAATGTGGCCGGTCCCTCCTGAACTGGCCACATTTTTATCCATGTATGGCCAGCTAAAAGTTACGGAGCCTCTGTTGTACGCTTGGCCATACAGTGGGATTAAGTTTTAAGATTTGTACTGATCACTATATGTTGGCATACCTGTGGGGAAGTGCATGCACTTGTGAACAGTCCCAAGTCTTGCACCTTCACACCTCAGATCACCCCAATTCCTGCATGTCACACACAGGCCTGCTGCTTTCAGAAAACGCCCCTCTTTTGAACTCTGCACTGTGCATGTATTCTAGATAGTAGAATGTGACATTACATAAAAGTACCTGTGTTCGTCCCAATTCCTTAACCTTCAAACCCCAGTCCAGCCCCAATTCCATGTCCAATATCTGCACCTTTACACCCCAATTCCAGTACTTCACACCTCAGATCAGGCCAATTCCTAAATCCTCAGATAAGCCCCAATTACTGCACATTGACACCTCAGGTCACTGACCCCCCCCCCCTCCCCCAAGCAAATCATTTTACCCTCCTGCTCTTCTGTCCCATCACCGCACCACCACTGTACCCTCCTGCTCATCTGCCCCACCACTGTAAGCCCCTTCTCATCTATCCCACCACTGTCGCATATAAGCATCTGAAATAGATGCAAAGTGATGGGCTCAGGTCAGGGGCGTTCTCTGAAAGCAGTGGGCCTATGTCAAAGGTCATAAGCAGGGCTCTCCTAGCTGAGAAATTGTGGTGTGGCGTGTGCCGCAGCAAATGCTGGTGTGGTTTTCATTGCGCTGAATACTGGCTGTGGCTTTAAGGGACACAGAGTGAAGGGTTCCAGAATTAGGCGACACAAAGGTTTAGTAGCAAGTGACGCAGAGCTCAGGGGTCAGTAGTAGATCATGCAGAGGTCAGTAGTAGATAACGTATGGTTGAGGGGTCAGTGGTAGATGATGCAGGGGTCAGTTGCAACACACACATATATATACATACATACATACATACATACTAGAGGTCGACCGATATGGGTTTTTCTCTGGCCGATGCCGATATTCAGAAATCGCGGCGGCCGATAGCAGATTTATGATGCCGATTTTTTTTTTTTGGGCCGATATGTTAAGCCGATTCCCCCCACCCCCCCTTCATCTCATAAAATCTAACAGTTAGAGCCCTTTCACACTGGGGCGTTTTCAGGCACTTTTGGGCTAAAAATAGCACCTGTAAAGTGCCTGCAAAACTGCTCCCTTGCAGTCTCAGTCTGAAAGCCCGAGTGCTTTCACATTGAGGCGGTGCGCTGGCAGGACATTAAAGAAAAGTCCTGCAAGCAGCATCTTTGGAGCCGCTCCTCCACCACTCCTGCTCATTGAGATGAACACCTGCAAAGCGCTTCTGCAGTGGTGCTATATGGGAGCATTTAACCCCTTAATCAGCCACTAGCTGGGATATAAGCACCCCGCTAGCAGCCAAATAGCGCTGCTAGAATAATGGTCCAGTGTTTAGGCAGCGGAGTTCTGTGGAAATAATAAGTAAAAGTCAGCAGCTACAAATACTGCAGCTGTTGACTTTTAATATATGGACACTTGCTGGCACACAATGCTGGCACCCGAAGCCGATCTCTCCCTCGGGTGCTTCGGCCACCATCTTCCATCTTCCGTAAGGGAATCAGGAAATGAAGCCTTGCGGCTTCACTTCCTGGTTCCCTACTGTGCATGCGCAAGACGCTCTGCGCAATCCCACTGGTCCCTGCTGTCTTCTGGGACCTGTGCGTCTCCCAGAAGAAAGCTGGGGGCGGATTAAGCACCAGATGTGGTGTAGGTCACCACAGTCACCGCAGTGATCTATGCCCGGAAGAGGGAGCAAATACCTGGGATTACACAGGTATCTGCCCCCCCTTCCCCCTGAAAGGTACCAAATGTGACACCAGAGGGGGGGGGGGGGGATTCGGAAAAGCGGAAGTTCCATTATTGCCCTGCTAAGTAATACAGAACATTTCTTACATTTAAACACAACAAGCCTCCAATCAGTGCACTTGTATGTGTAATTTAGATATAAAAAATATATATATTATTTATAATATATATATATATATATAAAACAATACACAAAAACAGGTAATGAAAACTCTTGGACAAAAAAAAATAGGCTAACTTTACTGTTTAGTTTTTTTATTTGTTAAAGCATATTTTTTCCCAAAAAAATGCGATTGAAAGACCGCTGCGCAAATACCATGTAACATTAAATATTGCAGCAATCGCTATTTTATTTCTTAGGGTCTCTGCTAAAAAAAAATATATATAATGTTTGGGGGTTCCAAGTGATTTTCCAGCAGAAAATACAGGATTTTTACTTGTAAGCACCAAGTGTCAAAAAAGATTTAGCCTTTAAATGGTTAAACTGAGAACTCTCCTACACGGGAGTTCAGTTAATTGATAAGTAGCAACATTGTATATCTTTTCTCAAAACTTGGCAGGATGCCCAGAGTCTCCGAAACTTCAGGCAACTTGCATTGACTTCTAGTATAGAAGCTTTTTGCAAGTCGCGCTGCTGAAGTTAAAAAAAAAAAACAAAAAAAAAAAAACGGCTTTCTTACAGCACAAATCGGCCGATGCCGATTAATTAAAAAACGCGAAATATCGTCCGATATATCGGCCAGCCGATATATCGGTCGACCCCTAATATATACAAACCTTTTACCTTGCATTATTTCAAAATTAATAGGTCATTTTAAAAGGTGAGGGTTCACATATACTTTAATAGCATGTCAATAAGAAAGCGTATAAAATAATGTCATAATGATAGTGTTTAAATATAAGAATGCAATAAGACGAACATGCAAAGCCACTGGCATCCTCTGCACTTAACCGACACCAACCTAGCTGCCAAATCTAATTAGTTGCTTACTGAGCTCATGCTGTCCATAACTAAAATGTTATATACATCTGAGACACTGGAGAGTATATTTACCAGAAATAAATGTGACAATCTGGAATTATTGCACACAGCCTGCGTCGGGGAATGAGATACAGGATCGGATTGGTTTATAAGGGAAATGTGCCAAATCTGTTTACTTTAATTTTACAAATCAGCCGACATGTTCCAATAATCCAGGCAACTGTTTTTTTTTTTTTAAAGACCAAATAAAAAAACACTAAAGCCCATCCTGTTATGTGAAAGCAAATAGGTGACTGCTGGAGGTGCACTGCCATTCCTCATAATTAAACTGCAATAGTCTTTTCCCTCCGGTTCTAGAGCTCTAATGTACCATGTGCAATTAAAGTAGCTATTAGTGAAGGGAGGGTTTAGAGAAAGGATCACTCTGTCACAATGCTGTATAATCACTCACAAACACCGCCTAAACCAAAAAGAATACTCCATCTTGGATGTGCTGTTAACTACAAGCAGCAGAATTCACCACCAATTAAAAAACAAAAATGAGTGTGGAACCAAAGGTAAGTAAAGCAGGGCTTTTTTTTTTTTTTGCATCCATTCATCAGATGCAGATTAGGAGACACCTGGATAACACTGGAAAAAATGATAACCGACATCTGAAAGCGAATTATGTTCTTTTTACTATAAAACATCTTTATGGAGTACTTTACAGCCCATGTATGGGATTTTCAGCTGACTTTCAATAAAATAAAATAATTAAAAAAAAAACAATCTTTCTTGAATTGCCACCACAGGGTGAAAACACACCAAAAAAAAGTTTCAATTGCCACTGGGGTTGTTTTGAAGAAATTTCTATGTACTGTGATCATCTAGTCCAGGATTTCTCAACCAGGGTTCAATTTAACCATAGGGCAGCATTTCTCAACTCCAGCCCACAAGGAGCCCCTACAGGTCATGTTTTCAGGATTTCACTCAGATGAAACCGCTGTGGTAAAAACTAAAGGCAGTGAGACTGATTAAATCACCCGTGCAAAATAATGAAAAGCCTGAAAATGTGACCTGTTGGGGCACCTTGAGGACTGGAGTTGAGAAACACTGCCCTAGGGTTCCTCCAGAGGTTGCTAGGGGTTCCTTGAGCAATGAGCAATTTCTGCCTCCCAGATAAGTTCCCACTGACACCACTGATCTTTTTATCTATATCTAGGGAGGAGCTTTCTTCCCCCTGGCCATCACACTAATGCAGGGGGGTCGCAAAACTTTACAAACAAGGGGCAAATTTAGCAATAGTGCCCCACTGTTGGGATCCGTATGAGGAATAATGCCCCATTGTTGGTATCATTTTAAGATATAGTGACCTTTTGTTGGTATCAGTAAAAGGAACAGTACCCCATTTTCGGCATTAGTGGGAATAATAGTGCCCTATTGTTGATATCAGTAGAAGGAATAGCAACCCATCATTGCTGTCTGTGGGAGGAATAGTGCCACATCGTTAGTGTGACAAACTGTGGTATCAGACCCTCACCCTTCTCACCAACTTGTGACAAAGGACTGGACAATCTCATACTGTGCTTTCACTTATGTAACAATGCCACTCTCAGCTGCACCCAGCAAAAAGATTTTACAGCTCGCGGGACCACAATCTAGTTGCCAGCAGCTTAAGAGTGATTATCACAGGGTTAAGTTAATTAGGCAATAAAACCCTTTAAACTGCAAACACCACCTTTTACCAAGGAGGAGCAAACTCACAATCTTAGCACTAACAGATGGATATATTCAGCGATTTATACGACATTATCGCCCTTCAAAAGACAGGGATTCTTTTAGCTTGCATTAGAGCCTTAGGGGATCATGTCAACACTTTCCAAAATGAGGTCCAATAATGAAAAGGTCAAAATGGTACAAATAAAGTATTTACAGAAAAAAGGGTGTTACAACAACAAAAAAAAAAAAACAAAGCAACAGAGAAGGAATAAAAAAAGGAGTTGAAAATTAATAATTGCAATGTCCTGTTTCAGCAGGTAAATTGTCTCTCATAACTTGATAGGTCTTCAGTTGCTTGACGGTACATGAGAGCTGCCACAATATGCTTGCATTCCCCTTATCTCTGGTATCAAAGGGGTGTTAACAGAGGCCATCTGACCAAGCGTCTGAGGAGGGTTGCTGGGGTGTCACCACATTTATGACCATGTCCCAGACACAGTTTTCTATAGGTATTTATACCTCTAAATACCTACGGTTTATAGTCGGCTGAACATGCATATTATTGTCCAGAATGAAATTAGCTTAGAAATGGCTATAAATATTAGGGTTGTCCCGATACCGATACCAGTATCGGTACCGATACCGAGTATTTGCAGGAGTACTTGTACTCCCGCAAATACCCCCGATACCTGAATACCCCCCCCCCCCCACAACCGCATACCGCAAAGCCGCCGCGTTAATCCCCGTGCATTACAGCGCCGCACCTTTTTTTTGTACTTGTAATCCCCGCCGCGCCATGTATAGACACTCCCCTTCTCGGGATTGGACGGATATGTCCAATCCCGAGCAAGGGGGAGTGTCTATGCACGGAGCCGTGTGTATAGACACTCCCCCTTGCTCGGGATTGGATGGATCCGTCCAATCCCGAGAAGGGGAGTGTCTATACATGGCGCGGCGGGGATTACAAGTACAAACGAAAGGTGCCTGTAATGCGGCTCTGTAATGCACGGGGATTAACGCGGCAGCAGCGGTGGCATCATCATCTACTACTAGGTATGGGGGACATGGCTGCAATATGTGGGGGGACTAGGCTGCATCTATGGGGGACAGAACATGGTTGCATATATGTGGGGGACATGGCTGCATCTATGGGGGACAGGACATGGCTGCATATATGTGGGGGACATGGCTGCATCTATGGGGGACAGGACATGGCTGCATCTATGGGGGACAGGACATGGCTGCATCTATGGGGGACAGGACATGGCTGCATCTATGGGGGACAGGACATGGCTGCATCTATGGGGGACAGGACATGGTTGCATCTGTGGGGGGACAGGACATGGCTGCATCTGTGGGGGGACAGGACATGGCTGCATCTGTGGGGGGACAGGACATGGCTGCATCTGTGGGGGGACAGGACATGGCTGCATCTGTGGGGGGACAGGACATGGCTGCATCTGTGGGGGGACAGGACATGGCTGCATATATGTGGGGGACATGGCTGCATCTGTGGGGGACGGGACATGGCTGCATCTGTGGGGGACGGGACATGGCTGCATCTGTGGGGGACGGGACATGGCTGGATATATGTGGGGGGACATGGCTGCAATATGTGGGGGGACATGGCTGGATATATGTGGGGGGACATGGCTGCAATATGTGGGGGGACATGGCTGCAATATGTGGGGGGACATGGCTGCAATATGTGGGGGGACATGGCTGCAATATGTGGGGGGACATGGCTGCAATATGTGGGGGGACATGGCTGCAATATGTGGGGGGACATGGCTGCAATATGTGGGGGGACATGGCTGCAATATGTGGGGGGACATGGCTGCAATATGTGGGGGGACATGGCTGCAATATGTGGGGGGACATGGCTGCAATATGTGGGGGGACATGGCTGCAATATGTGGGGGGACATGGCTGCAATATGTGGGGGGACATGGCTGCAATATGTGGGGGGACATGGCTGCAATATGTGGGGGGACATGGCTGCAATATGTGGGGGGACATGGCTGCAATATGTGGGGGGACATGGCTGCAATATGTGGGGGGACATGGCTGCAATATGTGGGGGGACATGGCTGCAATATGTGGGGGGACATGGCTGCAATATGTGGGGGGACATGGCTGCAATATGTGGGGGGACATGGCTGCAATATGTGGGGGGACATGGCTGCAATATGTGGGGGGACATGGCTGCAATATGTGGGGGGACATGGCTGCAATATGTGGGGGGACATGGCTGCAATATGTGGGGGGACATGGCTGCAATATGTGGGGGGACATGGCTGCAATATGTGGGGGGACATGGCTGCAATATGTGGGGGGACATGGCTGCAATATGTGGGGGGACATGGCTGCAATATGTGGGGGGACATGGCTGCAATATGTGGGGGGACATGGCTGCAATATGTGGGGGGACATGGCTGCAATATGTGGGGGGACATGGCTGCAATATGTGGGGGGACATGGCTGCAATATGTGGGGGGACATGGCTGCAATATGTGGGGGGACATGGCTGCAATATGTGGGGGGACATGGCTGCAATATGTGGGGGGACATGGCTGCAATATGTGGGGGGACATGGCTGCAATATGTGGGGGGACATGGCTGCAATATGTGGGGGGACATGGCTGCATATGTGGGGGGACATGGCTACATATGTGGGGGGACATGGCTGCATTTGGGGACACATTTAAAAAAAGTATCGGTATTCAGTATCGGCGAGTACATAAAAAAAAGTATCGGTACTTGTACTCGGTCCTAAAAAAGTGGCATCGGGACAACCCTAATAAATATGTTAGGTCTCTGATGTCCAGTACACCCAGGAGAGGTACTTCTAGGTTAACAATGTTTGGGCTCAAAGCGCTGCAAATTAAGTGAGGGAGGTAAATGTGTCTATATCCTGGCTGTGATATCATGATTTTAAAAGTTATGAAATATACTGGGATGATGGATTCCACCAAGAGACAGATGTGTGTAGTCTACGGATTTCAACCAAGGTATATATGACCCAAAGTCTGTCAACTCTCTCTTCACTCAAGCAGGCAAGCCTGACAGTTTTAGGAGCACTGAGATGTGTATTGAAAAAGATTGATAAGAAACGTCTGCCATGCAGCTAAGGGTTGTGGATTGTATAAACTGAAGGGAGGAGAGAGGGGGAGAGAGAAAAAGCTCACTTTGCTATGGCTTCTTATGCCAAAATGGCATGGAAGACTTGTGACCTAAGAAAAATGTCTGACACACACACACACACGCACAGCTATTTGTGTGCCCAGCACACATAACCATTAAAGTAATGGCCCGTACACACGATCCGAATATCGGACGAAAACCACCGTACGATGATGGATCGTACGTTTTTTGGATCGTGTGTACACTACTTTCGAGAGCGGATCACGACCGTTCATCCGATATTATTCGATCGGACAAGTGCAAAAGTTTTCCTCGTACGATGTCAGATCGTATGATTTTCGTTTAGTCAGTACAGTTGTCGTCCAACAATACAATACAAATACATTACAACACATGACATCACTTCCGATTTTTTTTTCTGTCGTACGAGAATTTTCGTGACTAATAACCCATTTAATTTTACTTGCGACTATTAAGCGAAAAAAGTCATACGATCCGCCGTACGATATTCGGCTCGTGTGTACGGGCCATTAGTGTCAGTAGGAGGAATGGTGCCTCGTCATTAGTGTCAGGTGTGGGTGAAAGAGTGCCCTCAGTGCCAGATAAAGGCAAACAAATGGCCATATCTGACCCCAGGACAGCAGTTTGGAGATCACTGTACTAATGTATCGTGAGCTATAGATAAATTACATTTTAGCAGGGGTTCCCTGAGATAGTAACGTTTTTTCAAGGGTTCCTCTCTGTTGAAAAAGGCTGATCTAATCACTCAAAATAGGGAAACAATAGAAACTGTAGTGGAAGACTGCTGAATTCAACGCAATCATTTTATAGTTTAAAAGAAACTTGCTGAAATGCTTCCATGCACGTGGCCACATTGTGCTGGATAAGCTCTATTGGAGCAACACCATCAATATGAATGTATATGAATTAGAAAGAAAATGGTATATGCAAAATGTAGGGAGAATTCACTACTCCTGCAGACCTGAAATTTGAAGAGATTCTGTGACCAGAATATGTACAAGAAAGATGTTAGTTGTCTGCCTAGCACACTGATCCAACTGAGTGCAATAAGATTTGATTCACTGACTTGGAACAATTATGCATTTCGTTAAAATATACTCTTTTTTACATGATTGTTTCAGGTAAGAGACACAAAGTATTAAGGGCAAGGGTGTAAACATGACAGCGAGGAACATAGAATTTGAAGAATGAGTCACAATGTGAGAAGGATTAAGTGCCACCCATACATGTTTATACGATATAGGATTAGCGTTTAGTCCTCTGGAATGGGTTCTGGAGCCCAGAGGGTTTGTAGAGGGTTAGAAGGAATAAAGTTGTGAATCCTAAGTCCATTTTTTGCCAGCAACCAGCACACAGCAAGTGTGCACAGTTGTTATAGGGCAGGTTTTGGCAACAATTCAAGACTCTACCCAGAACAGAAGAGGTTTCTGCCCAGGGTGGCAGCCAAGTGAAACTAGACCTGGATGTGTGCACAGAGAGTTTTGCCTGAAGGATAGAGATGAGAGCCAGAGTAGCATGGCTGTAGAATGGAAGCCTGGAAGTTGAAATATTTGCTTCTGGCAGAGAGATGCTAAACAACCCCTAGTGGGTAACCCTTTTGCATTTCTGTGAACTATTTTTTAACCACTTAAGCCCTGGACCATTTTGTTGCTAAATGACTGGGCCACTTTTTGCGTGGTCGATGCCCGCGGGCGCGCTAAAGGGGATGTACAGGTACCGGTATGTTTTGCCTGCCCATGCCATGTTACAGACGTAGAACTGCGTGCAGCGGGTGGCAAGTGGATAAGTAGACAAAACAGCCCTGAAATGAAAATTGTAGTGATCAGACTGCGTCCTTACAACCAATACATTTAAGGAAATTTCCCACAACACATGCTAAAAATACGAACATTTTGAACAATAACTTACCTTTAACACTCTCCAGCTCCTTCCTGTAAAAAACAAACAAACATTTTAACTGATTTCAGAACTAGGTACAGATATTATAGCTTCCTAAGAAAACACTGTTTTCATTGTAAGTCCTAATTCAGTGAGCTTAAATATAATGTGGAAAAAGAAAAATTGTTCGCTAGGTCTAAGAAAAAAAAAAATTAGCTGCTACACAAGAATGTGACTAAAATTCAAAAGGACTGGAAATAGCAAGATTTCTCTTAGAACCTAGCGCTACATTCCTATCTCCCAAGTACAGTGTACCCTACTGGGTTATACAGTACAGTGAAAAAATATATATGTGCTAATAAGTCCAGATAAAAAAAGAAAGAGAAAAACATAAATGTAAATTGTCCAGCAAAGAAAGTGAAGAGTGACGGTAAAGATAAATGTGTTGGGGCCCTTTCACACGGGTGGACGAACGGTCCGTTTTTTACAAGTCCGTTTACGACTTGTAATGCTTCCCTACGGGATTGCGGATGTTAGCGGATGAACATAACATAAACATCCGCCTCCGCAAAGATCCGCTTTTTCTGAAGGAAGAAAACCCTATTTTTCTTCCGTCTGGTGAAACGGATCGGATGAATACGGACACACGGTCCGTATTCATCCGATTCCCCATAGGGGAGAGCGGAGGAAAGACAGGGCGGTCCCTGCACAGTGTGCGGGGACCGCCCTGTCAGCCGACGGCTCAGCAGGGATAAACTGAATGATCTGCTGTCGCCGACAGGTAGATCCACCTGGTCCGGTAAGCATATTCAGTCTTTTCCTACCTGCCTGAAAGAAAGTCCCATTGTGATGATCTACATGGTTACACGTTTATCTTCACCATCACTCCTCACTTACTTTGATGGACAATTTACATTTATGTTTTACTCTTTTTTCGTTTTTTATTTGGACTTACTAGCTTAAATATAATACTGATGAACACAATTAGCAAACGGGACAAATATAGTACAAAGTACAGGTTGAAGACATGGAAGGGGCACATGTTAAATACATAGTTTTGCCCCTTTAAAAACTAGCTGGCAGATTTCACTTGCAGAACAAAGACATGACAAAGAGCATTGCAAACTGGAATTATCTCACTTCCTGGCTCTCTGGAGCCTTATTGTAGCTGTTCTAATCCCGTCCACAAAGCTTAAAGTGTTCTATTCTTAAAACAGACATATTGAGTCTTCTTTTATATTAATTTAACAGCCTCAATTCTGTCTCTTTTAGGTCTGGATTCAATGAATAGGTAAAAAGCTATTGTGAGGGTACAATATTTTGAGAATAGTTCTATAATTGGATTTTATTGCTGTAAAAGCGCTCATCAGTGGAAACAGCAGAAGTTACAAATTCTTTATCTGTGGTTGGTAGCATAAACGTTCATCAAGCTGAATTGAAATAAAAGCAGACTGAACACATACTAGCAGGTTTATGCAGCAAAATGATGCCAGAAAAAAAAATAAAAAATAAAAGATGCCAGGGTAGACTCTCAGTACCCATAGTTAAAACATCTATATTGTTGGATCACAGGATAAAGCTGTGCAAATATATGACAGCTCATTGTATCAAGGATAATGTGCATAACATTTTGCAACACAAGAATAGAGGCATTGAAAGAAGATTGAGGGACATGACCTTTGAAAGACACAGTGCACACCATGGGAAGAAAATATATATAGACCTAATTATTTAGGACAAATATTTACACGCTTTATCTGCACTCTCAGAAAAAAGAAGCAAAGAAATAGCTGTGATTTACATGTAATCTTTTATTTAAATGGATAATTAAGGAGTTGCAAGCCTCTTTAGGGATATGGACATGGACATGTGAGAAACCAGTTTATGCCCTCTTAAAGCACCACGATAGCTGTAACCCTGGCGCCCCATAAAACGGTTAGTTGAAAATTAAAGAGATAAGTTCATGAGGCAGCATGCACCTCGTTGGATTTAACTCATAGTAAACCAGCTCATGTTATTAAAGCGGAGCTCCACCCAGGAAAACAACATTTTCCCATGTTGTTTAAAAACATGAAATAAAAAAAACCTAAAAAAAAAAAAAAAATACTCACCCGAAATACCTGTTGCTATGCAGAAGTCCGTAATCTGCCTCTTCCACTCCGCGGTGCCTTTTCTTCTTGTCCTTCTCCTTGTGAATGGGGCGCGCTGCTTTCTGGGAACTGTGTGTGTTCTCAGAGAGCAGCGCGCCAATTCACAAGCCAGCGTGAGACTCACGCAGGCGCAGTAGGAAATGGGCAGTGAAGCCGTACGGCTTCACTGCCTGTTTCCCATAGTGTGAATGGCGGCGCGGGACCCGGAGCGATCGTGGGACCGGCATCGGTGGGCCCATCAGCGCGAGCAAGTTGGACAAGGTAAGTGTCCTTATTTAAAGTCAGCAGCTACACTGTTAGTAGCTGCTGACCTTAAAAAAAATAAAATTGCGGCTGGAGCTCCGCTTTAAGTAGCTGGAGTTCAGCTTAACCGCTTCAATACCGGGGCTATTTTGGCACTTCTCGTACATGCATAAATCATTATTTTTTTGTTAGAAAATTACTCAGAACCCCCAAACACTATATATGTTTTTTTAGCAGACACCCTAGGGAATAAAATGCCGGCCATTGCAACTTTTTATCTCGCACATTATTTGCGCAATCATTTTTCAAACGCCTTTTTTTGGGGAAAAAATGGTTTTGTGAATTAAAAAATAACAAAACAGTAAAGTTAGCCCAATTTTTTGGTATAATGTGAAAGATGAAGTTACGCCGAGTAAATAGATACCAAACATGTCACGCTTTAAAACTGCGCACACTCATGGAATGGCGCCAAACGTCAGTACTTAAAAAATCTCCATACGCGACGCTTATTTTTTTTTACAAGTTACAAATTTAGAGTTCCAGAGGAGGTCTAGTGCTAGAATTGTTGCTGGCGCTCTAACGCACGCGGCGATACCTCACATGTGTGATTTGAATGGCGTTTACATATGTGGGCGGGACTTACGCGTGCGTTCGCTTCTGAGCGCGAGCTACCGGGGATAGGGGCATTTAAAAAAAAAAAAATTATTATTTTTTTTTTTATTTTACACAATTTCTTTTATTTTTAAACTTTTTTTGAAATTTTTTTTTTTTGATCACTTTTATTCCTATTACAAGGAATGTAAACATCCCTTGTAATAGGAATGTGTGTGACAGGTACTCTTTATGGAGAGATGCAGGGTCAATAAGACCCAACATCTCTCCTCCAGGCTGGAAAGCATTAGATCGTGAAAAAAATTTCACAGATCTAATGCATTCAGCCGCTGTTGCGGCTGTGTTTACATTCCAGGACCCGGGCGTGACGTCATAACATCGCGCCCGGGCCTCCAACGATCATAGAGATGACTGGTGACCATCTGGTCACCAGTCTACTCTATGGTTTTCGACGGACGGCGGCGGATCGTTTCTCCGGGTCTCCGATGGCAAAGGAGAGCCCGGAGAAGCACCGGATGGCGGCGGGAGGGGGGGTGTCCCCTCCCGCCGCCCAGAAGAACGATCAAGCGGCGGAACCGCCGCTATGATCGTTCTTATGGTGCGCAGATTCGCCGCCTGAACAGATGGATATCTGAATGATGCCTGTGGCTGCAAGCATCATTCAGATATCCCCACTGAAAGCCAGGACGTCAATTGACGGCCTAGGTATTGAAGTGGTTAAGGAATTATACTTTTGACAGCTTAAATAGCTGGAGCAATCCATGTTAAACTTTCTTACTTGGCACTTTTACATCCTTCCTGTCCAGGCCAATTTTCAGCTTTCAGCACCATCACACTTTGAATGACAACTACGCGGTCATGCAACACTATACCCATATGACATTTTTATAATTTTTTTCACACAAATGGAGCTTTATTTTGGTGGTATTTAACCGGTTCCGGACCAACCACCGCAATCATACTGCGGCAGGTTGGATCCCCTGGGCGAAGCATCGTAGCTGTACAACGGGAGTGCTGCACTCACGGCAATCGTATTCCCTTCAGAACCAATCAGTCTCTAAGCCCAGGCCAATGATTTTTGGCCTGGACCCGTTGATCAGTTCGAATGGGAGCGAATGGGAGACTGTCCCCTGCCTGTAAGTGTAAACACAGGCAGGGGAAATTATGTCATCTCCCTCTCTGGGATTATTTTCCGTTCCAGAGAGAGGACCTACAAATGTGAGTTGCACCAACAGTACACTGACACAGTACACATAGGCACACTTTTCAAGTGTGTCACTTGCATTTGGAATCTGTTGCTGTCAACTCTCAAAATGAGATCCAAAGAGCTGTCACTATCAGTGAAGCAAGCCATCATCAGGCTGAAAAAACAAAACAAAACCCATCAGAGAGATAGCAAAAACATTAGGCGTGGCCAAAATGAACTGTTTGGTACATCTTTAAAAAGAAAGAATGCACCGGTGAGCTCAGCAACACCAAAAGACCCGGAAGACCGAAGAATTCTTTCCATGGTAAAGAAAACACCCTTCCCAACAGTTGGCCAGATCAAGAACACTCTCCAGGATGTAAGTGTATGTGTGTCAAAGTCAACAATCAAGAGAAGACTTCACCAGAGTGAATACAGAGGGTTCGCCACAAGATGTAAACCATTGGTGAGCCTCAAAAACAGGAAGGCCAGACTAGAGTTTGCCAAACAACATCTAAAAAAGCCTTCACAGTTCTGGAACAACATCTTATGGACAGATGAGACCAAGATCAACTTGTACCAGAGTGATGGGAAGAGAAGAGTATGGAGAAGGAAAGGAACTGCTCATGATCCAAAGCATACCACCTCATCAGTAAAGCATGGTGGTGGTAGTGTCATAGCGTGGGCATGTATGGCTGCCAATGGAACTGATTCTCTTGTATTTATTGATGACGTGACTGCTGACAATAGCAGCAGGATGAATTCTGAAGTGTTTCAGGCAATATTATCTGCTCATATACAGCCAAATGCTTTAGAACTCAATGGACCGCTCTTAACAGTGCAGATGGACAATGACACGAAGCATACTACAAAAGCAACCAAAGAGTTTAAGGGAAAAAGTGGAAATGTTATGCAATAACCTAACCTGAATCCGATTGAGCATGCATTTCACTTACTGAAGACAAAACTGAAGGCAAAATGCCACAAGAACAAGCAGGAACTGAAGACAGTTGCAGTAGAGGCCTGGCAGAGTATCACCAGGGATGAAACCCAGCGTCTGGTGATGACTATGCGTTCCAGACTTCAGGCTGTAATTGACTGCAAAGGATTTGCAATCAAGTATTAAAAAGTGAAAGTTTGATTTATGATTGTTAATCTGTCCCATTACTTTTGGTCCCTTAAACATTGGGAGGCACATATACAAACTGTTGTAGTTCCTACACCCAATTTGGATGTAAATACCCCGAAATTAAAGCTGAAAGTCTGCAGTTAAAGCACATCTTGTTAGTTTTATTTCAAATCCATTGTGGTGGTATATAGAGCCAAAAAGATTAGAATTATATCGATGTCCCATTATTTATGGACCAGACTGTATATTGCTGAATAAAGGTTTAACCCCTTGAGGAAGTCACCCATCTGTCGGATTCAGGCTAGAATACGAACCATGGAAAATGGACAGGAGTTTCCGCGCTAGAACTGGGTAGATGAGCTGCTGCCCCCTCTGTAGTCTCTCAAGTAGAGACCAGTGTGAATAAGATATAGTGAGTGTGCAGGTAGTGGTGCTGCTGAGTAAGGTCTTGGATGGGGGTTTTCCAACTAATCAGGTGTCGGGTGCCTGTGTGCGGTGGGCTTATATAAAAAACTCTGCTATTCCAAGGTGCCCCTTTTACTGATAACTTCAAACAGCACTGGATAAATCCAGAATTAATCCAGAATCCAGAATACGAACCAGTAGACAGCAGCGGCACCCTAGCAGATAGCTCTGATGAAGTAGTGTTCCCTGCCAATGTCAGGTGTACCCGACCCCATTCTACTTTTTTGTTGAGTTGCAAGAACCGCAGGGCTCTCATAGGGAGCAGAGCCAGTACTACTGCCGCTCATCCTTCTGGTGAACTGGCAAGCACCAACGGCCTAGTACATCCCGTGCGTACATCCCGCACTGTAGTAACACTTGGTGACGTGGTGAGTTCCATAAGTGCAGTTCAAGCTGGTGCGGTGGCTAGCACAAGTAGTGTTCTGCAGCCACCAAGAAGACAAACACAGGCCCGTCAAGCCCATAGTGCCCTCCCCGCTGCATTAGCCAATCCAAATTGTGAGCCCACCACTTTTGCAGCACTCGTACTTCCCCCATTCACTGGCCAACCAGTGGAAAC
Source organism: Rana kukunoris (assembly GCA_029574335.1). NCBI lineage: Eukaryota > Metazoa > Chordata > Amphibia > Anura > Ranidae > Rana > Rana kukunoris. Next base: position 74,909 of record JAJQKJ010001479.1, read on the forward strand.
CAGGTGGAAACACTTGATTTTATGTCACCTAATTTTTTGGGTCGCTTTTCACGGAAGATCTCTATAGATCTATTATGGACCAAAGCAAAGCAATTTGTATGCTGGTCAATTGATATCCGTTAATCCCCAGTTGGCCCTTGCCAGAGATTGGAAACCTATTACGGTTTCCGAATTTAAGACCTTCCTGGGCCTATCCCTCCTCGTGGGCATAACTAAAAAAGTTGCGGTCATATTGGTCCACTGACCCAATTCATATTGTGCCCGTGCTCTCTGCTTGAATGACGAGGACGCGATACAAGCAGATCTTGCAGTTCATGCATTTTAATGACATGGAAACTATGTTCTCCTTGGGGTGACCCTGGATTTGATCGGCTCTACAAAATTTGGCCCCTTGTAAACCACATCAACCACCAGTTTGCAGCCTTGCTTACTCCTGATCAAGTTGTCTACATTGACGAGTCCCTAATTACATTTTCTGCTCGCTTGTCTATCTAACAGCATCTTCCCAGGAAGCATGCCAGATATGGGGTCAAGATGTATAAGCTCTGTGACAGGGCAACAGGCTATACATATAGTTTTATGGTTTACAAGGGAAGAGATTGTTACATGGAGCCGGAGAACTGCCCAGGTTACATAGGGAGCGCTGGTAAAATTGTGTGGGACATGGTGTCACCTTTATTCGGAAAGGGGTACCATTTGTATGTGGACAATAATTACACAAGTGTGACACATTTTAGTCAATATATTGATTGTGGAATTGGCCCATGTGGCACTGTGAGATCTAATCGACAGCTTGTAGAGTCCCGACTTAGACGAGGGGAGAGAGCCCTCTGGAGAGGTAATAATTTGCTCGCAGTGAAGTGGAGGGATGATCAAAATGTTTTCCTTCTGTCCTCTCTTTATTGTCCCTCCTGTCCTGACCAACCTGGTCTCTGCTTCAGTGACAGTTCCAAATGCTACCACACACTGGTGGAGTATTAGCGTAGGGTACAGCACTGCAAAGTTCTAGGAAACACTTACACAGGGTCTCCAAAGATGAGAAGGCCATCATATTTTGAGAGACCCTAATCTGGAGGTTTACAGTTACAGTTTATATAAGTGCAAAAGAAAAGTTGTTTTATTTTTCTTCTCTCTTTCTTATGTTCACTCTTTATTGTCCGCTCTCTGTTGTTTTATATCTATTATCTCTCTCTCTCTATGGTTACTGTATTTGAAACAGTAAGAAAAAAAAAAAGCATATATGCCGAAGCATGGGGGCAGGGGTGGAGGGGCGATTTGCTCCTAACATTAGGGGTCGGATTGCCCCCATTCTTTGAAATATTTTTTTAGGCACAGATTGCAAATAAAAAATATGTTTTATTGAGTTAATGTTTGTTACCATTGTTTGCTTTTCAGTTACGCCATCCAGCTGCAGCACTGGTTTCTCTTGACAGCAACAGCGTTTGCCTGTACGATACATAAATCAGTGACTCCAGCTCTGTAGGAGGTGATTTCACCACCGTAAAAAAAAAAAAAATGGTGCATCCATGCCCACTATTAGAAGTGGGTGGATGAAGGGTGGTATTCTAATCGTGGCAATACCCACCAATCCCTGACAGAGGGGTAAAGGAGGGAGGATGAGAGAGGAGTAAGGGATGGAGAGAAAGAGAGAGAATGCGCATGAGCATGCGTGGTCATGATATCAATGCAGCCCAGCCAAACAAGTGACCGAAGGAGTAGAGTAGCTGAGATCCCCTATGTTCCTCTATACATCACAGTAGTAAATCACAAATTAAATGAGTACTAATAATGGGGAAGAACAAATATGAGGACTGAGATTTCCGTTAGTTAACCTTACAAAAGTGTGCCCAGTCTAGAGCTGGTAGCATTGAGAATATTCAGGATAATTTTAAAGAACTGTTTTTGTGGGTGAGAGACATAGGGGAGGAGTATGGATGGTATAAAAGTGGGAAGTATGTGCAGGTGAGGGAGAGGAATGTGAAGGGTCTAACAGTGGGCACTATGTACAGGAGAGGAGTGTGGAGGGTATCGCAGAGGACACTATGTACAGGAGAGGAGTGTGTAGGGTATGACAGCAGTAGATATATATATATATATATATATATATATATATATATTATATATATATATATGAGAGAGGTGAGGAGGATGAAGGAATCTGGAAAGGAAACATTTTAAGTTTTTCGAAGGATGTTAGGGACTCAAACTATGCCAATTAAGCAGAGACCAGCCATAGTCGATCTGTGTATGGGCTAGCTGGTTTTACACAAGTCACCCAATTAACCAACTTGAGTACAACCAGCCTGTCAGGCCTTCCCAAAACAATCGTTACTGCCAGCTATACATGGCAACACTGATTATTGTATTCACTGGCAAAACACAAAACACAACACCACTGCAGGAGTGATTCCCCCATCCATAGGTCAGCAGGTGAGAGGGTGTGTGGGCACAGGCTGGGGAGAGATACTAGTCAGTGGCTGGGTAGGCACTGGTAGTATCAGGGCCAGATACACACAGGTTACATAAGCTACGATCGTTCGAGCGAGAGCAATAATTCTAGCACTAGACCTCCTCTGTAATTCTAAACGTGTAACCTGTAAAAAAAATTAAAGCATTGCTTAGTATACAAAAAACAAAAATCGTGCTAACTTTAGTGGTTTTTTTTTAAGAATGAAACAGTTTCTTTCCAAAAAAAACACGTTTGAAAAATTGCTGCGCAAATACTGTGCAACATAAAAAGTTGCAAAGACCACCATTTTATTCCATAGGGTGTCTGCTAAAACAATATATAATTTTTGAGGGTTCTAAGTAATTTGCTAGCAAGAAAAAATTAAAAAAAAGATGAAATTTTACATGTAAGAGAGAAGTGTTAGAATTGGCCTGGGTGGTAAGGGGTTAATTACCATAAGTAGGGGTGCAACGGATCGTCACCGATCCGTGATCCGAACGGGTCACCCTGTTCGGATCGGCACACCACGCGATCCACGGAGCACTCCGGAGGAGTGTAGGAAAGTCCCCGGCTTCGGCCTAGCTCCAGCCATCTTGCTCCAGCCCAGTGGAGACCGTGTGTTGGCCAGTGACCTGACCCGGAAGTGACGCTCCGCTGCTGTTTTCCAGTGAGCGCCTGTCTCCTCTCCTCCCCAGCATAAGAGGTTCACCATGATCCCGCTGCAGCGTTAGATGGTAGCGACTGCGAGAACTACATCTGGATGCCCGTTCTCCCTTTAACACCAGAGCCGTGCCATTCGCTCCTCATGTGGAGACAGTAGCTCTGCACCTGCTGGTAGGAGATATGGGGAGCATGGCTGTCTGCACTGAGCGGAGATGGGGGGGGACACCTGTGACACCACCAGAGGAGGAGGGGACAGACACCTGTGACACCACCAGTGGAGGGGGGGACAGACACCTGTGACACCACCAGAGGAGGGGGGGACAGACACCTGTGACACCACCAGAGGAGGGAGACGACGCCTGTGACACCACCAGAGGAGGGAGATGACGCCTGTGACACCACCAGAGGAGGGGGGCACCTGTGACACCAGAGTGGAGTGGAGGACCCCGGTAAAAACCAGAGTGGAGGAGACAGGAGGGGGGGAACCAGTGACACCAGAGAGGAGAGGAGGGGGATACCGGTGATACTAGAGTAATGATGGTGATTAGGGGGCAAGCGGACATCTTGTTACACCCAACAGAGTTTTAGATTTCACAGTTATTTTCAACACAAAACTGAGCTTATTTGCCTAAATACAGAATATGTAAATCTGACGGACTGTTTACATGTTAAATTTTAAAAGCCGCAGCAAACCTTACATGCTTGCTAATGTGACGGAACACCTCTGATAATAATATTTAACTTAATGTGAAAATCAGATGTTCTGTCACATTAGCAAGCATGTAAGGTTTGCTGCGGCTTTTAAAATGTAACATGTAAACAGTCCGTCAGATTTACATATTCTGTATTTAAGCAAATAAGTTTTGTGTTGAAAATAACTGTGAAATCTAAAACTCCGGTGGGTGTAACAAGATTAGTCTTTTTTTCTTTTTTGCTGATCCGAAAATGATCTGATCCGTGATTCCTGATCCGAGGATCGATCCGATCCGTGAGTTTTTTGATCCGTTGCACCCCTAACCATAAGTAATATATAATTATTATAATCACTGTAAGCTTATCCTCTCAGTCTGCTGCAGTGTGTGTCAGCTTGTATTTATACTGGCCGCTCTGTATGTAGCTTCTGACAGGCTGCGCAAGAAACCATAAATTATAGGAGCCCCATTTTAACCAGTGGTGGGGTGGGTCTTCAGCTATATCATAGATATGTCTGAAGTGAGTTCATCACCCAAGTATGGAAGAGAAGCTGTACACCAGTTGAAAGAGAGAAATAGCTTATGTGACGCTTAAACAACATCAGGGAGATTGATGTTAAGTGTTTATCTGGACTTACTTTGGTGGTCAGAAATGTCTCAGGTAAGAGTTTAAGGAGGTTAAGGAAGGTCTTAGTTAGAAATTAGGGCTGTGCAAATTAACTTTTAATTAATCGATTAATCTTTAATTTTTTTGATCGATCAAAATCTTTTTGATCGATTAAAATTCTTTTGATTGGTACTCACCTCTCCACTGGCTTCTGGGCCTTCAGGGAGTTCCGTCGAAGATCAAGTAATGTCATGGACACCGGCAGGGCTTGCCGTGTCCATCTGAAGGGCTCCTTTGCTGTGCCTTCATATCTGCATGCCGGCGGGACCTTGCTATCTGCCACACGCAAGGGCTGTTACACTTCCCTCTATCACTTCCCTCTATCACTTCCCTCTATCAACCTGGGATTCTACAACCATCCACTGAGAGTTGTGATAGTTCCCTTCATGGGACATCTACATTCCGACGTTGACCTCTCCTCATCTGGATTCAGCAGTGATATCATTGTACACATTTTTATACCAGTATCATACTTAGCTACATGTTTTTATGACTGCTTTTGCTACCGTCTGATATTACTTGCACCATTTTTACAGTTTATGTAGCTACATCGATTTTATCTCCAGTGCAATATTAATTTGGTTACCTACTTGAAGACTATGAAAGTTTTAATGCTATTCCCATTAAGCGCTGCCTTTGTGTGTTTTTTGTATCCTGCTATCCATTTTTCCAGTGGTTGGGAGCTGCACCGGGAATCAGCCTGCAAGGAGATCAGCTAAAAGTGGTTGGATCTGAATGAGCGTTATAATTAATCGAAATGATTTGATTAATCGATTAAAAAATAAAACGATTAATCGAACACAAACATTTTGATCAGTAACAGCCCTATTAGAAATGTGATGAACATCAATAAGTTGTTTGTAAAGAAAGCACCTTTATGCTCTATTATAGCTTTATTTTAGAGCTCTGAATACCTTGAATGTCTTGGGTGGATCTGAGCACTATCACCAAAGTCTCAAATCACAATCATAAATAGTAATGGTGACAGAAGGCAACCCTAACAGACGTATGTGGATTAGGGTAAGCTGTGTATAGCAATATAGGCGGTGGGGTTGGAATAAAAAGCCTGTAAGAGGGTCAGAAGTTTAGGCGCAAAGTTCCAATTCTGAAGGTTGTGGAAGAGAAAGAGCCAAGTTGAAGGCTTTCTGAAGATCCAAGATAAAATCATCCCATAACCACATACATGTTTGATGAATTTTCTTGCACTTATTAACCTACTGTATATTTTAAATTGGTTCATACAATGTAAGGGTGGGTGAAAAACAGGTCTAAAATATATGAACCTGGGGTGAATACAGCTTTACACAGCTGAAGGAATAATTTGACTTTGACTTGTAAGTTTCAAAATATATATTTTTTCTATGCAAAGTCCACTTTAGGAAGCAGCATGTACACAAATAGCACTTGGACAGGGTCGCTGCCTTCTACAGCCATACTACTGTTTGGCATGAGAGGCTTCTTCTTGAAATACAGATATGCTAGAAATAGTCTTCATTGAGGTTTTGAGGCTTTTGGAGGCTGCACATCCATTGCTGGTTATACTTTGTGGTTTACAAAAAAAAAACACACACACCACATTTACAGAAATGGTAAGACTTCCTGTAAGATGCTTTAGTATCCTAAACCACATTTTTTTTAAAACCAGTTATTTTATATATATCAAAACACCTTGCAAAGGTATATAAGATAAGCTATTAAAAATATGTAGTATGTCCAAAAATGTCATGAATTGATGTGGATGTAAACCGGATTTTTTATTTTATTTTTTTGATGTCACAACGTACAGTATACGATTTCCTATTATCTGTGCCCAGTCTTGCCAAACCAAGTTAATCCAGCGCTGAACAATCCTCATTTATTGTTGAGTGAAATAAAAACGGACTTACAGAGAAAAACCTTAGTCCGTTCCGCCCCCTTGCTGTGAGTGACAGGTTATTTACATATCTCATGCACTAGCCTCGAGACAGGCATTATTTTTCAATTCCCACCTCTTTTCTAAAGTCATGTGGTTACTTTTCTGGATTTTGGCTGGATGTTAGTGATCATAGCAGAATTTAGTGTAAGGAATACATAGTAAAAAATGCATGTTGACAAGGGGAGTGTAGAGGAGGGTGGGATGTCTACTGATATCACGACTCCACCCACAGAGCTCCAGACAACAGATCCACCCACAGAATCTGCAGTTTTTCAGTTCTTATAAAAGACAGAGGGGAGTTATTCGTCAGGTAAGGATACATGCAGGAGGCATGTATATCCTTATAGACTATGGCAGTAGTTTTAGAAAGGATGAGAGTGGGTTTACATCCATTTTAAGGTTGTTTAATGTTTACAAACTGCCTTGCATTTGCAAGTGCATGCTGAAGATAAACTAAATAAACTGCTTCTGACTTACTAACTGATACAACAGCAATCTGGGATATGTTTTATTATCGGTGTGCGTTATGTTCGGTTTAATTAGAGCAATACCTGCTTAGACCTGCTTAGCAATACCTGCTTTGGTAAGAAACACTCTGTATGCCAAGTTACAAATAGTAGCTTTAGGGCTCATTTACACTTGCTGCAACTAACACACATTAAAGCACATATCGCTTCAACAGGCTATTTTTCGTGCGTTTTTGAGGCTTCAGTGGTGCTTTGATGATGCTTTAGTAATGCTTTTTTGAAGCTTTAATGAAGCTTGGCAAATGCCCTGTGTGTGTGTGTGTTGATTTTTGATTTGTTTTAAAAGGTGCCCAGTAAAACCCCAGCTTAGTAGTAGCCTACTCAGCAGATCCCCAGCTCTGCTGATACCCCACTCAGTAGTAACCCCCAGCTTTGCTGATCCCCCACTCATTAGTAACCCCCAGCTCTGCTGATCCTTTGGCTTGCAGATTCTGCCCTCTCTGGTCTCTGCTCACTACCTGCTTCATTGCTCCCACACTGTGCACCACGTGTGACATTGTCGGTGTCTACTGCTCCAATTCCCCATCTCTGCTGATCCTCTGCTGCTCATTCCTCTCTCTTCAGTTCCCGCTCACCTTTCGCTTTAGTGTTCCCATGTTGCACACCACTTGTGTTGTCTGCTAGCTGCTCCACTCCAGTCAGGACCCCACTCACATTCCTGCCCCTCCACGCTGCACACCAGATGTGACATCTGCACCAGACACTTTCAGACTATATACACATGAACCGGAAGTGACTGTTGATGACGTCTTTCCAGTTTGCCTGTTAGTGTGCATCCTGGGATATCTCTTACCTGCAATACCTACAAAACAAAGCTAAGCTGAAGCTGCATAAAAGCCTCTCAAAAATCTACAGGTGCTGTAAGCCAGCTTTGTACTAGACTTCTATGGAGGCTTTGAAGACACCTTAAAAACAGAGGTCCAGCTGGAATTTGTATTTATTTTTTAAAGTCAGCAGCTACAAACACTGTAGCTGCTGACTTTTAATAAGCACACTTACCTGTCCAGGGTGCCCGCGATGTCGGCCGCCCGAAGTCGATATGTTGATCGCATCAAGTCCCGATGCCGCTATTCAAAGTAAGGAAAACAGGCAATGGAGCCTTGTGGCTTCACTGCCCGTTTCCTACTGCGCACTCGTGAGTCGCAGGCACTTAAATTGCCAGCTGTCTTCTGGGACACGCACGGGTCCCAGAAGACAGCGCGCCTAAATGTCCCAGAAGACAACGCAAGGAGGAGTAGAATGAAAACTACTGTGGATCTGCCTAGTAACAGCCATTTTCTGGCAAGTATAAAATTATAATTTTTTTCAGATTTTTTGAAAACTTTATCTGTATTTTTTTTTGAGGGTCTCCACTTTAAAGAGGAGGTTCACCCTAAATATTCTCTCTCCCATGCGATCCAGCATACTGGCGTCAGCGCCAGTATGCTGTTTTTTTTTTTTTTTTTTTTTAAGTCCCCCCCTTACTGTGAAATCTTTCATTTTAATTTCTTTCCCCCCGTGGTGGATGGCGCTTGTATAGCGCGTCACAGCTTCCGAAAATACCCGATTTAGGACTCGGGTATTTCAAGCGCAATGCGGTGCCTGCGCACAGACCTAGGAGCTGACTGCGCAGGCGCCGTATTTCTCTGAGTCCAATGGCTAAAAAGCCGAAATAGGACTCTGAGAAATACGGCGCCTGCGCAGTCAGCTCCTAGGTCTGTGCGCAGGCGCCGCATTGCGCCGGAAATACCGAGTCCTAAATCGGGTATTTTCGTAAGCTTTGACAAGCTGTATAGGCGCCAGCCACCGCGGGGGAAAGAAATAAAGATGAAAGATTTCACAGTAAGTGGGGGATTTAAAAAAAAAAAAAAAAAGGGATTTTTAATAACAGCTTACCTGTAAAATCCTTTTCTTGGAGTACATCACGGGACACAGAGCGCATAGTCATTACATATGGGTTATATGGGTACCTTCAGGTGTGGACACTGGTGTAATCAACTTCACAGGAAGTTCCTCCCTATATAACCCCCTCCCACTGAGAGTGCTCTAGTTTTGTAGCAAGCAATTTCTCTGAGGTTACACAATGTTCCCCAAAAAGAGGGGTGGGAGCTCTGTGTCCCGTGATGTACTCCAAGAAAAGGATTTTACAGGTAAGCTGTTATTAAAAATCCCTTTTTCTTGATCGTACATCACGGGACACAGAGCGCATAGTCATTATATATGGGATGTCCCAAAGCAATGCTCCATGAAGGGAGGGAGACCGTAAGGCCAAAAATAGCCAAACAGAAAATATATCAGGAGGTAAAATAGCTCCACCAACAGAAAAAAAGGGGCGTGAACCGGGCCAGAGGATTCTATACTGCTGCCCGTAGGACCGCCTGCCCAAATGCTGCGTCCGCAGCCTTTGTGACGTCCAACTTATAAAATTTAGTAAACGTATGTACGGAAGACCAGGTTGCCGCTTTGCAAACCTGTGCCATAGAGATCTGATGGTGTGCCGCCCAAGAGGCACTCATGGCCCTCGTAGAATGGGCCTTAACTGATAAGGGCGGTGGAACGCGCTTCAGACCATAGGCCTGAAAAATCAGCTGCTTAATCCACCTAGCCAAGGAAGACTTGGCAGCCGGCTGACCCTTCTTGGGGCCCTCCGGAAGAACGAAAAACACATCTGTTTTCCGAATCTTTTCTGTAGCCTTGAGATAAACCCTCATGGCTCGGACCACATCCAAAGTATGAAGCAATCTTTCCTCTCTGGACTGGGGAGTAGGAAAGAAGGATGGTAGGACTAGGTCCTGATTCAAGTGAAAACTGGATATGACCTTAGGAAGGAAAGAAGGCCGAGGCCGCAGAACCACTCTGTCCTTATGCAGAATCAGGTACGGTTCCCTGCAAGACAAGGCTGCCAGCTCGGAGACCCTTCTGGCCGAAGCCATAGCCACCAAGAAAACCAACTTTCGGGTTAGCAGCACAAGAGGGATTTCTGTCAGAGGTTCCAACGGCTGCTTTTGTAAAGCTGACAAGACCAGATTTAAATTCCAGGGGCAGAGGGGAGCTCTAATAGGGGGATTTACATGCAAGACCCCCTGCAAAAAGGTTTTCACAAGCGAATGTGTGGCCAAAGGCCTTTGAAACCATATCGATAAGGCAGACACCTGCCCCTTTAGAGTACTAAGAGCTAACCCCTTGTCAACGCCAACCTGGAGGAATCGCAAGATCCTGTCAATAAAAAACTTGCGAGGATGCCCTCCTTGAGACTCGCACCACTCCACATAGGTTCTCCAGACTCTGTAATAGATATTTCTAGAGACTGGCTTTCTAGCTTGAATTAACGTAGATATGACTTGGGCAGAGAGGCCTCTGCCCTTAAGAATTAGAGATTCAGCCGCCAAGCCATCAAATTTAGCTGCTGTGAAGTAGGGTGGTAGATCGGGCCCTGAGACAGCAGATCTGGGCGCAGGGGGAGTGGCCACGGTGCCCTTACTGACATCCTCACAATGAGTGCGTACCAAGCCCTTCTGGGCCAGGCTGGGGCCACCAGGATCACCGGCCTGCGCTCCACCCTGATCCTTCGTAGAAGGCGGGGAATCATCTGTAGTGGAGGGAACGCATACAGGAGAGCAAACTGGTGCCAGGGGCAAACCAACGCATCGGTCCCGTAGGCCGAGGGGTCCCTGGCTCGGGATACGAATTTGTCCAATTTCTTGTTGAATCTTGTTGCCATGATGTCCACATCGGGAACTCCGAATCTTTGGCAAATCTCTTGGAATACCTGGGGGTGAAGAGACCACTCTCCCGGGAGTAACTGTTGACGACTCAAACAATCTGCTTGAGAATTGTCTATCCCTGGGATGAACACTGCTGAGATGCAGGGTACATGGGCTTCGGCCCATGAAAAAATCAGGTTTACTTCCCTTTGAGCCGCCAGGCTCCTTGTGCCCCCCTGGTGGTTTATGTATGCCACCGCCGTGGCATTGTCGGACTGTATCCTTACTGGCAGACCCTGCAGGGGAAGAGTCCAGGCGACCAGGGCCAACCGAGCAGCTCTGATCTCTAGGACATTGATGGGAAGCAGACTTTCTGCCTCTGACCACTGTCCCTGCTGGGTCCGTTTTCCTAAGATTGCCCCCCAACCTGTTAGGCTGGCATCTGTGGTTACTATTTTCCACGAGATGGGGCAAAAGGTTTTCCCTTTTGATAATTTTTGAGGGATCAGCCACCAGTACAGGCTGTGCCTGACTCCTGGGGAAAGAACTAATGGACGGTCTAATGCCTGTATGGACTTGTTCCAAGCAGAGAGAATAGCTGCTTGCAGAATTCTGGTATGGATCTGGGCATAGGGCGCTGCTTCGAAGGCGGCCATCATCTTTCCCAGCAGTCGCATGCATAGGCGAATAGTCGGCTTCTTTTTGCCTAAGACTATTTGAATCGTTTGAATCAACGACCTGATCTTCTTTTGAGGTAAAAATACCCTCTGGCATTCTGTATCTAACCGAAAGCCTAGATATTCCAACTGTCTTGTGGGTTGTAACCTTGATTTTTCTTGGTTCACAATCCACCCGAACTCTTCTAGATGCCGCACTGTGCGGACTACTGCATGATTGAGGTTGGAAGCTGAACTGTCGATAACCAGGAGATCGTCCAGGTATGCTAGGACCAAGATGCCTTCTGTCCTTAGGACGGCTAGTACCGGGGCTAACACCTTTGTGAATACCCGTGGAGCTGTTGCCAACCCGAAAGGGAGGGCTACGAACTGGTAATGACTTTGATTTATCGTAAAACGAAGAAACTTGTGATGTGCTGGGTAAATCGGCACATGCAGATATGCATCCTTTATGTCTATAGATGCTAGGAAGTCGCCCTGATGCAGGCTGGCTGTCACTGAACGTATGGAGTCCATACGAAAGGTCTGAATCCTTAGAAAGTGATTTAGGCGTTTGAGGTCTAATATAGGCCTGACGTCGCCATTGGGTTTTGGTATAACAAAAAGGTTGGAGTAGAATCCCAGACCCTTTTCTTGGGTTGGTACTTCTACAATTACTCCTTGGAGCAAGAGGCGATCCAACGCCTTTACGAGAGAGGCCCTCTTTAACGGGTCGCTTGGAAGACTTGACCCCTGAAAATGAGGAGGGGGGATTTCTCGAAACTCTAGTTTGTAGCCTGAGGCTACTACGGACCGAACCCAAGCGTCGGGAATTCTGGCCTTCCAGACTTCGGAGAAAAACTGAAGCCTCCCCCCCACCCAAGAGAGTGGGGGCGCCCCTTCATGAATCTGACTTGATGACTGGTTTAGCCGGCTTGCGAGACCAGGGCCTCTTGTTTGCCGCAGCTTGTCCCTGTGGGCGACTATTAACTGCTGAACGCCCGGGAGGCCGTCGATACTGACGAGAAGTCGAAGGGGCCGAGCCTACAATGGCCTGTCGTTTAAACGTGGGCCCACGCGGTCTTTTCTTGACCGGTAAGGAAGTACTTTTTCCACTTGATATGGTGTGGATATATTTATCTAGGTCTTCCCCGAATAGTCTTCCCCCATGAAAGGGAAACCCTGCTAAAAGCTTTTTGCAGGGTGCCTCTGCTGACCAGTTCTTTAGCCACAAAAGACGACGCATGTGAACCATCAGTAGAGATGAACGGGATGCCTGTTGGATGGAGTCCTTAATAGCATCTATTGCAAAGCAGAGAGCCCTAGGGAATTCTGCTAATTCATGAGTATGCTGAGCCGGCATGTCCTTTAATATATGTTCTGCCTGATCCTTCAAGGCCTGACAAACACCAATGGCTGCTACTGCTGGCTGAACCATGGCACCTACTGAGGTGAAAGCTGCTTTCAGTAGGGTCTCGAATTTCTTGTCGACCGGATCCTTGAACATATGGACATTTTCAACCGGACAAGTCAGGGATTTATTCACGCAGGAAATGGCTGCGTCCACTGTAGGGAGAGCCCATTTCTTTACATATTCCTCTTCCATAGGGTAGAGAATAGAGAATCTTTTAGGAGGGACAAAGATTCTATCAGGTCGAGCCCAATCCTGGTAAATCACGTTCCGCAGAAGGGGGTGCATTGGAAAAGATGCACAAGTTAATGGAGCCTTTAAAGAACCCAATGAGGATACCTCCGGGGCTACTAGTTCTGGCACTGGAAGTTTAAAGGCAGTGCGAACCATATCTGTCAAAGACTGGATCCACAGGCCCTCCGCTTGAGAGGCCGAAAAATATTCATCTATAGTGGAATTTTCCCTGTCTGAACCGTCGGGACTTGGGTCTGCCTGATCCCCTTGTGGGTCCCGTTCCTCTGAAGAGGAGACCTCCGCATCTGAAAACCCCACACTGGGTGAGGGGGATCTAGCCCGCTTGCTACTTGGGCAAGGACGGGAAAACAACGCAGTTAACCTTTTCTCTAGCCCACACATGGTGGCTGCTAGCATTTCTTCCGTCACGTAAACAGGAATGGGTGGATCGGGGGCCGCCTCTGCCCCCAGCACCCCCAATGGCTCTTGTACTATGCCATTCGGTGTCCTGACTGGCGAGGGTGGGGCCGTAGAAGCCTGGCCCAAATCCTCTGACCCCGATGGAGACCCTTTTTGCTTTTTGGCACCTTTAGCAGCCTTGGCTGGTCCAGATCCCTTTGGAGCCATTGTACAACCTTGGGTCACCCCTATAGCCAACACCTGACTGTTGCAGCTAGGAGTAACCAATATGAGGGCAGGTATGAGGAAAAATGAAAAAGAACTTATTTTTCTTTTTTTTTTTTTTCAAAACATTTTTTTTTTTTTTACCCGCCTGGGAGGTGGCAATACTGAGGAAACCTGTGAGTATTGACACACCAATGCCAGTTAGCCGGAGTCCAAGGTAGACTCAGATACTGCTGGATCTAAGGCTGAGTCCCTTTAAGCAAAAAAACTTTTTTTTTTTTTTTTTTTTCTGGTCAATAGTGGACCTAAGTCCTAGACCTGAAGATCCACAAAACCGCCACTAGGTGTCCCTGTGTGGCCAAAAGACCCAGCTGCACGCTCTGTATCCTTTCTTCCTCTGCCTTCAGGAGGAAAGACCAGCCCGAGAGAAGTTTTCCCTTTATACAGACCCTGACGCTGCTGGCCCGCCCCCCCGACGCACGCCGACGCTATAAAAGGCGGCGTGCACGCACACACGCGCGCACGATTGCGCGCCCCACGCTGAAACCACATGGAGGAAGCAGAGCAGAGGAACAACATGGACCAGCGTTATGCAGCACCAACAGACACCAGGTAAGCACTAATCTTATTGTAGTGCACACACAGCGAGGAAGCTGTCCCCTTGGGCTTCCTAAGAAACAGGAGTTTTTTACCAGCAATTTCCTCTTTAAAACATGTGGGGTTGCAGTATCAGTGTTAACAGGCAGACCTGGGGTGAGTAGCAAATATATAACTTACACAAGTATACATATATCTACATATTATCTGGGTAAACATTAGAATCCCATCCTGCCTCAACAGACATAGTGGAGATAGTGGCTGATGCACCAGCATACTGTTAGCCAACCCAGAACCCCCAGGGGGATACCTACTGTCGAACCAAGTCCCGCAGGTTCCCTCTTACCTGCTCCACGCCGCAGGGTATTGCAAAATGCAAGAGGCCCAACCTTCCCCCATCTCCGTGGGTATTGTCTTGGACCTTCAGGGACCGGGGTCCTGTGTTAAGGAACCCACACCCCTGGACCTATATAGCATCCTGGCATCAGTAGCGTTTAGTTCTTGGAAGAGACTAAGGCACTGGAGCCCAGAATCCAGCCCTCCAAGGAGAGGCATTATAGGCAAAACCCCACTCCAGCAGGGCCCGGGTACCGTACATCTTGGCTCTGAAGCACTTCGGACGGATCCGGCTAGCTATCCTGGGTCCCGAGACCTCCGAGGGACAGCTAGACGTGACCAACACCTAAGACACTGGCGAAAAAACTAGAGCACTCTCAGTGGGAGGGGGTTATATAGGGAGGAACTTCCTGTGAAGTTGATTACACCAGTGTCCACACCTGAAGGTACCCATATAACCCATATGTAATGACTATGCGCTCTGTGTCCCGTGATGTACGATCAAGAAAAACAGCATACTGGCGTTGACGCCAGTATGCTGGATCACATGGGAGAGGGTATATTTTAGGGTGAACTCCCGCTTTAAAGCACCAAGAAAGCAACATGGCATATATTTTTTTAAGCAAAGCAAACATGTAAACAGGACTGTAAGCTTACCATTTTATTTAGTGACAGGTGCTTTGATTGAATATATAAAAGAGTACAGTGCTTACAGTGCCTTGCGAAAGTATTCGGCCCCCTTGAACATTGCGACCTTTTGCCACATTTCAGGCTTCAAACAAAGATATAAAACAATTTTTTTTGTAAAGAATCAACAACAAGTGGGACACATTAATGAAGTGGAACAAAATTTATTGAATATTTCAAACTTTAACAAATAAAAAACTGAAAAATTGGGCGTGCAAAATTATTCAGCCCCTTTACTTTCAGTGCAGCAAACTCTCTCCAGAAGTTCAGTGAGGATCTCTGAATGATCCAATTGACCTAAATGATGATAAATAGAAACCACCTGTGTGTAATCAAGTCTCTGTATAAATGCACCTGCACTGTGATAGTCTCAGAGGTCCGTTTAAAGAGATTATCATGAAGAACAAGGAACACACCAGGCAGGTCCGAGATACTGTTGTGGAGAAGTTTAAAGCCGGATTTGGATACAAAAAGATTTCCCAAGCTTTAAACATCCCAAGGAGCACTATGCAAGCGATAATATTGAAATGGAAGGAGTATCAGACCACTGCAAATCTACGAAGACCTGGCCGTCCCTCTTAATTTTCAGCTCATACAAGGAGAAGACTGATCAGAGATGCAGCCAAGAGGCCCATGATCACTCTGGGTGAACTGCAGAGATCTACAGCTGAGGTGGGAGACTCTGTCCATAGGACAACAATCAGACGTATACTGCACAAATCTGGCCTTTATGGAAGAGTGGCAAGAAGAAAGCCATTTCTTAAAGATATCCAAAAAAATTGTCATTTAAAG
The DNA here is from genome assembly GCA_029574335.1 of Rana kukunoris. Classification (NCBI taxonomy): domain Eukaryota; kingdom Metazoa; phylum Chordata; class Amphibia; order Anura; family Ranidae; genus Rana; species Rana kukunoris. Next base: position 90,842 of record JAJQKJ010001479.1, read on the forward strand.
TTTGCCACAAGCCACCTGGGAGACACACCAAACATGTGGAAGAGGGTGCTCTGGTCAGATGAAACCAAAATCAAACTTTTTGGCAACAATGCAAAACGTTATGTTTTGGCGTAAAAGCAACACAGCTCATCACCCTGAACACACCATCCCCACTATCAAACATGGTGGTGGCAGTATCATAGTTTGGGCCTGCTTTTCTTTAGCAGGGACAGGGAAGATGGTTAAAATTGATGGGAAGATGGATGGAGCCAAATACAGGACCATTCTGGAAGAAAACCTGATGGAGTCTGCAAAAGACCTGAGACTGGGACAGAGATTTGTCTTCCAACAAGACAACGATCCAAAACAAAGCAAAATCTACAATGGAATGGTTCATTAAACATATCCAGGTGTTAGAATGGCCAAGTCAAAGCCCAGACCTGAATCCAATCGAGAATCTGTGGAAAGAACTGAAAACTGCTGTTCACAAACGCTCTCCATCCAACCTCACTGAGCTTGAGCTGTTTTGCAAGGAGGAATGGGCAAAAATGTCAGTCTCTTGATGTGCAAAACTGATAGAGACATACCCCAAGCAACTTACAGCTGTAATCGCAGCAAAGGGTGGCGCTGCAAAGTATTAACTTAAGGGGGCTGAATAATTTTGCACGCCCAATTTCTCAGTTTTTTTATTTGTTAAAAAAGTTTGAAATATCCAATAAATTTCGTTCCACTTCATGATTGTGTCCCACTTGTTGTTGATTCTTCAAAAACAATTACAGTTTTATATCTTTATGTTTGAAGCCTGAAATGTGGCAAAAGGTTGCAAAGTTCAAGAGGGCCGAATACTTTCGCGAGGCACTGTATATATTTATTTAGTTACAGTGAGGTTTTGGAATATTTACTCTTCGTGCCAGCATCTACCATCTTTCTACTGAAAAGCGACTTTTTAGATCTGTAGATGTTTGCGAGAGAAGACTATAAACACTAGACATTAGAAACTAGAAAACATACTAAAACTTAAATAAAAAAGCAGGAAAAATAATTGGTGCCAACACTTGTCACAAACAATGACACATTATGACCATCTACAGTCTGGTCATGATACAAATACTAACCTTTTCTTTTTCTTGTAGTTCTCTAGTTGCATATACTGTACGTGTTGACACCTCTGAAACTCACACTGTTCACACAGGTCCTCCAGTTCTGACAGACATCGCTCTACATCTCCAAAACTTTGTTCTAGCAAAGCTGTTCCAAACATTGGCAGAAATACACAGTTACAAAGACATCCAGGATAAAAAATATACATTTTCATACGAAATAATTCATGTTGAAAAGAATCAGTGAAATAAATATGGATAAATAAACTTGTTCACATTAAAATTGATCCAAACTGTACTTTAACTAAAAGGTAGGTGTACACCGTCAGTTGGAGTTTGGCCAAGCCCTGCTTGCATCTGTGCACAGGACCACTTACTCACCTGAACCATTGTTGTCCCCTGAGCTGAAGTCCCATTTTGTCAACCATTCATTTGTTTATTACTGAAACTTCCCAAAACAGTAGTTTACAGATTTCATTTTTATGAAACTATATGGCTTATTAAAGCATTAGTGTACTTTAATTTGTAAAATGTAAAAATCAAAAGATTTAAGTTCATTGAGAGTTTTGATCTTCAGTGTTTTGACAGTAAAAATTAAAAAAAAATATTGAACGCTTCATGAATATGCTTCCAATCCAACTTAATATTTTTGTATCGTTGCAACTTTGTTATATGTGCTGTCAAAGTAAGCACTTGTTTCCTCTTTAAATAAAGAGGTAGTGTTTTACTTGAATGCTTCCTGGATGGCCTTATCCTTTATCCCTGTGGCACTGCAAGTGTCAGCAAAATGACTACCAGCAATGAAGTCTGTTTATTTAACTACTTCAGCCCAGAGGATCTGGCTGCCAAATGACCTGGCCACTTTTTACAATTTGGCACTGCGTCGATTTAACTGACAATTGCGCGGTCTTGCAACATGGCTCCCAAACAAAATTTATGTATTTTTCCCACAACTAGAGCTTTCTTTTGGTGGTATTTGATCACCTATGGGGTTTTTATTTTTTGCGAAAATTTTGAAAAAAAAAATAGCTATTTTTTTTTTTTTTTACTTTTTGCTATGATAAACACCCCCCCCAACAAAAATATATAAAAATTCTCAGTTTAGGCAGATACATATTCTTCTACATATTTTTGGTGTAAAAAAAAAAGAAAAAACTCAGTAAGTATTTATTGATTGGTTTGCACAAAAGTTAGAGCGTCTACAAAATAGGGGATCTTTTTTATGGCATTTTTATTAATTTTTTTTTACTAGTAATGCCGGCGATCAGCGATTTTTATTGCGACTGCGACATTATGGCAGACACATTGGACACTTGACGCTATTTTGGGACCATTCACATTTACACAGCGAACAGTGCTATAAAAATGCACCGATTACTGTATAAATGTGACTGGCTAGGAAGGGGTTAAGTGTGTCCAAGGGAGTGATTCTAACTGTGTGGGGGCTGGGCTTACTGTGACACGACACTGATTGCTGCTCCCGATTACAGTGTCCTGTCACTAGGCAGAACAGGGAGATGCCTTGTTTACACAGGCATCCCCCCGTTCTGCAGAGTCCACAGGTTCCGTGGGCAAGGTCACCGAGGTCGCGGCAGGGGGGCAAAATTCAAAGTGACGTAAATATACGTTTAAGGTAACGAGAACAATAGTATAGTGCAGAAAGAACAACATTTCAGCATATTCACCTGTTAAAACAGGTTCTGTTTTTTTCAAATATTGCTTATACTTCACTGAAAACACGCTCACTTGGTACAGATAAAGGAGGAGCAGAGAGGCATCTTTAGGCATGAGAGGCAAGTCTTTTGAAGCATGACTCATTTTCTTTCCACCACTGAAGAGGATCACCACTTCTTCTGTCAATTACTGGTTCCTTCAAGTAGAGATGAAGTTCATTATCCAGGCTGATTGATGCACATTCAGAAAAATCCTCCACGTGAGACACCAATAACATGCTAAACATGCCATCAATTCGACCACGGTGAATATTCTCTTCTGCTCGTTGTCTTTTTGACGCGTGTCTGTTTTTGCAGCATCCTGCTCTGCCACATTAGTAACATGCTCTTCACTTGACCTTTTGGCAGAAACCTCCAGCAGCTCTTGTTTGTTAATCTTCTGTCAGCCATTGTTTTGCCTTGGCCAATACATCATCAGAAGAGAAAGCATTATGTTTGTATCGAGGATCCAAAAGACATGACAGCACAACATTTTTATTCTCTGCATGTTTCTCAAAGCGTTTGGGGAGGCTGTCCCTCATTTAATGCCACGTGTGTTGGGTCCTTCATGCTCTTGAAGAAGCAAAGAAAATGTCTGGCACCCTGCTGTGGGTGAGCTTGTTGGCTGGCACCTTGCTATGGGTGGGCTTGCTGGCTGGCATCCTGCTGTGGGTGGGCTTGCTGGCTGGCATCCTGCTGTGGGTGGGCTTGCTGGCTGGCACCCTGCTATGGGTGGGTGGCTGCTACAATGGCTAGCACCTTGATGGGGGTGGCTGCTGGCTGCCACCTTGATGGGCGTGGCTGCTGTGAGTGGGTTTCTGCTGGCTTGCATGTCCGCCGTCCGTCTGAGTGTCGATGCAAGGCGAGGGAGGCCGTCACACTCGATAGGACCAGTGCGGAGGTGTAATGACATTGTGTGCGGGTCGCGCATGCACCTGTGTGCGCACTGGGCTTGCACTCTGCAGGCTTTTAGACCCCCAAAAAGATGGGAGTGGACCGCAGAAACCAATAAATCTGTAATATCGGTCTAGTTTGCAACCAATACAGATTTTTGTGAAAATGCCAATATCGGCCTGCAATAATCGGCTGTACTGATAATCAGTCGATCCCTAGTTCAGATGCGCCTGGATGTGCACCTGGGATCCCCCTCTCCCAGGCTGGATGTTCCGACTGGCGGCGGAGATCTAAATAATGTGGTGAGATCACCTGAGAGACAGCATCTCTCCATCAGGTCTGATCTCTTCCCCCGCCTCGTGCTGACAGAAAATGGAGTCTTTTTCCTGTCTGCAGAGCATGCTGGGATTTGTAGTCCTGCCTCTTTAATAGTCAGTGAGGCCACTCTGAGCTAAGACTTAATATTGCAGACTCCTTTGAAGCTGCTTCCTGCAGCTTAGTACAGTCCCTCTGATTGGTTGCTGTAACTGTGCCTTTAATTAGCTCCTCTCCTGCCAATAGGAGCACAAGGGAGGATGGCGGTAAGTCAAGAGAAAAGGAAGGGGGGAAACTGACAGGCAGCTCTCCCTCTGTGAAATGCTTGTGTACTCTCGATAGCCAGCTTGGCGGGGTCACAGGAAAAACAAAACACCTGCTAAACAAATATACAGCAAATTTGGAAACACAGTAAAGCACAGGCTAAGGCCCCATGCACACGGGACGCCGGTGCAAACTCTACTAAACACACGTTTTTAAAGGCTAAAACCATTGTTTAAAAACGCCCGGTTTGCCGTGATTTTCGCGGCGTTTTACCGCATTGCGTTGATAAGCGTTTGGTTAAGAAACATCATAAGACCCTCCCTAAGCTCAAAAAACAGTATTATTTAACCATTTCAGCCATTTTGTGAGACCAGCTGAGAGAGCAGCAGTATACTTGTATTTAGCGTGTCACTTGCCACAAGCTGCGGATTGTCCACTTGCCACATTACCTGGCCACGTGACCTGCCACAAGCTGTGAACCACTTGCCATGTCACCTGGCCACGCCAACTGCCACAAGTTGTGGATTATCCACTTGCCATGTCACCTGGCCACGTCACCTGCTGCAAGTTGTAGATTGTCCACTTGCCATGTCACCTGGCCACGTCGCCTGCCAAGTCACCTGGCCACGCCAACTGCCACAAGTTGTGGATTGTCCACTTGCCACGTCACCTGACCACAAGTTGTGGATTGTCCATTGGCCACCTCAATTGGCCACGTCACCAGCCACAAGTTGTGGATTGTCCACTTCCCACGTCACCTGGCCACGTCACCTGCCACAAGTTGTGGATTATCCACTTGCCATGTCACCTGGCCATGTCACCTGCCGCAAGTTGTGGATTGTCCACTTGCCATGTCACCTGGCCACAAGTTGTGGATTGTCCACTTGCCATGTCACCTGGCCACAAGTTGTGGATTGTCCACTTGCCATGTCACCTGACAATGTCACCTGCCACAAGTTGTGGATTGTCCACTGACCACATCACCTGGCCCCAAGTTGTGGATTGTCACCTGGCCACGAGTTGTGGATTGTCCACAATGCAATGCAAAGCAATTACATTTTTTTTATTTTTTTATGTTTTTTTTTATCATTTGCCATCATTTTTGAGATTTCTAATGTAAAAAATAGGTCACCTTTAAAAACGCCTGTAACAGTCACCACCGTTTACGACCTTCCATCCAACCACGACAAGCTTATCTGACACACTGCGACAATCTTGCATACACGATCCATTCCATTTCCCATAATCAAGACGAGACTCTGCTCTGTACTTGCTTCCAAAGATATGAACACTTTAATGGTTTCTTCTCAGCTTTTTATAAAGTACAAGATGTTACAGGTAATCACAGGACAATGCAATCTCCACCCCCCTATTCACACTGGGGCTAATTATCTAGCAGACATTTCGGAACCGATACTGACAGATCTGTCACATTCCAAACTACAATTACACAATGCCTTGACCTCAATCCACATTATCTAGACAGACGTACTGTCTCCGACACCTGGGCATCAATACATTCCTAAACATAATCGACATGCTAATTCAGTACATCGGAATGGAGACTTTAACACATTGAATAGCCAACAGCTTGTGATATCTCAAGACATCCTGCAAACATGAATTATTATTAATGTCCCATCTTCTGCAATACATGATATCATTTCTTTGTCACCCTATGGCCCTAGTGGACATAAGGTGACCCTAGGCATAGGAGAATCTCAGTCTGTCACGGGTCATTCCGTTACAACGCCTATAAACGAAATCGCGGCAAAACGCTGGTACCATGTTTTGCGTCTGAAACGCAAAAACGTTTGCGTCTGAACCCATTTGTTTGCTTCTGGAAAAACAAGGATAAATGCAACTGCCTAAAAACGGCAATAAACGACACTGTGTGCATGGACACATAGGATAACATTGAAAAGTGTGCAACTGCCCCTGAACACGCGTCTCGTGTGCATGGGGCCTTACAGTGTCCTGAGCTGCCATTCAGAATGGATAGCACCGTATAGAACCAATGTACGCTAACACAATGGTCTGAACAACCCTAAAGTATATATCTCTGTTATTTAAATGGAAATTATCCTACTAGAAAATCATTCTAAAATAAATAAAAATAAAAAACACATACATTTAATTAATTTAATTATTTTTTTATCCTAGATTTCACATTGAAATGAAGTTCCGCAACTCTGTCACATGCATTTGGCTTGCAGTTGCTGCTCAGTTCCAGAGACTTTAGTGCATTTGTCAAGCAAGATGACAACCAAATGCGACATGGTGAGTAAAATTTGCAGCACCATAAAACATCAAGGCTGAAGCATTGTTAATGGGCCTGAGCGGTGACACAGATAACTGCCTGTGTGAACGGGGCCTAAAGGTCACAGTGACAACCATTTTACCAGTCAGGGAGATCTCCAAATCACATAGACAACAAAGGGAGGCATACTGTACACCAATCTCAACCAGCAATGAAGTAGAAGGGGTCACGAACATACCTTTTGATTACAACTGTAAAAGCAAACAAATATCACTACACATTAGATCATGCCTTTATGAGTTTGCTTTATGTTTATGCGTAAATGATGCCAACAACCCTGTCTAACATCATCCTCGCTGATAATCATTTGTCTGCTACCATAGTCAAAAGACCCATTAAAATAAAGCAGTATATGCTTGTCGAAAATTCTGGCTGAACACAGATTTAAAAGTAAGATAGGATGGAAAAATTGTGTTATGCTAGCTATGTGTCATCCTCCTCCTGCTTTGCCACACTTGACCTGTATGTAATAATTATAGAAGATCTGGGGTATAAAAGTACTAATTCAGGATAACAATGAGAGCATAGGCAATGAAACAAAATCCTCCTCTAAAGCAGAGTGAAAGCATGTCACAGCAATCTACAAGATTTATTAATCCAACCAAAACAGAACATACACTGAAACAACTTCTCATGGAAATGAGCATCACACAGACTGCCCACGCAACAGCACACATAAATTAAGCAAATCAACGTACAGAAAGGAAACACAGATGTCAGATTAACACCATGAATTAAACCTCTGTAATAGCAATGCATGCAAAACCTTTATTACTGTAAAAAAAACAGTATGACAGCAACATGTAGGCCCTAATCTGTTACTCCTAATTGTCCAGTCCACGGTTTCATATAGGCCTAGGTAAAATATTGGTGTATTCATTAACCACTTCATTACTGGGCACTTAAACCCCCTTTGTGACCAGACCAATTTTCAGCGCTGACGCATTTTGAATGAGAATTGCGCGGTCATACAACACTGTACCCAAATTATATTTTTATTATTTTTTTCCCACAAATAGAGCTTTCTTTTGGCATTATTTGATCATCTCTGCGATTTTAATTTTTGCGCTATAAACAAAAAAAGACAGAAAATTAAAACCAAAACAAAAAAAAAAACAATTTTTTTACTTTTGTGATAATATCCCAATTTAAAAAAAACAAAAAAATTCCCTCGGTTTAGGTCAATATGTATTCTTCTACATATTTTTGTTAAAAAAAAAAAAGCGTATATTGATTGGTTTGCGCAAAAGTTATAGCGCCTACAAAATAGGGGATAGATTTATGTTTTTTTTTTTTTTACTAGTAATGGCGGCGATCTGCAATTTTGTCATCACGCCTGCGATATTGCGGCCAACGTATCAGACACTTTTGACACAATTTTGGGACCATTCACATTTATACAGCGATCAGTGCTATAAAAATGCACTAATTACTGTATAAATGTAACTGGCAGGGAAGGGGTTAACACTAGGAGGGTGAGGAAGGGGTTAAATGTATTCCCTGGGTGTGTTCTTACTGTGTGTGGAGGGGGACTGACTGGGGGAGGTGACCGATGCTGTGTCCCTATGTACAAGGGACACAGATCGGTCTCCTCTCTCCCTGACAGGATGTGGAGCTCTGTGTTTACACACAGAGCTCCACGTCCCTGCTGTCACTGCGGACACCGCGGCCGCCAGGCACACGCATCGGCTTCCCAGCGATGCGCCGGGACAGTGTTTCCCCGCTGCGCGCGCGCGCGCCCCCCCCCCCAGCGCCACGCGCGGGTAATGCAACTAAAAGGACGTCCAAAGACGTCCACCCGGCACTTGAGAGCTGCGCTGTGGACATCTTTCGTCCATAGCGCGGATCCCAAGTGGTTAAAGCAACCTGAATATTTCACCTGTCATTTTCTAAGGACAGCTGGGAAACAGGCATTGCAAATCATGCCCAAGTATTGCTTGGAAGAGCAAGCCATTGCTGGCTTACTGTAGCTCTTTTGTAATGTTTGTGTTACTCCCAGCTATAAACAACTGGAAAGAGTGGCAGAAACAAGTTTACAAGTTTATTGTAAATTTGTGCTTATCCATTTCCTCTGAGAAAAAATAAATAAAAAAAATCAAACAAATCAATTGTACTATAGGTTTAACTTTTCTAAACACACACTTAAAGGGGTTGTAAAGGTTTGTTTTTTATTTTCTAAATGGGTTCCTTTAATTTAGTGCATTGTTGGTTTACTAACCTTTTCCTTCAATTTCCCTTCTAAATGTTTTTTTTTTCTTTGGTTTATTTGTCTGAATTTCTCACTTCCTGTTCCTCCTCAGTAAGGTGTTCAGTAAGCTGTTCTCAATGACTTTCCACCGCTCGGATGATGGTGGAAAGCTTACTGAGGAGAAACCGTAAGTGAGAAATTCAAACAAAGAAAAAAAAACATTTAGAAGGGAAATCGCAGGAAAAGGTAAGTGAACCCAACAATGCACTAGCTAAGGAAACCTATTTGGAAAATAAAAGATGAACCTTTACAACCCCTTTAACCACTTAAGACCCGGACCATTATGCAGGTAAAGGACCTGGCCCCTTTTTGCGATTCCACTGTCGCTTTAACTGACAATTGCGCGGTCGTGCGATGTGGCTCCCAAACAAAATTGCTGTCCTTTTTTTCCCCACAAATAGAGCTTTCTTTTGGTGGTATTTGATCACCTCTGTGGTTTTTATTTTTTGCACTATAAACAAAAGTAGAACGACAATTTTGAAAAAAATGCAATATTTTTTACTTTTTGCTATAATAAATATGCCCCCCCCCCCCCCAAAAAAAATATATGTATAAAAAAATAAATCCTAATCCTCAGTTTAGGCCGATACGTATTATTCTACATGGCAGTGTCAATCAGTGACACTACCACAGAGAACAGGGAATGTGTGTTCACACTTACCTCTCCCTGTTCTTCAGCTCCTGTGACCGATCGCAGGACACCGGCGGCGATCGGGTCCGCGGGCGCGGTCTCGGAGCTTGGGACCAGGTCGCGAGCGTGCTAAGCACTTAAAGGGCAATGTGCCTGTGCCCAGCTGTGCCATTCTGCCGACGTATATCGGTGCTAGGCAGTCCTTAAGTGGTTAAAGCGAAACTTCACCCAAAAGGGAAAGTTCCGCTTGTATGCATCCTTCCCCTCCACTGCAACATTTGGCACTTTTTGAGGGGAAGGAGGGAGCAGGAACCTGCTTTTGACAAGTACCCGCTCCCACTTCCGGTGAGATACGCCGTGCCCCCCCTCTTTTCCCCACAGCCTTCTGGGACACATTACAGGCCGCAGAAGACTACGGGACCATTCAAAGCACAGCGCAGCTGTGAAGCCACAAATCTTTAAGGAGTAGTAACGTCTGTGTTTTTCACCTTAATATAGTCTATGCATTAAGGTGAAAAACCTTCTGTGTTGCAGCAGCCCCCCTAGAGCCCCCCTTTTACTTACCTGAACCTGATCTTTCCAATGCTGGGGGTGAGTACAGCAGCTCCAGCCCCTGTCTGAGGTCCTCATTGGATAGATTGATAGCCGTCAATCAAATCCAGTGACATGAGAGCTGGGGCGGGGCAGAGTCCTGCTGTTTATCTCAATGGACGCAGCAGCAGGACTCGGGAGCGTGCCTGCACAAGTGCCCCCTTAGAATGCGGCTCTTCGAGGGGAAACTCGAGAAGAGGAGGATCCAGGAGCGCCGCTGAGGGGCCCCAGAAGAGGGAGGATTCGCGGCCACTTTAAGACTCACCTCTCGATCACTAAACCAGGCCTTGAGTACTCACTTCCATTCATGGAAACCCTCACTCTGCAACTCCAAACAAATCCCCAGGACACTGTTCACATACTCCTATGCTATAGACCACCGGGTCCAAAAACACACCTGCTCATGTCATTGACAGAGTTCATCTCCACCTATACCCTAAACACCAAACACCTCCTGCTGCTTAGGGATTTTAACCTCTGGGCCAACTCCTCACAGGACCCCGTCGCCGACGCCTGCATTGACCATTTGGAAGGATTAGGTCTGCAGCAACTAGTATGTGGGTCCACACATGCTTCAGGTCACATGCTCGATCTCATTTTCAGACAAGATCTGGAAAATGAGCCGCAACCTTGGACAGATCATCATGCCATTAAATTCATAATCAATATAAATGCCCCCTCAAAAAAAAAAAAAAAACGCGGTAAAACACACTGGACTAGATCTCAGAAGAAGCTCCATTCAGAACTCTTCAAAACTACATTAGGGAACAAAATAAAAACAAAACTACATCAAACAGCCACAGAAACTCTTGATGCTATAAAACAAGGCTCTGCTACAGCCAGCCGACTTAGTAGCGCCAGAACGCACAACGTGCATCCGGGAAAACAACTCTAGCTGGTTTAACGACCAGCTCTCGTTGCTAAAGCAAGAGCGCAGAAGAGCTGAAGCAGCCTGGAAAAGAAGCTCTTCAGAGGAAAACCTTTCTATTGATAAGATAATAACTAAAAAATACCATTAACCACTTCAGGCCCGCGCTACCGTCTTATGACGGCAACAGCGCGGGCCTGAATATCCAACATGCCGTCATTTGACGGCATGTCATTCAGGCGTTCCCAGCGCGCGCTGTAGAGCGCGCTGCAGGGAAGCCCTGTGTTGTCCGTGTCCCTTGGACACGGCCAATCACAGATCGCGGCGAACGGCCAATCAGAGTGGCCGTTTGCGATGCGATCTGTGGGCGAATGAGAGATGATCTCTCATAGATCATCTCTCATTGCCGTGTTACACAGAGACAGCGTCCTGTCTCTGGAGAGGAGGAGCCCGATCTTTGTTCCTTCCTACATAGGGACACAGATCGGTCACCCCCCCCTCCCCCCACAGTTAGAACACACCTAGCATACACATTTAACCCCTTCCTCACCCCCTAGTGTTAACCCCTTCAATGCCAGTCACATTTATACTGTAATTAGTGCATATTTATAGCACTGATCGCAGTATAAATGTGAATGGCGCCAAAAATGTGCCAAAAGTGTCCGATGTGTCCGCCATAACGTCGCAGTACCAATAAAAAAATCGCAGATCGCCGCCATTTCTAGTAAAAAAAAAAATAATAAAAAATAATAATTCTCTCCCCTATTTTGTAAGTGCTATAACTTTTGCGCAAACCAGTCGCTTATTGCGATTTTTTTTAATTTTTTTTTACCAAAAATATGTAGAAGAATACGTATCGCCCTAAACTGAGAAAAAAAAATGTTTTTTTTTTTTTAATTGGGATATTTATTATAGCAACAAGTAAAAAATATTGTATTTTTCTTCAAAATTGTCGCTCTTTTTTGTTTATAGCGCAAAAAATAAAAATCGCACAGGCGATCAAATACCACCAAAAGAAAGCTCTACTTGTGGGGAAAAAAAGGACGTAAATTTTGTTTGGGAGCCACGTCGCACGACCGCACAATTGTCAGTTAAAGCGACGCAGTGCCGCAAGCTGAAATTTTACCTGGGCAGGAGGGGGGTGTAAGTGCCCAGTATGCAAGTGGTTAAGAAAGCTTTATTCCCCAAAAAAAATTTTTTTCCAATATCATCACCAATGCCCTAAACCGCATCCGTAAAATCTAGTCACCAAGACCATGAACCCAAGAATTTTGCAACGAATTATCAGATTATTTCATAAACAAAATTGAAAGAATCCATGAAAAGTATTTAGCAAAATTCAACCTCCATCTACTCCCCCATAAATCACAAACCTAATACCCACATAATTCAGCCGCAATCACCTAACTTCACTCTAAAACCCATTTCCATCAATGCCACTAAAAATATCATCAGTTTTTAATAAAATAAATGCTTAAAAACAATCCACTCACTCCCAGAGGCGATTCAGTTTGCATGCGTTGCACTATACAAGTCATTCATTCAATATTAGATAGTTAGAGCTGTAGGCAAGTCAGTCTGAAGTCGGCTGTCTCATGCTCCCCTCCGATCCATGCTGCTGTTTCACTGAATCGCTGGAGGAAGCCAAAAGATACAGAGTCATGGGGAAACTGCAGTGAGCTATCAGCCTGGGGTGCTGTGACTAGAGCGTTTCCGGAGGCTTAACCACGCCTCCATCAGAGGCTGACAGTTCACATGAGTTTCCCGCGGCTCTCTGTTTCCTTCAGCGATTCAGTGAAACAGCAGTGTGGGAATCGGAGGGGAGAATGGGACAGCTGACTTTACAGACCGACAGGCCTACAGCTCTAACATGAAGAGTGAGTGGATTGTTTTTAAGCATTTATTTTATTAAAAACTTCCGCACCAGCTTCTGCCTGTCACCTCTCTCTCTCCCTTATGTTTTGACTCCTCTGTGTTTGCACCCCCTTTGTATTTTCAACTCCCTCCCTTTTGTATTTGCAAACTCCTCTGCAATTGTTCCCTCTACTTTGCATTTGCACCCCTCCTCTGTAATTATCCCCCTGCTCTGTATTTGCCCCCCCCCCCGCCCGCTGCTCCGAACCCGCTGTCCAGGCCCCCCTGTGTGCTGGGGCCCCGTGAAACCCCCTGTCGGCTGCCATGGGGATATTGGAGGCAGGAGGATTTGTGCTGGTAGGTGAAGAAGATTTGTAATAGGAGCGGATGGGGTAATGGCACCCCAATCGCAAAGAAAAACTTATTTTGAATGACAGGCATCCTACAATTCTGTTAATGTGATTTTGTCGCGATATGTCGGGTGACAACCATGGCAAAAATCGCACCGCGGCTGGGGTGCCATGCCGTGCGCCGCTAAAGTGTTCGGATTTGGCTTGAAGAAAAGGTGGCAACCCTACTGCAAGGTCTGAATTCCTTTACTTCGATGGACTACCTTATATGACTAAGCATACAGGCTATTTTATTATCTACAACAAAGAGGCAAAGCAACAAAAATGATTAAAAGATATTGGACCACCATTATCTTATAGCTGAAATTTCAACAGGTGCAAACGCAAGAGAAAATGTTTATGGGATACTTTTTCCTGAAGCAGACATTTTAGGGTCACCTTCATGGGGGTCCCCTTAATCAAAGCTGCAATAAACCAGCTTCAGACATTACAAGTGCTCTAAAACGGTGTTTAAGTTCCAGGCCTTAAAGGGTACTTTTCATGACAGAAAAACATAGGTTCCTTTGCTAGCCTTCTAAAATGCTAGTTCCCTTGTTGATCATTTAAAGCGGATCTCCACCCTAAAATGAAGATCCGCTGATCGGAACCCTCCCCCCTCTGGTGTCACATTTGACACCTTTCAGGAGGGAGGGGGGTGCAGATACCTGTCTAAAGACAGGTATCTGCACCCACTTCCAGCCCGCAGTCTCGGGCAAAAGACGGGTTTTTCCCGTTGTGTGCTGGGAACTCCCGGCTCCCAGCACACAGCGGGAGCCAATCGGCGGGCGCAGCGCGACTCGCGCATGCGCCATAGGGAACCGGGCAGTGAAGCCGCAGCGCTTCACTTCCTGGTTCCCTTACCGTGGATGGAGGGGGGAGCAGCAGAGAGACGAGCGAACGCTCGTCCTCTGCTGCGGACGCCGCTGGACTCCAGGACAGGTAAGTGTCCTATTATTAAAAGTCAGCAGCTGCAGTATTTGTAACTGCTGGCTTTTAAAAAAAAAATTTAATGGGCCATCCGCTTTAAATCAAGGAAATAGAACAATGATGCAACCAGCAAATCTCAAAATTTCCATATAATCCTAATGCTTTTTTCACAACAATGTACTACATTGAATGTGCAGTACAACATATGGGCTCAAATTGAATCCAAACCAGGATACTACCTGCATAGAGTTTACATGTTCTCCCTGTGCTTGCCTGGGCTTTCCCTGGGTACACTGGTTTTCTTCCACACTTGAGAGACATACAGCTAGGCTCCTGTCTATATTGGTCCTAGAATGTACTTGTGTGCATGGTAGACAAGGACGATAAAATTGTCAGCTCCATGAGGGCAAGGACTGATGTAAATGTACAAAATGTAAATTGTTGGCACTATATAAATAACTAATAAATAAAATGTATTGTCGCAAAACCAAAGTACCAAGTCTTCTACAGAAAAAGTAGCCCTTGGGACTTTAAATGAGATGATCACAGTTTGCCACTGAGTAACAAAAAATTGTAACAGTATAACTGTTTATTAAAATTGATGTACATACATGAATATAGCATAATAGCTCAGCCAATGGATTTGCACATAATAAAAGTACCAGGTCTTGGGGCCGAGTTACTACTTCCTTGATGAAGGCGTCCTTTGCAAACCTGGCATGGTGTAAAATGGGTCCCAAATACTTTGAAGTGCACCTAAACAGGCACTTAAAAAAAAAGGCCATGTAAGAAATGGATTAAAAGTGGAACTTTACTGTCAAAATGAATTTGGTTCAGTTTTAAACACCCACCCCCCCCCCCCAAGCAGAAACGTGGGAATTTGTAAAATTAATGTTTCTAAATTTTTGCTACTGTCCGGAAGCTTCCAGGGATACGTACATCACATTTCCCAGGGAGCTGCAAGATCAGCACACAGAGCAGACTGAAGGGACAGCAAGATGAAGAGGTCCAAGATACCCTTTATTTGGGCAAGTAAGTGTTTTGAAAATAACCCAGGAATACAGGTAAGAGGGAAAACATGCACATGTAAGCACAGTGGCGTAGTGAGTAGCACTCTCGCCTAGCAGTAAGAAGGGTCGCTGCGTGGGCTTCCTCCGGTTTCCTCCCACACTCCAAAGATATGCTAATAGGTTAATTGGCTTCTGCCTAAATTGGCCCTAGTATATGAATGCGAGTTAGGGACCTTAGATTGTAAGCTCCTTGAGGGTAGGGACTGATGTGAATGTACATTGTGTATGTAAAGTGCTGCGTAAATTGATGGCGCTATACAAGTACCTAAATAATAATGATAATAATAATGTAAGAATGGGGGGGAGTGGCGTACCACTTTAACTTTTGTTTGTTGCTGGTCAAGTAAATATGAGATTACTGTACATATGACTATTTAAAGTGGAGTTCCACCCAAAAATTGAACTTTTTACGTTAACCACTTTAGCCCCGGACCATATTGCTGTCCAAAGACCAGAGCACTTTTTGTGATTCGGCACTGCGTCGCTTTAACTGACAATTGCGCGGTCATGCGACGTGGCTCCCAAACAAAATTGGCGTCCTTTTTTTCCCACAAATATAGCTTTCTTTTGGTGGTATTTGATCATCTCTGCTGTTTTTATTTTTTTCGCTATAAATAAAAATAGAGCGACTATTTTGAAAAAAATTCAATATTTTTTACATTTTGCTATAATAAATATCCCCAAAAAAGATATAAAACATTTTTTTCCTCAGTTTAGGCCGATGCGTATTCTTCTACATATTTTTCGTAAAAAAAAAAAAATCGCAATTAGCGTTTATTGATTGGTTAGCGCAAAATTTATAGCGTTTACAAAAAAGGGGGTAGTTTTATGGCATTTTTATTAATATTTTTTTTTTTACTAGTAATGGCGGCGATCAGCATTTTTTTTCGGTACTGAGATATTATGGCGGACACATCGGACACTTTTGACACATTTTTGGGACCATTGGCATTTTTACAGCGATCAATGTTATAAAAATGCATTGGATTACTATAAAAATGCCATTGGCAGTGAAGGGGTTAACACTAGGGGGCAGGGAAGGGGTTAAGTGTGTTCCTATTTGTGTTCTAACTGTATGGGGGGGGGGGGGGTGGCCTTACTAAGGGAAATCACTGATCTTCTGTTCATACATTGTATGAACAGAAAATCAGCATTTCCCCCGCTGACAGGAACGAGAGGTATGTGTTTACACACAAAGCTCCTGTTCCCCTCTCTGTAACGAGCAATCGCGGGTGCCCGGCGGCGATCGTACCCGCCGGGCACGCACGCCCCCTAGTGGCCAAAAAAGAGAGGACGTAGAGCTACGTGCTCCCGCGAGACAGTGCCACCGTCCTGCAGTAATATGACTGCGGGCGGTCGGCAAGCAGTTAAGTACCGGTGACCCCCTGACATGCGGGGAACGTTTTTACAGGCACCCAGCACCCACTTCCTCCCATGGCTCCATGGTGCCAAGAGGAAGATCACCTCTCCCTACTCCCTCCCTGCAATCTTCTGGGACACGTCACAGGTCCCAGAAGATTGCCCGGCCATTCACAAACTTTCAGGCTTCAAACAAAGATATAAAACTGTAATTTTTTGTGAAGAATCAACAACAAGTGGGACACAATCATGAAGTGAAACAAAATTTATTGGATATTTCAAACTTTTTCAAACAAATAAAAAACTGAAAAATAAAAAACTGAAAAATTGGGCGTGCAAAATTATTCAGCCCCTTTACTTTCAGTGAAGCAAACTCTCCAGAAGTTCAGTGAGGATCTCTAAATGATCCAATGTTGACCTAAATGACTAATGACGATAAATATAATCTACCTGTGTGTAATCAAGTCTCCGTATAAATGCACCTGCACTGTGATAGTCTCAGAGGTCTGTTTAAAGCGCAGAGAGCATAATGAAGAACAAGGAACACACCAGGCAGGTCCGAGATACTGTTGTGGAGAAGTTTAAAGCCGGATTTGGGTACAAAAAGATTTCCCAAGCTTTAAACATCCCAAGGAGCACTGTGCAAGCGATAATATTGAAATGGAAAGAGTATCAGACCACTGCAAATTTACAAAGACCTGGCCGTCCCTCTAAACTTTCAGCTCATACAAGGAGAAGACTGATCAGAGATGCAGCCAAGAAGCCCATGATCAGATCTCTGGGTGAACTGCAGAGATCTACAGCTGAGGTGGGAGACTCTGTCCATAGGACAACAATCAGGCATATACTGCACAAATCTGGCCTTTATGAGTGGCAAGAAGAAAGACATTTCTTAAAGATATCCAAAAAAAGTGTCGTTTAATGTTTGCCACAAGGCACCTGGGAGACACACCAAACATGTGGAAGAAGGTGCTCTGCTCAGATGAAACCAAAATCCAACTTTTTGGCAACAATGCAAAACGTTATGTTTGGCGTAAAAGCAACACAGCTCATTACCCTGAACACACCATCCCCACTATCAAACATGGTGGTGGCAGGATCATGGTTTGGGCCTGCTTTTCTTCAGCAGGGACAGGGAAGATGGTTAACATTGATGGGAAGATGGATGGAGCCAAATACAGGAACATTCTGGAAGAAAACCTGATGGGGTCTGCAAAAGACCTGAGACTGGGACGGAGATTTGTCTTCCAACAAGACAATGATCCAAAACAAAGCAAAATCTACAAATGGAATGGTTCACAAATAAACATATCCAGGTGTTAGAATGGCCAAGTCAAAGTCCAGACCTGAATCTAATCGAGAATCTGTGGAAAGAACTGAAAACTGCTGTTCACAAACGCTCTCCATCCAACCTCACTTAGCTCGAGCCGTTTTGCAGGGAGGAATGGGCAAAAATGTCAGTCTCTCGATGTGCAAAACTGATAGAGACATACCCCAAGCGACTTACAGCTGTAATCGCAGCAAAAGGTGGCACTACAAAGTATTAACTTAAGGGGGCTGAATAATTTTGCACGCCCAATTTTTCAGTTTTTTATTTGTTAAATTTGAAATATCCAATACATTTCGTTCCACTTCATGATTGTGTCCCACTTGTTGATTCTTCACAAAAAATTAGTTTTATATCTTTATGTTTGAAACCTGAAATGTGGTAAAAGGTCGCAAAGTTCAAGGGGGCCGAATACTTTCACAAGTCACTGTGTATATGTATATGTATATATATATATATTACACACACATACACACACAGCAAGTTGAGTGTAATGCCGCGTACACACGGTCAGAATTTCTGACAACAAATGTTCGATGCAAGCTTGTTGTCGGAAAATCCCACCATGTGTGTGCTCCATCGGACATTGGCTGTTGGAATTTCCGACAACAAATGTCTGAGAGCTGGTTCTTAACCTCCCTGGTGGTATGATTCTTTCTAATTTTAGGTGCTGAAAGCGGTACCATTATTTGCAAGGAAATTTAGCGTTTTATACTGTAGGCTTGTAATTCTTAGGAATAACTATAAAAATTATTTAATAATGTAATCAACTCAAAATCACTGAAAGTTTCCTCAGTTGCAGAATTGTCGCTGTCTTTTTTTTTTTTATGGCGAATTTCCCCACAAATCGCTATCGCTCAATTCTGCAAGTGATTAGAATTTATTATCGCTGTTTTTTAGCTGCTCTAAAAACATTTTTGACATAAAGGGACACTTTTGGTTGCTATGGACAATCTACAGTTTACAGGCAGAAAGAACCGTTTTTATTTTATAAAAGAACATGTAGTGCTGGGCAGACCACTAGTGACAAGGGGGGTGTGTATTTTTTACATACAGTACTGTAATCTATAAGATTACAGTATACTGTATGTATAGTGTTTGTTTACTTTTTTGAATTTTGCGCCGTTCTCCGCCCCAGTGCGTCGTAACGTCACAGAAAACGGAACTCGGTGGCACACGGGGACACTGTGTGAATCGAGCAAGCACCCGCTCGCTCACACATTGTGGATGCATCGCTGGATCCAGGAACAAGGTAAGTAAACCTTGCCTGTGGACAATGCGAGACGAGCCAGAGTCTGACTCGGGGTTACTGATCGCAACATGAAAATTTAACCCCGAGTCAGACTCGGGAATACCGCCAGGGGGGTTAATTTTTCAGACAACAAACGTTCCAATCGTCTGTATGCAATTCCGTCGCACAAAAATCCTACACATGCTCGGAATCAATTCGAAGCATGCTCTGAATCATTGAACTTAATTTTTTCTTAATTTTTTCTCGGCTCTTCGTAGTGTTGTGAGTGACTGCGTTCTTGGAGTTTGGAATATCCGACAACATTTGTGTGACCGTGTGTATGCAAGACAAGTTTGAGCCAATAATCCGTCGGGAAAAAAATCCATGGTTTTGTTGTCGGAATGTCTTGTGTAAACTTGATTTTAAAGCGGATGGTTCAGCTAAAAAAAAATATTAAAAGCCAGCAGCAACAAATACTGCAGCTGCTGACTTTTAATATTAGGACACTTACCTGTCCTGGAGTCCAGCGCCGTCCGCAGCAGAGGATGAGCGATCGCTCGTCACCCTGCTGCTCCCCGCTCCATCCACGGTGAGGGAACCAGGAAGTGAAGCGCTGCGGCTTCACTGCCCGGTTCCCTACGGCGCATGCGCGAGTCGCGCTGCGCCCGCGAATTGGCTCCAGCTGTGTGCTGGGAGCCGAGTGTTCCCAGCACACAACGGGCGGGAGACGGGATGTGATGTAATGCCCGTCTTTTGCCCGTGAATGCTGGGCCGGAAGTGGGTGCAGATACGTGTCTATCTGCACCCCCCTCCCCCCTGAAAGGTGTCAATTGTGACACCGGAGGGGGGGAGTGTTCGGATCAGCGGATCTTCACTTTAGGGTGGAGATCCGCTTTAAAGTGTTTTGCAAGACAAGCTAATTTTTTTTATATATTTTGATATACAAGCGATGTCTTCATCCAAGAGTAGCATTAGAGGTCGACCGATATGGGTTTTTCTCTGACCGATGCCGATATTCAGAAATCGCAGCGGCCGATGGCCGATTTATGATGCCGATTTTTTTTTTTGGGCCGATATGTTAGGCCGTTTCCCCCCCCCCCCCCTCATCTCATAAAATCTAACAGTTAGACCCCTTTCACACTGGGGCGTTTTCAGGCACTTTTAGGCTAAAAATAGCACCTGTGAAGTGCCTGCAAAACTGCTCCCCTGCAGTCTCAGTCTGAAAGCCCGAGTGCTTTCACATTGAGGTGGTGCGCTGGCAGGACATTAAAGAAAAGTCCTGCAAGCAGCATCTTTGAGCGGTGTATAGCGCTCCTCCACCACTCCTGCCCATTGAGATGAACGCCTGCAAAGCGCTTCTGCAGTGGCGCTACATGGGAGCATTTAACCCCTTAACCACTTAAGACCCGGACCAATACGCTGGCAAATGACCCAAGGGGTTTTTGCGATTCGGCACTGCGTCGCTTTAACAGACAATTGCGCGGTCGTGCGACGTGGCTCCCAAACAAAATTCGCGTCCTTTTTTTCCCACAAATAGAGCTTTCTTTTGGTGGTATTTGATCGCCTCTGCGATTTTTATTTTTTGCGCTATATACAAAAATAGAGCGACATTTTTGAAAAAAAATCAATATTTTTTACTTTTTGTTATAATAAAAAACCAATAAACTAAATTTTAGTCAAACATTTAGGCCAAAATTTATTTAGCCACATGTCTTTAGTAAAAAAAAAATCGCATTAAAAAAAAAATAGCTACCTAGCGGGAACAGCGACACTAATACAGCGATCAGAAAAATGATCGCTTAGTGACGCTGGCAATAGGGAGTGAAAGGGTTAACTAGGGCAGTGATCAAGGGGTTAAAACTTTATTGGGGGGGGGGTGGGGGGGGCTACCCTGACACTACTGACTGTCTGACTGTCACACTGTCTGTCACACTGACACTAAATACAGTAATCATACATGATTACTGCATTCAGTGACACTGTGACAGGGGGGAGGGGGGGGGCGATCGCGGGGGTTAAATGTGTGTGTCAGTGTGCTGTTTGGTGCAGGACTTACTTGTTCTGTAGTGATCTCTCCTCAGCGGCGCTTGAAACAAACGCCGAGGGAGAGATCACGTCGCTTCCTCCTTCCTGTGTTTACACAGGAGGAGGAAGTGACAGGTCAGGCGGGCGCGCGCATTGGCTGGGAGCGATCCGGAGGGGGCGGATGAAAACGGATAGCCGCCCCCACTTGTCGGATCGCTCCTGCAGCCGCGCGGACCGCCGCATGTACGGGGGGGGGGGGTCCGATCGGACCCCCGATCCCCCCCAAGGCACCAACGTATATATACGTTGATGTGCCTGTCGGTGCCATTCTGCCGACGTAAATGTACATGCGGCGGTCCTTAAGTGGTTAATCAGCCGCTAGCTGGGATATAAGCACCCCGCTAGCAGCCAAATAGCGCTGCTAGAATGATGGTTCAGTGCGAAAAAAAAGGATTTTTAATAAACAGCTTACCTGTAAAATCCTTTTCTTGAAGTACATCACGGGACACAGAGCGCATAGCCATTACACTTGGGTTATATGGGTACCTTCAGGTGTGGACACTGGTGTAATCAATTTCACAGGAAGTTTCCTCCCTATATAACCCCCCTCCCACTGGGAGTGCTTCAGTTTTGTAGCAAGCAATTCTCCCGAGGTTACACAATGTTCCCCAAAAGAGGGGTGGGATTTCTGTTTCCCGTGATGTACTTCAAGAAAAGGATTTTACAGGTAAGCTGTTTATTAAAAATCCTTTTTTATTTATCGTACATCACGGGACACAGAGCGCATAGCCATTACACTTGGGATGTCCTAAAGCAATGCTCTATGAAGGGAGGGAGACCGTAAGGCCAAGAATAGCCAAATAAAAACATTGTCAGGAGAAAAAATAGCTCCACCAACAGAAAAACAAGGGGGCGTGAACCGGGCCAGAGGATTCTATACTGCTGCCCGTAGGACCGCCTGCCCAAAAGCTGCGTCCGTACCCTTTGCAACGTCCAACTTATAAAATTTAGTAAACGTATGTACGGAAGACCAGGTTGCCGCCTTGCAAACCTGTGCCATAGAGATCTGATGGTGTGCCGCCCAGGAGGCACTCATGGCCCTCGTAGAATGGGCTTTAACTGATAAGGGAGGTGGAACGCGCTTCAGACCATAGGCCTGAAAAATCAGCTGCTTAATCCACCTAGCCAAGGAAGACTTGGCAGCCGGCTGACCCTTCTTGGGGCCATCCGGAAGAACAAAAAGCACCTCTGTTTTCCGAATCTTCTCTGTAGCCTTGAGATAGACCCTCATGGCTCGAACCACGTCCAAAGTATGAAGCCGTCTTTCCTCTCTGGACTGGGGAGTAGGAAAGAAGGATGGTAGGACTAGGTCCTGATTCAAGTGAAAACTGGATATGACCTTAGGAAGGAAAGAAGGTTGAGGCCGCAGAACCACTCTGTCCTTATGCAGAATAAGGTATGGCTCCCTGCATGACAAGGCTGCCAGCTCGGAAACCCTTCTGGCTGAAGCCATAGCCACCAAGAAAACCAACTTTCGGGTTAGTAGCACAAGAGGGATTTCTGTCAGAGGTTCAAACGGCTGCCTTTGTAAAGCTGACAAGATCAGATTTAAATTCCAGGGGCAGAGGGGAGCTCTAATAGGGGGATTCACATGCAAGACCCCCTGCAAGAAGGTTTTCATAAGCGAATGGGTGGCCAAGGGTCTTTGAAACCATATTGATAAAGCCGACACCTGCCCCTTTAGAGTACTAAGAGCCAATCCTTTGTCAACGCCAACCTGGAGGAATCGCAAGATCCTGTCAATAAAAAACTTTCGAGGATGCCATTTTTGAGACTCGCACCACTCCACATAGGTTCTCCAGACTCTGTAATAAATATTTCTGGAGACCGGTTTCCTAGCCTGAATCAACGTAGATATGACCTGATCTGAGAGGCCTCTGCCCTTAAGAATTAGGGATTCAGCTGCCAAGCCGTCAAATTTAGCTGCTGTGAAACAGGATGGCAGATTGGGCCCTGAGACAGCAGATCTGGGCGCAGGGGGAGCGGCCACGGCGCCCCGACTGACATCTTCACGATGAGTGCGTACCAAGCCCTCCTGGGCCAGGCTGGGGCCACCAGGATCACAGGCCTGCGCTCCACCCGGATCCTCCGTAGAAGGCGGGGAATCATCTGCAGTGGAGGGAACGCATACAGAAGAGAAAACTGGTGCCAAGGGCAAACCAAGGCATCGGTCCCGTAGGCCGAGGGATCCCTGGCTCGGGATATGAATTTGTCCAACTTTTTGTTGGATCTCGTTGCCATAATGTCCACATCTGGGACTCCGAATCTTTGGCAAATCTCTTGGAATACCTGGGGGTGAAGAGACCACTCCCCCGGGAGCAACTGTTGACGACTCAAAAAATCTGCTTGAGAATTGTCTATCCCTGGGATGAACACCGCCGAGATGCAGGGTACATGGGCTTCGGCCCATGAGAAAATCAGGTTTACTTCTCTTTGGGCTGCTGGGCTCTTCGTGCCCCCCTGGTGGTTTATGTATGCCACCGC
Organism: Rana kukunoris; assembly: GCA_029574335.1. NCBI lineage: Eukaryota > Metazoa > Chordata > Amphibia > Anura > Ranidae > Rana > Rana kukunoris. Next base: position 114,490 of record JAJQKJ010001479.1, read on the forward strand.
AGTGGCGTTGTCGGACTGTATCCTTACTGGCAGACCCTGAAGGGGGAGAGTCCAGGCGATCAGGGCCAGCCGAGCAGCTCTGATCTCCAAGATATTGATGGGAAGCAGTTTTTCTGCCTCCGACCACTGCCCTTGCTGGGTCTGTTCTTCTAGAACTGCCCCCCAACCTGACAGGCTGGCATCCGTGGATACTATCTTCCACGTGATGGGGCAAAAGGATTTCCCTTTTGATAAATTTTGAGAGACCAGCCACCAAGACAGGCTGCGCCGGACCTTCGGGGAGAGCACTAACGGACGATCTAACGCCTGAATGGACTTGTTCCAAGCAGAGAGAATGGCTGCCTGAAGATATCTGGTATGGATCTGGGCGTAGGGCACAGCCTTGAAGGCGGCCACCATCTTCCCCAGCAGTCGCATACATAGGCGAATAGTCGGCCTCTTCTTGCCTAAGATCACTTGAACTGCTTGAGCTATTGATCTGATCTTTGCTTGAGGTAAAATTATCCTCTGGCAGTCTGTATCTAGCCGAAGGCCTAGATATTCCAACTGCTTTGTGGGTTTCAATACCGATTTTTCTAGGTTTACAATCCACCCGAATTCCTCTAGATGCTGAACTGTGCGACCTACTGCCTGATTGAGGTTGGAAGCTGAGCTTTCGATAACCAGAAGATCGTCCAAGTATGCCAAGACTAAAATGCCTTCTGTCCTTAGGACGGCTAGCACCGGGGCTAACACCTTTGTGAATACCCGCGGAGCTGTTGCCAACCCGAAAGGGAGGGCTACGAACTGGTAATGGCGGTGATCTATCATAAAACGAAGAAACCTGTGATGTGCCGGGTAGATCGGCACGTGCAGATACGCATCCTTTATGTCTATAGATGCTAGAAAGTCGCCTTGATGTAGGCTGGCTGCCACCGAACGTATGGACTCCATACGAAAGGTCTGAATGTTTAGAAAGCGATTTAGGCGTTTGAGGTCTAAGATAGGCCTGACGTCGCCATTGGGCTTTGGTATTATGAAAAGGTTGGAGTAGAATCCCAGACCCCATTCCTGGGTTGGTACTTCTACAATTACTCCTTGGAGCAAGAGACGATCCAATGCTTTTACAAGAGAGGCCCTCTTTAATGGGTCGCTTGGAAGACTTGACCCCTGAAAATGAGGAGGGGGACTTCCCGAAACTCTAGCTTGTAGCCCGTGGTTACCACGGATCTTACCCAAGAGTCGGGAATTCTGGCCTTCCACACTTCGGAGAAAAACCGAAGCCTTCCCCCCGCCCAAGAGAGTGGGGGCGCCCCTTCATGAATCTGACTTGAGGACTGGTTTAACCGGCTTGCGAGACCATGGCCTCTTGCCTGTCGTGGCTTGTCCTTGTGGGCGGCTATTAAATGCTGAACGCCCGGGAGGCCGTCGATACTGACGGGAAGTTGAAGGGGCCGAGCCTGCGAAGGCCTGTCGCTTAAATGCGGGCCCACGCGATCTTTTCTTCATAGGCAAGAAAGAACTTTTACCACTTGATATGGTCTGGATATATCACCGAATAGTCTCCAACCATGAAAGGGAAATCCTGCTAAAAGCTTTTTGCAGGGTGCCTCTGCTGACCAGTTTTTTAGCCACAAAAGGCGACGCATATGAACCAACAGCAGAGATAAACGGGACGCCTGTTGAACGGAGTCCTTAATAGCATCTACTGCAAAGCAGAGAGCTCTTGGGAGGTCAGCCAATTCACAAGCTTGCTGAGCCGGTATGTCCCTTAATATCCGTTTAGTCTGATCCTTTAAAGCCTGACAAACGCCAATGGCTGCCACTGCTGGCTGAACCACGGCACCTACTGTGGTAAAAGAAGCCTTCAGTAGGGTCTCCAATTTTTTGTCGACTGGATCTTTAAACACCTGGACATTTTCCACCGGACAGGTCAGGGATTTATTTACGCAGGAAATGGCTGCGTCCACGGTAGGGAGTGCCCATTTCCTTGCAAATTCTTCTTCCATAGGATAGAGAATGGTGAACCTTTTAGGAGGGATAAAAATCCTATCAGGTCGAGCCCAATCCTCAAAAATCACGCTCTCCAGAAGGGGGTGAACCGGAAAAGACGCACCACTCAATGGTGCCTTCAAGGAACCTAAAGAGGATACCGTGGGGGCTAATTGTTCTGACACTGGAAGTTTAAAAGCAGTGCGAACCATATCTGTCAGAGACTGGATCCACAGACTCTCTGCTTGAGAAGCCGAAAAAATTTCATCTATAGTGGAATCTTCAATGTCTGACCCGTCAGGACTCAGGTCCGCTTGATCCCCCTGTGGGTCCAATTCCTCCGAAGAGAGGACCTCTGCATCCGAACACACCCTTCTAGGTGACGGGGATCTAGCCCGTTTGCCACCCGGCAAAGAGCGGGCAATTAAAGCAGTTAACCTTTTCTCTAGCCCACCCAGGGTGGATTCTAGCATTTCTTCCGTAACATAAACGGGAATGGGTTGATTGGGGGCCGCCTCTGCCCCTAGCACCCTCAATGGCTCCTGCACGATGCTGTTCGGTGGTCTATCTGGTGAGGGTGGGACCACTGGAGCCTGGCCCAAATCCTCTGACCCCAATGGAGACCCCTTTTGCAGCCTTAGCTGGTCCTGATCCCTTGGGAGCCATTGCACAACCTTGAGACACCCCTACAGCCAACACCCAACTGTTGTAGCTAGAAGTGAAACAATAATAAGGACAGGCTATGGTAAAAAAAATTCTAAATTTTCATACGCCTGAGAAGGCGGCAATACCGAGGAAAGTCCTGCGAGTATTGCCACACCAATGCCCGTTAGCTGGAGTCCAAGGTTGCACCGACTCTTATACTGCCAGATCTAAGGCTGAGTCCCTTTAAGAAAAAAATCTTTATTTTTTTTTTTCTGGTCAGTGTGGACTAAGTCCAGACCTGAAGATCCACAAACCACCACTGGGTGTCACTGTTAGCCAGAACTGGCTCAGCTGCGCGCTCACTCTCCACTGCTCTCAGGAGGGAATGACCAGCCAGGAAATGCTTTTTTGCTTTATCTGAGACCTGACGCTGCTGGTCCGCCCCCCCCCCCCACGCACGCTGACGCTGTAAAAGGCGGCGCGCACGCTCGCGCGCGCCCCCACCCCCCCCACGCTGAAACCAACATGGAGGAAGCAGAGAGCAGAGGAGAAGCCTGGACCAGCGCTAGCAACCCAACAGACACCAGGTAAGACACTAATCTTTGTAGTGCACACATAGAGGAAGCTGTCCCCATAGGCTTCCTAGGAAACAGGAGTTTTGTCAGCATTTCCTCCTTATAACACATGGGGCTGCAGTATCATGCTAACAGGCAAATCTGGGGGGAGTAGCAAAATACATATCTTTAAAGCATATATATATCTACATTAGTACATCCTATCCTGCCTCAAAAGACATAGTGGAGATAGTGGCTAATGCACAAGCATACCATTAGCCAACCCAGAACCCCCAGGGGGATACCTACTGTCGAACCAAGTCCCGCAGGTTCCCTCTTACCTGCTCCACGCCGCAGGGTATTGCAAAATGCAAGAGGCCCAGCCTTCCCCCATCTCCGTGGGTATTGTCTTGGACCTTCAGGGACCGGGGTCCTGTGTTAAGGAACCCACACCCCTGGACCTATATAGCATCCTGGCATCAGTAGCATTTAGTTCTTGGAAGAGACTAAGGCACTGGAGCCCAGAATCCAGCCCTCCAAGGAGAGGCATTATAGGCAAAACCCCACTCCAGCAGGGCCCAGGTACCGTACACCTTGGCTTTGAAGAACTTCGGACGGATCCGGCTAGCTATCCTGGGTCCCGAGACCTCCGAGGGACAGCTAGACGTGACCAACACCTAAGACACTGGCGAAAAAACTGAAGCACTCCCAGTGGGAGGGGGTTATATAGGGAGGAAACTTCCTGTGAAATTGATTACACCAGTGTCCACACCTGAAGGTACCCATATAACCCAAGTGTAATGGCTATGCGCTCTGTGTCCCGTGATGTACGATAAAGAAAAATAAATAAAAAAGTCAGCAGCTACAAATACTGCAGCTGTTGACTTTTATATTATGGACACTCACCTGTCGTGGGTGCCCACAATGCTGGCACCCGAAGCCAATCTCTCACTCGGGTGCTTCCGCCACCATCATCTGTAAGGTAATCACAAAGTGAAGCCTTGCAGCTTCACTTCCTGGTTCCCTACTGTGCATGCGCGAGTCGCGCTGCGCAATCCCACTGGTCCCTACTGTCTTCTGGGACCTGTGCATCTCCCAGAAGAAAGCTGGGGGCGGATTAAGCACCATATGTGGCGTAGGTCACCACAGTCACCGCAGTGATCTATGCCCAGAAGAGGGAACAAACACCTGGGATTACGCAGGTATCTGCCCCCCTCCCCCTGAAAGGTACCAAATGTGACACCAGAGGGGGGGGGGGGAGGATTCGGAAAAGCGGAAGTTCCATTATTGCCCTGCTAAGTAATACAGAACATTTCTTACATTTAAACACAACAAGCCTCCAATTAGTGCAATTTAGATATTAAAAAAATATATATTATAAATCTAATTATAAATATATATTATAAATCTAATACACAAAAACAGGCAATGAAAACTTTTGGACGAAAAAAAAGCAGAGTTAGATTCTTACCGGTAACTCTGTTTCCAGTAGTCTTCCAAGGCAGCCCTTGAGAGATGGAGCTCCTCCCCGCAATCAGGAAACACGTTGCCACTAATTCTTTCCCTCCCCTTTAAGAGGCAGTCCCTCAGGTCCCTGGTCTGTCATCCCCGAGAACCGAAGGCCGGAATCTGAAACGATATAGAATACACAACACAACCCCACAAGGTTAGACATTTTAGGGTGGGATCGTGCTGCCTTGGAAGACTACTGGAAACAGAGTTACCAGTAAGAATCTAACTCTGCTTTTTCCCCCAGTCGTCTTCCAAGTCAGCCCTTGAGAGGATAATCAAGAACTCACCAGATCTAGGGTGGGATAACCGCTTGGAGGACTTTCCTACCAAAAGCCTGGTCCTGGCTAGAGATCAGATCCAGTCTGTAATGTTGAACAAAGGTCGAGAATCTTGACCAGGTTGCAGCCTTGCATATTTGTTCTGGAGTGGCTCCTGCTTTTTCTGCCCATGAGGCTGCTGAAGCCCTTGTAGAATGAGCTTTAAGTTCTTTTGGTGGAGTTTTCTCCATCGCACTGTAAGCCTGTATAATAGCTGCCTTGATCCATCTGGCGATCGTATTTTTTGACGCCTGTTTACCCTTTTGTTGACCGGCATACAAAACAAATAAAGCATCTGATAATCTGAATTCATTGGTCACTTCTAAGTATTGAAGTAGACACCTCCTGACATCCAGAAAACTAAATTCTTGCTCTTTGTCGTTTTTTGGTGAACTACAAAATGAAGGTAAAACTATATCCTGGGATTTATGAAAAGTTGACGTCACTTTTGGAGTAAATCCTGGATCTGTTTGAAGAACTATTCGATCATCATAGATCTTCAAAAAAGGTTATTTAACTGATAAGGCTTGAATTTCTCCTATCCTTCGTGCCGTTGTGATGGCTACGAGAAAAACAGTCTTTAAAGTCAATAATCGCAAAGATGTTTCTTGAAGTGGTTCAAAGGGGGATTTAATGATCCCCCCAAGTACTACCGATAAATCCCATGTGGGATATTTTTGTATCTTGGGCTTTTTGTATTTTGCTAATGCCCTGCAAAACCGAGAAACCAACGGGTCCTCCTGTAGTGTCCTTTCTAGATACACAGATGGAGCTGCAACCTGAACTTTCAGCGTACTTATAGCTAGTCCCTTGTCCGCGCCTTGTTGCAAAAACTCAAGGATAGTTGGAGTATCCATTCTCTGTCTTTGGTTTTCCGTGCACCAACTGTTAAATTTTCTCCAGATCTTTCTGTAGATGGCTCTGGTGTTTGGCTTCCTGGCGCTCAAAAGTGTTGTCACTACCTTTTCTGAGAGTCCTTTTGATTTCAAAAGTTCCTCTTCAGTAACCAGGCCGTCCACTTGAAATGTTCCTGCTTTAAGCCTGTTAACGGACCCCGACACATCAGGTCTGTCCTGTGAGGTAGAAGCCATGGCTCGTCTGCTGAGAGACTGAGGAGTTGAGAGAACCAGGTTCTCTTGGGCCAGTATGGTGCAATTAGTATGAGTTTTGTTTGTTCTTGTAGAAACTTTTTTATCACCCGTGGAATCAGATGAACCGGAGGGAAGGCATAGCACATTCTGAAGTTCCAGGGGTTCTGAAGAGCATCTATCCCAAGAGGTTGGTCTTGCTGGTTTAGCGAGAAGAAACACTTCACCTGAGTGTTTTTCCGAGATGCAAACAGGTCTATGTTTGGGACTCCCCAACGGACTGCGATCTCTTTGAAAACCCTTGGATGTAACACCCATTCCTCTTGGGAAATCTCCTGGCGGCTGAGGAAATCCGCCACTTGATTGTCTTCTCCTTTTAGATGGACTGCACTTATTGAAAGTAGGTTCCCTTCGGCCCACCAGCATATCTGGTCGGAGATGTGGCTCAGAGATGGACTTCTTGTGCCCCCTTGTTTGTTTAGATAGGCCACTGCTGTGGCATTGTCTGAGAGTATGTGATGATCTCTCAGCTGGTTCTGAAAAACCTCTATGGCCTTGGCTATCGCCATGAGTTCTCTCCAATTTGAGGATGCTATAGCTTCCTCTGGTGAGCTCCCCAACCCCAACTGCTTGCATCAGTGGTCAACTTCTGGGATATCGAAAATGACCAGGCCAGACCCTGGTTTAGGTTTGTGTGGACCCTCCACCACCATAGTGACCTCTTTACTGACTCTGGGAGTAACACCAGCCTGTCCAGATCTCCTTTTTGTTTCCTTAAGATAAAATTTTGCAGGGGTCTTAGGTGAAATTTTGCCCATTGTACTGCCGGTATTGATGATGTCATCAATCCCAGAACCGACATCAGTTCTCTGATTGTTATGGGAAGGTTGTTCTGAATAGAGCCCACTCTTTTGATGAGGTTTTGGATTTTTTCTTCTGGAAGAAAAGTTCTCTGTTCTGTTGAACTGAGCAGATATCCCAGGAACAAAATGTTTTGGGTGGGACAAAGTTTTGACTTTTCCAAGTTTAATATCCACCCCAGCGACTTCAACCATAGTTGAGCTTCATTGAGGTTCTTTATCAACTGCGTTTCTGATGGTGCTGCGAACAGTAGGTCGTCTAGATATGGAACTACCATCATCTTTTTTAATCTCAGAGGGGCTAAAACTTCTGCCAACACTTTGGTGAATATCCTCGGAGATGAGGACAACCCGAACGGGAGAGCTCTGCTCTGAAAGTGGTATTCCTTCCCGTCTATTTCCACTGCTAACCTGAGGTATCTCTGAGATTCTTCTCTGATGGAAATGTGAAGATACGCGTCCCTGAGAACCATGGTCGCCATGAATGTTTGGGGCTGCAGAATATTCTTGACTGAGAAAATGGATTCCATGCGGAACTTTTTGTATTGAATTGTTTGATTCAAGGGCTTGAGATTGAGTATTAGACGAAATTTCCCAGAGGGTTTCTTGATGACAAAAACGTGAGAGTAAAAACCCTTTCTTTTTTCCTTCTCTGGAACTGGGATCAGGACTTTTTGATCCACCATCTCCCCCAGCAACAGAGGTAAAGCCCTTGCTTTTTCGGAATCTCTGGGAAGCTTCGTCAATAGGAATCTCTCTGGAGGATGACAATTGAATTCCAGTGAATAGCCCTTTGCGATTATTTCTAGAATAAACTGATTGGCTGTTAGCTTTTGCCACTGTGGTAGGAAGGCAGCCAATCTTCCCCCTACTGGCACTTGGTTGTCACTGCTTGGTGGCCGGATTAGCGGTGCCAAAGAGTGGGTTACTCTTTTGTTTTCCCTTATGACCCGACCAGTTTTTCTTTGGGAACTCTTTCTTCCCTTCTTGTGGATGATTTCTTTCCCCCTGAAAATATCTTTTCTGTGGAAATTTTTGCCTTTCAGCAGGAAAGGATTTTTTCCTATCTGCTGTTCTTTCCAAGGCCTCATCTAGGCCTGATCCAAAAAGCAAATTTCCTGTGAAGGGTAAATTGCATAACCTTGTTTTGGATGCGGCGTCCCCTGTCCAGGTTTTCATCCAGATCGCACGCCTAGCTGCGACCGCTAGCCCGCCTGACCTTGCTGCTAGTTTAACGGATTCTGCAGAAGCGTCTGCAATGTAACCTACTGCTTTAGAGAGAATTGGGAGTGTCTTCAGGATCTCCTCTCTAGGCGTACCATTCTTTATATGCTCCTGCAATTGGGTTAGCCAGAATTCTAGGTTTCTTGCCACACAGGTGGTAGCTAGCGCTGGTTTTAAGCTAGCGACACTTGTCTCCCAGGCTCTTTTTAGGATATCACCCTTTTTGTCCATGACGTCTTTTAAATGCCCCATGTCTTCAAAAGCCAATGCCGAATTTTTTTAAATTTTTGAAAGCGGTGCATCTAGTTTTGGATTTTTGTTCCAAACCTCTTTTGGATCGTCACTAAAAGGGAATCGTTTTTTGTGGCTTGCCGCAAAGAATGTTTTTTTTCTCTGGATCCTTCCACTCATTCATCACGGTATCAGACATCACCTGATGAACTGGGAATACTTTGGAATTCCTTTTCCTCAGACCTTGGTACATTAGGTCATGCTTGGAAGGTTCTTCCTTTTCTTGTTCGATTTCAAGGGTTTCATAAATGGCCCCTAGTAAATCATCCACATCTTCAAGTGACAATTTGTAATTGGGAGCCTTCCTTCTTTCTTCACCCCCCTCCTCCTGCTCAGGTTCTGAGTCGTCACTTGCCAAAACGCTAGCTGCGCTGCTGCCCGCTCGCTCCCTCCCGGACTCATGCGACCCTGATGCGACTTCGGATCTGGGTGAGGCCATGGGAGAGGGGCTTCCAGAAAGAACAACCGGAGTTTTAACTTCTGAAATGAATTTTTTGAGATCCTTAAAGGTATTCGCCATATCCTCCCTCGCGGATCCAAAAAATTTTGCATAAACTGCGTCTGACTGTTTTTGTACCAGTTTGTCCATGCAAACTTGGCATAGCGGTTCAGTGTATACCAGAGGCATCTTGGCATTACACATAACACACCGCTTCTTAGGAATGGGCTTTGGCTCTTTCGGTGTTTTCACCTGTGCAAAAGACACAAAAAGTATAGGGGCCCCATGTCGGTGAGTCACATACTCCACCATACCGGTTACAGTATTCACCCGGTGACACTACCCCTGTAAACCCCAGCTAAGCTAGTGCCACCACCATCTAGCTGCTGTCCCATGATATGAATACAAAGGTCACCACACTGGTGCCTACCTGTATCCTGCTGGTGCTTTCGCCTTCTGGGGCCTAGCCCGCCAAGATATCATCCTCCTAGAGCATCTTGGCACACTGTGGCGTCCTATGCCGTCTCCTGCAGCCGCATCCACGTGTAGTCCACCAGCCGGCCATTTGAGTTTCCCCACGCCTTTAAGGGGAAGGACCAGCTCCCCGGCGCATGCCGATGACGTCATCCCGCCCCGGAACTGATGCGCCTGCATCTTCCGGGTCAAGCGGCGTCAGCTTCAGGTGCACGCCCCCCCCGCCGCCGCCGCCAAGGGGATGAAGAAATGGCGCCTTCTCCACGCCTGGGCACAGAAGGAAAATCCCAAACCGGGACACCTCCTGCACACCGCCAAGAGGGTTGCCCGTGGCCGCACACCGTCCTCCTCCACCCATACTGCACGGCTCTGGTAGCATCATCTGACCCCCTGCCGTCCTGAGGCTCCCTCCCGTTTTTTGTGATTTAGCTGCATCGTATACCTGCAGCTTTTCCCACAGGTAAATGTGCTGCCCCAGCTGGACCCCTGCCCTGGTCAGCCTTTAAGAGATGGAGCCCCCTCTCAGGTCCTCTGGCAACATGTCTCCTCCGGACGGAGGAAACACTAAGACTGACCAGGGACCTGAGGGACTGCCTCTTAAAGGGGAGGGAAAGAATTAGTGGCAACGTGTTTCCTGATTGCGGGGAGGAGCTCCATCTCTCAAGGGCTGACTTGGAAGACGACTGGGGGAAAAATTGGCTAACTTTACGGTTTAGTTTTTTTATTTGTTAAAGCATTTTTTTTCCCGCAAAAAAAATGCGTTTGAAAGACCGCTGCGCAAATACCGTGTAACATTAAATATTGCAGCAATCGCTATTTTATTTCCTAGGGTCTCTGATAAAAAAAAAATATATAATGTTTGGGGGTTCCAAGTGATTTTCCAGCAGAAAATACAGGATTTTTACTTGTAAGCACCAAGTGTCAAAAAAGATTTAGCCTTTAAATGGTTAAACTGAGAACGCTCCTACACTGTCCGGAGACAAGTCTCCTTTACGGGAAACTTCAGGCAACTTTTATTGACTTCTATTATAGAAGCTTTTTGCAAGTCGCGCTGCTGAAGTTTAAAATCGGCTTTCTTACAGCACAAATTGGCCGATTAATTAAAAAACGCCAAATATCGGCCGATATATCGGCCAGCCGATATATCGGTCGACCTCTAAGTAGCATCATATCACAAGTGACCATAAAATGTCCATCCACAAATGAAAGCCTCCACAATGGCATTAGAAACAAAATCCAGCAGGAGCTACGGAGTATAAAAAAGAGAAGAGAGGCGCCTCTAAGTGTAGCAATATGGTTACATTTAATACAGGTACAACATTTAGCAACTCACATGGCTGATAAATAAAACAGGCGCATCTAAGTATGCAGGCATCTGGGGTAAAGCTGTCCACATAAACTATCCTCCTCCCCGCCATCGATGTCATCCCTTACACGCTGAACTCAATGAATGGTTCAAGCCTCACTTTCAGAACGCTCTACTGCGGGGTAGTCTTCCCGGTCACAATTGCAGACCGACAACGGTGATAGCCGGTGCTGTGGGGTAAAGCTATGTGGACAGCTTTACCCTGGATACCTATGCCATGTGCCACTTAATCATCAACCATGTGAGTTGCCAAATGTTGTACCTTCATTAAATGTAACCATACTGCTACACTTAGAAGCGCCTCTCTTCTCTTTTTCTCTTTTATACTCTGTAGCTCCTGCTGGACATTGCTTCTAATCCACTTGTGGAGGCTTCCATTTATGGATGAACAATTTATGGTTACACAACCCATCACATTGCTATAATCTTTTCATATGGACTATAAACTGAAGGACTTATGAATAAATGGTTGTGGGACAAATCATTTGAGTTTCCATTATTTCTTACGCGGAAATTTGCTTTAATACACAAGTACTTTGGATCACAACCATGTTTCTGCAACAAATTATGCTCGCAAGCAAAGGTTTTACTGCGTGTCTATACACACACACACACACACACATTTACAAAGCTATTCTCAACAGTTCTGAATAAAATTCTTAAAAAGCCAGGTTTACAAAGCTGAATACCCTTAAACTGGAATTTATACACACGACTGAATGGGTCAGAGGAGTAACCAACCTGCTACATTTATAATAGGCTTGATGACATTACAACAGGGGTCTTAAAATTTTCAAAAACAAAGAGCCAGTTTACCGCCCTTTTAACTTTAGAGTGGCCAGACTGTGGCCAGGGGGGAGTAGAAAATGCCCTGGGATCAGTGGAAGTAAACAATGCCAAAGGTTTGGTGGTCAGTGGGCAAAATATTTACTTCATAGCTGTCAGTGGAAGAAATAGTGTCCCATCATTGGCTCCCCTTTGGTGTCAATGGGAGGAATAGTGCTGCAGTGTTGGTGTCAGAGGAAGGAAGTGCCCCAAGGGCAGGATAAAGGCAGGAAAGCAAAAGGGCCACATTCAGCCCACAGGCCGCAGTGAATGAATTGTATGTATACATTTATATAAAGCTACTGTAGCAGAGCGTCCCAGAGAGAGCCTGGGAAAGTCCAGTTCGGGGTTTATACCTCTCCCAGGCTCCTCTCTTACACGTTCAGGGATCTCTGATCCCTGATCCAGGTCAGGTGTTGGCCCTCTCCCCCAGGCCAATTTAAGCTCACCTGAGCTATCAGCCATTGCTCTGTCCTGGGAAACAGTGTGAATCTGTGAGAGCAAGGAGGCTGCTGAAAAACTGGTGAGAAGTGTGTGTTTGAGCTAACAAGCGGTAGGCTTGTTTAGCTTAGTAGTTAGGACCTGCATAACGTGTAGTTAGAGCCGAGACACGGCTAGGTGTTTGTTTGGCTATTTTTGTTTTGTTTTCTGCACACTGTACAGCACCTGTAAATAGACTTTGTATAGCACCAATAAAAATCCCACTGTTGTTCACTGATCCTGTGGACTTTGGTATCTGTGCTGGCTCATCCCAGGGAGCTTTTGTACCCGCTACCTATCCCCAGCTTACATATGGTGGAGGCTGCGATCAGCAATAGTAAGTTACTATTTAAAAAGCCAGTACCTAAAGTGACAACATGGAGGAAATCCTCAAACAAATGGTGCTATTCAATGCTGCACAACAGCAAGCAAACGCTGCACAACAGCAAACTAATGCTGCGCTGCAGCAAGCCAACGCTATCGCACAGGAGCAATCGCAGAGGCAGATTAGTGCTGTACAGGAGCAATCGCAGAGGCTGTTTGAACAGCTTGCCACTGCTGCAGAAGCGGATAGAAAAACCCTGACTAAAGTTGCAGAAACGCTAGCACAGTGGGCACCTGCGGAAATCAAGGATATTAGAGACAAGCCTTCAGCCATCCATGTGGCTCGCTTTCTGTCAAAAATGACTGCGGATGATGATCCAGAGGCCTTCCTGCTAACATTTGAACGGACCGCTGAGAGGGAAGATTGGCCTAAAACCAAGTGGGCAGGACTGATCGCCCCCTTACTTTCTGGTGAATCGCAGAAGGCCTACTATGATCTGGAGTCGGCAGAAGCGGGAGACTATGAAAAGGTCAAGCAGGAAATTCTGGCGCGACTCGGTGTCACCTTGGCCGTTCGAGCCCAACGGGTCCACAGCTGGTTCTTCCAAATTGAGAGGCCCCCAAGATCGCAGATGTTCGACCTAATCCACCTGGTGAGAAAATGGCTACAGCCGGAGTCCCTGTCTGCGCCACAAATAGTGGAGCGTGTGGTCATGGACCAGTTCCTGAGGTCACTCCCAATTCCCCTGCAGAGGTGGGTGAGTCAAGGGGACCCCAAGTCGGCAGATAACTTGGTGGAACTCGTCGAAAGGTACTTTGCTGCAGAGAACCTGGTCACCACCCCAACAGCCGCACGGACTTTCCACCCAAAGCCACGGTCTCCCCAGGCAACCGGTAAGACTGTTCCAGGGGAAGTGGGTGGTAAGCATGGCAAGGAAATAGGGGGGAGGATTTTTGGTGCCAGGACTGAAGTTTGGCGTCCCAAGCAAGGGAAACCACTGCCTGTCAGCAAACCAACTTGGGGAAACATCAGGTGTTTTCGTTGCCAAGAGCTGGGACATGTTGCAGCAAACTGTCCATTGACTGATGAACCAATGCAGTGTGATCTGTCTAATAGAAGGCAGTCTATGTTTGCTGCTGTTTCATGCGCTGCAGCGCCAAATGTGGGGAAACACATGTGTCACATGACTGTTAATGATAAGCCTATTACGGCCTTACTGGACTCTGGAAGTCTGGTTACTTTGGTTACAGCTGAGATGGTTGAAACTGTGAATTTTCATGCTAAAAAAGTTGCTGTGATCTGTGTACATGGGGATACCCGGGAGTATCCTATAGCCACAGTTCAGTTTAAAACTGGCTTAGGTACGGTGTCCCATGCGGTCGGACTTGTGCCCCACTTGGTGCACGAGGCCATCATTGGTAGGGACTTCCCTAAGTTTTGGGAACTGTGGGATCGTCCCGACCCGGTCGCAGTACCTGACTCAGTCGCAGAGCCAGAGCTCCTGGCTACTTCCGATATTGTGGGTTCAGGGGACTCATCTCAGGGCTCTCCGAGTTTTCCTTTCTCGGTTATGGCAGGAGAGCTGGAGGAGCCTGAGGGGGTCCCCACAACCAGTAGAGCCGGACAGCCATCTGCCGACTCGGAGCCTATGTTGGAGTTTACTGACCTTAATGTGCACAAGGAAAATTTTGGTACTGAGCAGAGAAAAGACCCCACCCTTGCCAGGGCCTGGGAAAATGTAATCGTGATTAATGATGTACCTGTTGAACCAGGGGATAGGCCCCGTTTTCCTTATTTCAGCAGCAATGATGATTTACTGTATCGTGTATGTAAAAAGAATGATGAAGTTACTGAACAATTGGTGGTCCCCAAGCCTTACAGAAGGGTGGTGTTGGAACTTGCCCATGGGCACTTGCTAGGAGGCCATTTAGGGGTTGAGAAAACCACTGAAAGAGTGTTGCGCAGGTTTTACTGGCCTGGGATACAGAAAAATATTGAGAATTATTGTCAATCCTGTCCTGTGTGTCAGATGTCAGCCCCCCAGCCCCACTTCCGAAGTCCTTTAGTGCCCTTGCCCATTATTGAAGTGCCCTTCGAGAGGATTGCCATGGACCTTGTGGGTCCCCTCCCCAAATCCGCCCGTGGTCATCAGCATATCCTCGTGATTATGGATTACGCTACCCGTTACCCTGAGGCCGTTCCCTTACGTGCCGCGTCTGCTAAAAATATTGCCAAAGAGCTGTTTATGGTGTTCAGTCGGGTGGGCATCCCTAAAGAAATCCTGACAGACCAGGGTACCCCATTTATGTCACGGATAACTAGGGAGCTGTGCAAGTTATTTAAGGTGACGCAGTTGCGAACCTCTGTGTATCATCCGCAAACCGTTAGCTTGGTGGAACGTTTCAATAAGACGTTAAAGGGCATGTTAAAAAAGGTTGTTGACAAAGATGGGAAAGACTGGGACTTCCTGATACCGTACCTGATGTTTGCTATCAGGGAGGTTCCCCAGTCCTCTACAGGGTACTCTCCATTTGAGTTGCTTTACGGGAGACACCCTCGGGGACTCTTGGACATAGCCAAGGAAACTTAGGAGGGGGAACAGACACCCCACAAAAGTGTAATTGAGCATATCGCTCAAATGCAGGACAGGATTGCAGCCGTAATACCAGTGGTGAAAGAACATTTACTACAGGCACAAGCAGCCCAACAGAGAATATACAACCGGGGGGCCCAACTCCGTGTTTTCTCACCGGGTGACAGGGTCCTCGTTTTAGTTCCCACTGTTGAGAGCAAGTTCCTGGCTAAATGGCAGGGCCCCTTTGAAGTAATTGAAAGAGTTGGGGAAGTCAATTACAAGGTGTATCAACCAGGTAAAAGGAAGCCCGAACAGATTTACCACGTGAACCTGTTAAAGCCCTGGAAGGATAGACTGGCGTTAACTGCGAGGTCCCTACCGGTAACGCCTAAGGGTACTGAATCCCCTCTGATCCCTGAGGTCACGATTCCAGACACCCTGTCATATTCCCAAAAACAGGAATCTAGAGAGTTCCTAATAAGGAATAGAGAGAAATTTTCAGAGTTGCCTGGCACGACTTCAGCGGTTCAGCATGATATTGTTACTGAACCTGGGGTCCGTGTCAAGCTCAAACCATACCGAATTCCTGAAGCGAGGAGAAAGGACATCAGTGATGAAGTTAGAAGGATGTTGGAACTAGATGTCATTGAGGAATCCAATAGTGACTGGTCTAGCCCCATCGTGTTGGTCCCAAAACCGGATGGCACTTGGAGGTTTTGTAACGACTTCAGAAAGCTCAATGCAGTAACAAAGTTTGACACGTACCCGATGCCCAGGGTAGATGAACTTATAGACCGACTGGGCAAGGCCCGTTATCTGACCACTTTGGACTTGACCAAAGGATATTGGCAAATACCCCTGACTAATAGTGCCAAAGAAAAGACTGCGTTTGTGACCCCGGAGGGGTCATTCCAGTATAAGAAAATGCCTTTTGGGTTGCAAAATGCCCCTGCAACCTTTCAGAGGGCCATGGACAGGACCCTAAGACCGCACCAGCAGTATGCTGCAGCTTATTTAGATGACATAGTGGTGCATAGCACTGACTGGGAGTCTCACTTGCCCCGTGTCCAAGCTGTCCTTGATTCCCTCTTCAAGGAAGGTTTTACGGCAAATCCCAAAAAATGTGCCATTGGTTTGGAGGAAGCCAAGTATTTGGGCTACACTATTGGCCGTGGAGTTATTAAACCCCAAGTGAATAAAGTAGAAGCCATCCAGGAGTGGCCACGTCCTGCAAACAAGAAGCAGGTCAGGGCCTTTCTTGGCATTGCGGGATATTATAGAAGGTTTATTCCAAATTTTGCCACTATAGCTGCCCCACTGACAGACCTGACGAAAGGGAAAGACTCAGTAATGATAAAATGGTCCCCAGTAGCAGAAGAATCTTTCCAAGTCCTGAAGAAGGCTCTTTGTGCACAGCCAGTGCTATACTCCCCCGATTTCTCCAAAGATTTTTTGGTTCAGACAGATGCCTCTGATGTAGGTATCGGGGCAGTACTATCACAGGTATACAATGGGGAAGAACACCCTGTGGTCTACCTAAGCAGAAAGCTCAATGATCATGAGAAAAAATATGCAGTCATTGAAAAGGAATGTTTAGCCATAAAGTGGGCCGTGGACGCGCTCAGGTACTACCTGTTAGGGCGCCAGTTTGAGTTAATAACTGACCATGCTCCCCTGAAATGGATGGCCCAAAAGAAGGAGACTAATAGGCGGGTGAATCGGTGGTTTTTGGCCCTCCAGGATTATTCCTTTTCGGTAAAACACAGGCCAGGTGTTGAGATGGGGAATGTAGATGCCCTGTCCCGTGTTCACTCCTGTTGGGCTACAGGTGTTCCAACCCTGGGGTTGAAACAAGAGGGGAGGGTGTGTAGCAGAGCGTCCCAGAGAGAGCCTGGGAAAGTCCAGTTCGGGGTTTATACCTCTCCCAGGCTCCTCTCTTACACGTTCAGGGATCTCTGATCCCTGATCCAGGTCAGGTGTTGGCCCTCTCCCCCAGGCCAATTTAAGCTCACCTGAGCTATCAGCCATTGCTCTGTCCTGGGAAACAGTGTGAATCTGTGAGAGCAAGGAGGCTGCTGAAAAACTGGTGAGAAGTGTGTGTTTGAGCTAACAAGCGGTAGGCTTGTTTAGCTTAGTAGTTAGGACCTGCATAACGTGTAGTTAGAGCCGAGACACGGCTAGGTGTTTGTTTGGCTATTTTTGTTTTGTTTTCTGCACACTGTACAGCACCTGTAAATAGACTTTGTATAGCACCAATAAAAATCCCACTGTTGTTCACTGATCCTGTGGACTTTGGTATCTGTGCTGGCTCATCCCAGGGAGCTTTTGTACCCGCTACCTATCCCCAGCTTACACTACCCTAAAACATTATTCCTTTTTCTATAATGTGCTACAAACAGAAGTGTACATAAACCTTTAGTAAAGGTCACAGAAAAAAAAAAAGACAAGCTTCAAAAAGCAAGTCAGCAGTTTGCTATAAATGAGATGCAATTTTTGTGGAGCAAACTCAAATATTGATTCCAACAGACATAAGCTGCTCTATTACAACATTAAACAGTTTAGACATTGGAAGGATTAATTCTTGGGGATTCAAAGAAATACTGTATGAGGTATGGAAGCTGGTACTGCTGGTACACAAGAAGACTGATGCTCTTAGATCGATATGTGTTGAGTAGTCAGTGCCAGCTTAATACAAACGCTTCAGTGTTGTCTTTAGCACAAGAGCAGCCGCAGGGAGACGGGAAACTTCAACTGTTTATCTCTCAGCAGCTGAGCTTAAAGATGTGCAGTGTGTAATTTTTAGCTAACAGCAGCAATTCATAGGAGTCTAAACACCATGTTAGGAAAAAACATCCTGAGAAATGACAGTCCTGTGCAATTTGGGATTAGGAAAATCTCTGCAGCCCGATGAAAATGCCTTCTCGCATTTTCCATTTAATAACTGGAAGTGGAATACATACAAAAAAAAGGATTTTTAATAAACAGCTTATCTGTAAAATCCTTTTCTTGAAGTACATCACGGGACACAGAGCGCATAGCCATTACACTTGGGTTATATGGGTACCTTCAGGTGTGGACACTGGTGTAATCAATTTCACAGGAAGTTTCCTCCCTATATAACCGCCTCCCACTGGGAGTGCTTCAGTTTTGTAGCAAGCAATTCCTCCGAGGTTACACAATGTTCCCCAAAAGAGGGGTGGGAGCTCTGTGTCCTGTGATGTACTTCAAGAAAAGGATTTTACAGGTAAGCTGTTTATTAAAAATCCTTTTTTCTTTATCGTACATCACGGGGCACAGAGTGCATAGCCATTACACTTGGGATGTCCTAAAGCAATGCTCTATGAAGGGAGGGAGACAGTAAGGCCAAGAATAGCCAAACAAAAAATTATCAGGAAGTAAAGTAACTCCACCAACAGAAAAAAAAAGGGGGCGTGACCCGGACCAGAGGATTCTATACTGCTGCCCGTAGGACCGCCTGCCCAAAAGCTGCGTCCGTACCCTTTGCAACGTCCAACTTATAAAATTTAGTAAACGTATGTACGGAAGACCAGGTTGCCGCCTTGCAAACCTGTGCCATAGAGATCTGATGGTGTGCCGCCCAGGAGGCACTCATGGCCCTCGTAGAATGGGCTTTAACTGATAAGGGAGGTGGAACGCGCTTCAGACCATAGGCCTGAAAAATCAGCTGCTTAATCCACCTAGCCAAGGAAGACTTGGCAGCCGGCTGACCCTTCTTGGGGCCATCCGGAAGAACAAAAAGCACATCTGTTTTCCGAATCTTCTCTGTAGCCTTGAGATAGACCCTCATGGCTCGAACCACGTCCAAAGTATGAAGCAGTCTTTCCTCTCTGGACTGGGGAGTAGGAAAGAAGGATGGTAGGACTAGGTCCTGATTCAAGTGAAAACTGGATATGACCTTAGGAAGGAAAGAAGGTTGAGGCCGCAGAACCACTCTGTCCTTATGCAGAATAAGGTATGGATCCCTGCATGACAAGGCTGCCAGCTCGGAAACCCTTCTGGCCGAAGCCATAGCCACCAAGAAAACCAACTTTCGGGTTAGTAGCACAAGAGGGATTTCTGTCAGAGGTTCAAACGGCTGCCTTTGTAAAGCTGACAAGACCAGATTTAAATTCCAGGGGCAGAGGGGAGCTCTAATAGGGGGATTCACATGCAAGACCCCCTGCAAGAAGGTTTTCATAAGCGAATGGGTGGCCAAGGGTCTTTGAAACCATATCGATAAAGCCGACACCTGCCCCTTTAGAGTACTAAGAGCCAACCCTTTGTCAACGCCAACCTGGAGGAAACGCAAGATCCTGTCAATAAAAAACTTTCGAGGATGCCATTTTTGAGACTCGCACCACTCCACATAGGTTCTCCAGACTCTGTAATAAATATTTCTAGAGACCGGTTTCCTAGCCTGAATCAACGTAGATATGACCTGAGCTGAGAGGCCTCTGCCCTTAAGAATTAGGGATTCAGCCGCCAAGCCGTCAAATTTAGCTGCTGTGAAGCAGGGTGGCAGATTGGGCCCTGAGACAGCAGATCTGGGCGCAGGGGGAGCGGCCACGGCGCCCCGACTGACATCCTCACGATGAGTGCGTACCAAGCCCTCCTGGGCCAGGCTGGGGCCACCAGGATCACAGGCCTGCGCTCCACCCTGATCCTCCGTAGAAGGCGGGGAATCATCTGCAGTGGAGGGAACGCATACAGGAGAGAAAACTGGTGCCAGGGGCAAACCAACGCATCGGTCCCGTAGGCCGAGGGATCCCTGGCTCGGGATATGAATTTGTCCAACTTTTTGTTGGATCTCGTTGCCATAATGTCCACATCTGGGACTCCGAATCTTTGGCAAATCTCTTGGAATACCTGGGGGTGAAGAGACCACTCCCCCGGGAGCAACTGTTGACGACTCAAAAAATCTGCTAGAGAATTGTCTATCCCTGGGATGAACACCGCCGAGATGCAGGGTACATGGGCTTCGGCCCATGAGAAAATCAGGTTTACTTCCCTTTGGGCTGCTAGGCTCCTCGTGCCCCCCTGGTGGTTTATGTATGCCACCGCAGTGGCATTGTCGGACTTTATCCTTACTGGCAGACCCTGAAGGGGGAGAGTCCAGGCGATCAGGGCCACCTGAGCAGCTCTGATCTCTAGGATATTGATGGGAAGCAGTTTTTCTGCATCCGACCACTGCCCTTGCTGGGTCTGTCCTTCTAGAACTGCCCCCCAACCTGATAGGCTGGCATCCGTGGCTACTATCTTCCACGTGATGGGGCAAAAGGATTTCCCCTTTGACAAATTTTGAGGGACCAGCCACCAAAACAGGCTGCGCCGGACTCCTGGGGAGAGCACTAACGGACGATCTAACGCCTGAATGGACTTGTTCCAAGCAGAGAGAATGGCTGCCTGGAGATATCTGGTATGGATCTGGGCGTAGGGCACTGCCTCGAAGGCGGCCACCATCTTCCCCAGCAGTCGCATACATAGGCGAATAGTCGGCCTCTTCTTGCCTAAGATCACTTGAACTGCTTGAGTTATTGATCTGACCTTTGCTTGAGGTAAAAATATCCTCTGGCAGTCTGTATCTAGCCGAAGGACTAGATATTCCAACTGCTTTGTGGGTTTCAATATCGATTTTTCTGGGTTCACAATCCACCCGAATTCCTCTAGATGCTGAACTGTGCGAACTACTGCATGATTGAGGCTGGAAGCTGAGCTGTCGATAACCAGAAGATCGTCCAGGTATGCCAGGACCAAAATGCCTTCTGTCCTTAGGACGGCTAGCACCGGGGCTAACACCTTTGTGAATACCCGCGGAGCTGTTGCCAACCCGAAAGGGAGGGCTACGAACTGGTAATGACGGTGAGCTATCATAAAACAAAGAAACTTGTGATGTGCCGGGTAGATCGGCACGTGCAGATACGCATCCTTTATGTCTATAGATGCTAGAAAGTCGTCTTGATGTAGGCTGGCTGCCACCAAACGTATGGACTCCATACGAAAGGTCTGAATCTTTAGAAAGCGATTTAGGCGTTTGAGGTCTAAGATAGGCCTGACGTCGCCATTGGGCTTTGGTATTATGAAAAGGTTGGAGTAGAATCCCAGACCCCACTCCTGGGTTGGTACTTCTACAATTACTCCTTGGAGCAAGAGACGATCCAATGCTTTTACAAGAGTGGCCCTCTTTAATGGGTCGCTTGGAAGACTTGACCCCTGAAAATGAGGAGGGGGGACTTCCCGAAACTCTAGCTTGTAGCCCGTGGCTACCACGGACAGTACCCAAGAGTCGGGAATTCTGGCCTCCCACACTTCGGAGAAAAACCGAAGCCTTCCCCCCACCCAAGAGAGTGGGGGCGCCCCTTCATGAATCTGACTTAATGACTGGTTTAACCGGCTTGCGAGACCATGGCCTCTTGCCTGCCGTGGCTTGTCCTTGTGGGCGGCTATTAAATGCTGAACGCCCGGGAGGCCGTCGATACTGACGGGAAGTTGAAGGGGCCGAGCCTGCGAAGGCCTGTCGCTTAAACGCGGGCCCACGCGATCTTTTCTTGACAGGCAAGAAAGAACTTTTACCACTTGATATGGTCTGGATATATTTATCTAGGTCTTCACCGAATAGTCTCCCACCATGAAAGGGAAATCCTGCTAAAAGCCTTTTGCAGCGTGCCTCTGCTGACCAGTTTTTCAGCCACAAAAGGCGACGCATATGAACCAACAGCAGAGATAAACGGGACGCCTGTTGAATGGAGTCCTTAATAGCATCTACTGCAAAGCAGAGAGCCCTTGGGAGGTCAGCCAATTCACGAGCTTGCTGAGCCGGTATGTCCCTTAATATCTGTTTAGTCTGATCCTTAAAAGCCTGACAAACGCCAATTGCTGCCACCGCTGGCTGAACCACGGCACCTACTGTGGTAAAAGAAGCCTTCAGTAGGGTCTCCAACTTTTTGTCGACTGGATCTTTAAACATCTGGACATTTTCAACCGGACAGGTCAGGGATTTATTTACGCAGGAAATGGCTGCGTCCACGGTAGGGAGTGCCCATTTCTTTGCAAATTCCTCTTCCATAGGATAGAGAATAGTGAACCTTTTAGGAGGGATAAAAATCCTATCAGGTCGAGCCCAATCCTGAAAAATCACGCTCTCCAGAAGGGGGTGAACCGGAAAAGACGCACCACTCAACGGTGCCTTCAATGAACCTAAAGAGGATACCGCGGGGGCTAATTGTTCTGACACTGGAAGTTTAAAAGCAGTGCGAACCATATCTGTCAGAGACTGGATCCACAGGCTCTCTGCTTGAGAAGCCGAAAAAATTTCATCTACAGTGGAACCCTCAATGTCTGAACCGTCGGGACTCAGGTCCGCTTGATCCCCCTGTGGGTCTAATTCCTCCGAAGAGAGGACCTCTGCATCTGAAAACACCAATCTAGGTGACGGGGATCTAGCCCGTTTGCCACCTGGCAAAGAGCGGGCAATTAAAGCAGTTAACCTTTCCTCTAGCCCACCCAGGGTGGTCGCTAGCATTTCTTCCGTAACGTAAACGGGAAAGGGTTGATTGGGGGCCGCCTCTGCCCCTAGCACCCTCAATGGCTCCTGCAACATGCTGTTCGGTGGTCTATCTGGTGAGGGTGGGACCGCTAGAGCCTGGCCCAAATCCTCTGACCCCGATGGAGACCCCTTTAGTTTTTTGGTACCTTTTGCAGCCTTAGCTGGTCCTGATCCCTTGGGAGCCATTGCACAACTTTGAGACACCCCTAAAGCCAACACCCAACTGTTGTAGCTAGAAGTGAACCATTAATAAGAACAGGCTATGGTAAAAAATTTCCAAATTTTCATACGCCCGAGAAGGCGGCAATACCGAGGAAGGTCCTGTGAGTATTGCCACACCAATGCCCGTTAGCTGGAGCCCAAGGTTGCACCGACTCAGATACTGCCAGATCTAAGGCTGAGTCCCTTTAAGAAAAAAAACTTTTTTTTTTTTTTTTCTGGTCAGTATGGAGCTAAGTCCAGACCTGAAGATCCACAAACCCCCACTGGGTGTCACTGTATAGCCAGAAATGGCTCAGCTGCGCACTCTGTGTCCTCAGCCTCCTCTGCTCTCAGGAGGGAATGACCAGCCAGGAAATGCTTTGCTGCTTTAACTGAGACCTGACGCTGCTGGCCCGCCCCCCCCACGCACGCTGACGCTGTAAAAGGCGGCGCGCGCGCGCCCCCCCCACGCTGAAACCAACATGGAGGAAGCAGAAAGCAGAGGAGAAGCCTGGACCAGCGCTAGAAACCCAACAGACACCAGGCAAGACACTAATCTTATTGTAGTGCACACATAGAGGAAGCTGTCCCCATAGGCTTCCTAAGAAACAGGAGTTTTGCCAGCATTTCCTCCTTATAGCACGTGGGGCTGCAGTTTCATGCTAACAGGCAGATCTGGGGGGAGTAGCAAATACATATCTTTAAAAGCATACATATACCTACATGTTATCTGGGTAAACATTAGTACATCCCATCCTGCCTCAAAAGACATAGTGGAGATAGTGGCTGATGCACAAGCATACCATTAGCCGACCCAGAACCCCCAGGGGGATACCTACTGTCGAACCAAGTCCCGCAGGTTCCCTCTTACCTGCTCCACGCCGCAGGGTATTGCAAAATGCAAGAGGCCCAACCTTCCCCCATCTCCGTGGGTACTGTCTTGGACCTTCAGGGACCGGGGTCCTGTGTTAAGGAACCCACACACCTGGACCTATATAGCATCCTGGCATCAGTAGCGTTTAGTTCTTGGAAGAGACTAAGGCACTGGAGCCCAGAATCCAGCCCTCCAAGGAGAGGCATTATAGGCAAAACCCCACTCCAGCAGGGCCCGGGTACCGTAACCTTGGCTTTGAAGCACTTCGGACGGATCCGGCTAGCTATCCTGGGTCCCGAGACCTCCGAGGGACAGCTAGACGTGACCAACACCTAAGACACTGGCGAAAAAACTGAAGCACTCCCAGTGGGAGGGGGTTATATAGGGAGGAAACTTCCTGTGAAATTGATTACACCAGTGTCCACACCTGAAGGTACCCATATAACCCAAGTGTAATGGCTATGCGCTCTGTGTCCCGTGATGTACGATAAAGAAATGAAGACATGCTTGGGATTTTTTTTATATATTGCACCTTGTGCACTTAGAACATGTTAAGAAAAATCACCTACTGTGCCATATTCACTTAGTACTCAGTCTATAAAAAAAACTTTATAACTATGCTAATTGCCAAAACATCTCCTGAGGATTATAGTGTGCGGTGATCCCTCCTAGGTTGGATTACTCTCTATGCTGCAGATCCAGATCACAGGCATATTTCCAGGCAGAAATGAACAAGAGAGATGGTTTTTCTAATATGAAAATATGTCAGAGCAGAAAAAAGCAAACACAGGTTTTGATAAATTGAATACATCAACCATTGCCTGTAAAGCTATTAATTATGCAATCCATCTTCAGCTGAAATAATTTATGGATAGGCCACCATAAAATACAACTGAACTTGCTTGTCTTTTGAATGAAGTAAAAAAATAATATGTAATACATATATATAATTTTTTTTTTTCCCCCTCAGCATTCATAAAAGTCATATGTCACCCATTTCTGCAAGGCAGTGGCCTGTCAATGCTTGAAGGAATAAATGGAGATATCAGTAGTAAGAATGAGTGCATCAGACATTCTTATACAAGTCGGTCTAGATGTCAGAAGAAGCTCCATTCGGAACTCTTCAAAACCACGTTAAGGAAGAAAATAATTACAATTCAGCCGAACCAAACGGCTGAAGAAACACTGGATACCATAAATACAGCCCTATTACAGTCAGCCGACTTAATAGCCCCGAAACGCAAAACCCGCATCCGGAAAAATAACTCCAGCTGGTTCAACAACCAACTGGCGTTACTAAAGCAAGAGCGCAGAAGAGCGGAAGCCGCCTGGAAAAGAAGCTCTTCAGATGAGAACCTCAGCGTCTACAAAGCAACAACAAGAAAATACCATAAAGAAATCTTCAAAGCCAAGAAAAACTATTTTTCTAAGGCTATCAACAGCGCCCTTAATCGCCCACGCAAACTCTTCAAGCTGGTCACTCTGACCATGAATCCAGGATGTCTTGAAGCCCCCAATTCGGACTCACAAGAATTTTGAAATGAATTGTCGGATTACTTCATTAATAAAATCGAGAAGATCCGACAAAGCATTCCGCAAAGTAATTCTCTCCTCAAGCCTCCCTGTAATTATTTACACAACACCTGCAGTAATTCACCACAACCAGGTAAGTTCACGCTGGAACCTATCTCTATCAAAGCCACTAATAAAATCATCGGTACTTGGCGCAACAGCACCGCGCCGAATGATATCATCCCCACTAAACTGCTGAAGGAATGCGCCGACATCCTGGCACCTTCTATCACGCAGCTTATCAACCAATCTTTCAGGGAGGGCATAGTGCCCTCCCAATTGAAGGAGGGTATAATTCGACCCATTTTGAAGAAACCCAACCTGGACCCCAAGGACCCACTCCACCGTCGTCCAATAACAGGCCTAAATGTACTCTCAAAGGTAATGGAAAAAGTAGTGATACAACAGCTGCAACAGCATCTAGTCGCAGAAGGCAATTTATCTTGGTTCTCCTCTTTTTTGGAAAACCGTTCGCAAATAGTGAAGCTGGGACCCTTCACTTCTGCGAAACGCACATTATCGTGCGGAGTCCCTCAAGGATCCCCTTTGTCGCCGGTGTTATTCAACATCTATCTTCGCCCTCTTTTTGAGATTATTAGCAGCCAAAAACTGCTTTACCACTCATATGCAGACGACACGCAACTGTATTTCCGCATTTGCAAGAAAAAGGATCATCACCTCAATCTAGAGACATGCCTCTCTTTGATAGAGGACTGGATGACAAAGAGTTATCTTAAACTCAACAGAGCGAAAACAGAACTTCTCCTGTTTCATGCCAAGCGTATGAACCAACCTGCAACAACCTGGACCCCCCGCCCATTCTGGGCAAAATCATTACCCCTAGCGACAAAGTCAAAAGTCTTGGGGTCATCTTTGACTCCTACATGACAATGGACGCACAAATAGGGTCAGTAGTCGGCGGATCTCACCATCTGCTGCGCCTACTACGCAGGCTTACTCCTTTTATTCCCAAGAAAGTCTTGGCGGTCGTGGTGGGAGCAATTGTAAACTCCAGATTGGACTATGCAAATGCCCTTTACCTCGGACTCCCAAAGTACCAAATCGCTCGTCTTCAAGTCGTTCAAAATACGGCCGCCAGACTTGTGACTGGAAAAAAACCTTGGGAATCAATCTCACCTTCACTGAGAGCACTTCACTGGTTGCCAGTACAAGACAGGGTCACTTTTAAAGCACTCTGTCTAACGCATAGATGTAACCATGGGAATGCCCCCCATTGTCTATGCGAAAAAAAATAAGCTCATAACCCCAATCGCGTTCTGCGATCCACCAATCAAAATCTGCTACAGATACCGAAAGCCAATTACAAGTCCAAGGGAGAAAGAAGATTCGCGGTCCAAGGTCCCAGACTATGGAACGCTTTACCAACCAGTATTCGGTTGGAGGAGAATCACTTAGCGTTCAGGAGAAAGATCAAGACTCATCTCTTTTGATACCAAAGGAGACAGGAACAACAAGCGCCCAGAGGCGATTAAGTTCGCATGAGCTGCGCTATGTAAGTTTTCATTCATTCAAGGTCACCAAAATCCCACCCCTTTGTTTAAATGCGCAGCAGGTTAGGCTTCTGGTCGGCAGCCAATTGGAGTAAAAGACAGTACAACTTTGATGCTCAGAAAGAGAGGGGTTTGGAGGATGCCCAGGCCAAGCTGTAATCAGTAGAAGCAGTTTAGTTTGGTTAAAACATCCATACATGGATCAAAATTTGGCCAGTTCTGCAAAGACCAGACAAACCTTAATCCAAGTATGGGCACGGTGCTGTAGGATTTAGGCCACGTACACACGATCAGCCCATCCGATGAGAACGGTCCGAAGGACCCGTATCATCGGTTAACCGATGAAGCTAACTGATGGTCTGATGTGCCTACACACCATCGGTTAAAAAACTGATCGTGTCAAAACGTAAAACACAACGACGTGCTGAAAAAAACGAAGTTCAATGCTTCCAAGCATGCGTTGACTTGATTCTGAGCATGCCTGGCTTTTTAACCGATGCTTTTTCCATACTAACTAAAGAATAAGTGACCGATGGGTCCCACACACGATCGGTTTGGACCGTTGAAAACGGACCTTCAGTCCGCTTTCATCGGTTTTGACCAATCGCGTGTACGTGGCCTTAGTGTATTCTCACCTTACTGTTGATATCTGCCTGGGGGGGGCTCAGCACATATTGGTAGAACTTGACCTTGCCACCTGGTATGCAGAAGTAATTCCTCTCAAAAACACATGACCTAAGATTGTATCAAAGGAGTTGATCCACATTCCCCAGCCCCCACCCCCCCCCCCCCCCCCCCCAATACTGGTATTCCTACAGGACATTTTGACAAGCTAAAAAGGAACCCTTTTATGTCAAAGATAGCCAAAGAGCGGTGACAGTTGTTTAAATGTACTCACCTCTGCACCTCTGTGCCCTATACTGGTAGGCTGTTAGAAAGGTACCATAGAACCCTGAAAGGTATGCTTAAAGAATTGGCTGATAACAATTGAAAAAGCCTGATACTTCCCGTTTCCATACTGAATGTTTTTAGGTAAGGGATGTGTCACAGTTGTACAAAGGGTTTCCCGTATGAACTTTAATACAGTAGACATCCCTGGGGGGGATTAGATAAAGCCCAGGAAACATGGGAGCAAGAGGCCCACTTAAAGTAATATTTTTTTTGCAAAATGGCAAGGCCTCTATGATGTCAACTACAAAACATACTTGCCTGGAAAGAGAGCCCCTCCAAATTAATCAGGTTAACCTAGAAAAACCCTGGAAAAATCAGGAGGCTCTCTCAGCAGAAGGCCAACACTGAAGTATTACCAGCAAAAGGTATACTAGAGGTTAAAATGTCAAATTCTGTCTGCTGCTCTCAAATTCAGGAGGCGAGAGTGTTCTTGCCAAAAAACAGGGAGATGTTTTCAGAACTACCTGGCCAAACTAATTTATCATTGCACTGTGCCTGAGTAAAAGAGGAGTTCCACCCAAAAATGTAACTTCCGCTTTAAGTACTAGTGACCCCCTGACATGCCACATTTATCATATCATTTTTTTGAGGGAGGAGTGGGTACCCTGTTTTTACAGGCACCTAGCTCCCACTACCTCCCCTGGCTCTGCAGCACCAGAAGGAAGATCTCTTCTCCCCTCCCTCCCTGCAATCTTCTGGGACACGTCACAGGTCTCAGAAGATTGCCCGGCCATTCACAGCGCGACTTGCGCGTGCGCAGTGCACACCCACAGTTAGAATGCCGGCGCCTCGGAAAGGAGCGAGGCTTCCTGCACCCACATCGCTGGACCGTGAGAGGGGCGAGTGTCGGATTATTAAAAGTCAGCAGCTGCACTTTTTGTAGCTGCTGACTCTTAAATGAGCGAAACTCCACTTTAAAGTACAAACAAGACCTTAGCCACCTGAAGCTCAGGGAAAAGCCATTTCAGAAGAGGTACAGAACATTTTAGCACTTGGGGTTACAGAGGAACCTTACAGTGAGTAGCTAAGCCCCATAGTACAGTCCCATATACCACCACCCTTAGATTCTGTAAAAACTTCAGAAAACAAAAATATCCAAAATGTGATGCTTTTCCGAAACCCCAGGTGGGCGAGTTGAGAGAAAGGGGTGGGTCCTGCTAGGTACATTATCACCCATAATCTTACCAAGGGTATTGGCAGTTTTCATTGACAGAGCAAAGGCAAAGACTATTTCTGAGACACCAGAACGTGATCCTCCCATTTGGCATACCTGGGGCCCTGGACTGCATGATGTAGTCCCACAAAGCAAATACTTCAGCATATCTAGATGATGTTGTCATTTTTAAACATCACTGGGATTACCAACTACAGAAGATCTATGCAGTTCTAGATTCCATTAATAAACCCAGGTTAACAGCCAATCCAAAACAATGAATGATAGGTATGGAAGAAACTCTATATTTGGGCTACAGCATTGGGTGGGGGTCACAAAGACTTTAAGGACTTTCTAGGGATTACTGGATTGTACCAGAGGTCTATGCCTAATTTAAAATATCCAGCTCCACGCAAGGTGAGCGCCACTGAGGTATCACCTTATGAGCAGATGGGTTCAACTAATTACAGACCATTTTCCTCTACCATGGATGACTTAAAAGAAAGGAAACAATGCAATGGTCACAAGATGGTTTCTGTCTGTACGAGACTTTAAACTTATTGTAGAACACAAGTCAGGAATACAACAATGGAATGCTGAACTACTGCCTTGCTGAATGTTGAAAACATTTTCTCCAGTCTACAAATCTGAGCAGAAAGGCACGGTTTCTTCTACATTTCTTGCTCCACATCTTACCAGGTAGCCAGACCTTAATATTAGCCTTAGTGCTCCACAAAGTCTTTAAAATATATGAGCTGACTGATGAGAATGTCTTTGTGGGAGCCTGCTGCTGCGTGAAAAGGCTGAGCGATGACAGACCACAAAAAAGATACAAGTGCTGCATATTTTTATTGGATCCCATTGAAACTGTTTGTTGCCATGCTGAAAAAATGCAGGGCAAACACCGATTGAACTGGTACAGGGTGTGCCTGTCTCAGGCATGGTTTACCACTGCCAATAACAGTTGAGCCTGTACATTATGGCACAGCTCATTTGAATACTGCATAATTTGTTGAAACTAGAAGATAAAGACATAAGACAATCTGCATAAACTTATTAAAATCAAAACGGATACCCCAGAGGTTTGGAATTTCACTGAAACTTTGGAAATTTAAAGTGTATTTTACTTTTTAGCATTGGATAAAATGTGGAAGGATTAAAGCCCATGTTATATGGATATCGATTTCGGAGTCCTCCTTTGGGCTGTTATTTTCTTAGGAAATGCAGGGGGAAATCTTCTGAATAGGAAATCTGTACTACTGTCTAAGACCATTTATGAGACATGTAATAAAAAGGGAAATAATCCTGATGGGAAAAAAAAAAGAGACCCGAGTTCATAACCCCATTTCTGAATCCTGGGTGACAAAGAGAATATTTAGGTATGTGGTACTTTTGGAATGCAAATAGCATAATTCCTAATTTATGAGTCTAATTTAGCTACACAGGGTCTTATACTACATGGGGTTTAATGTCCATATTATGTTTATTCCATCTTCTTAGCTACAGTGCCCTTATGCCGCGTACACACGACCGTCTTTCATGACGAGAAAAATGCAATGTGTAGGCTCCAGAGCTTTTTTCCTCGACGAGAAAAATAGCCATTAAAAATGCTCTATTTTTTATCGTTGTTTTTTACGTCGTCGTTTTTCTGGTCGTGAAAAACGGTCGTGTCCACGCTTTAACGACGGGGAAAAAAAAGGTGCATGCTCAGACAGGAAATTAACATAATCAGCCTGTCGTACGTGTTGTACGTCACCGCACTTTGCTCAAGCATTTTTTATCACGATCGTGTGTATGCAAGGCAGGTTTAGAGGAATCACGTTGAGAAAAACAACGTTTTTTCCCATGACATGAAAAATGGTCGTGTGTACGCGGCTTTAGAATTACAAATGGCTAATTTAACATTCTCACACAGAATATTACCTTTACTTCTAGCGAACAAGTGATCATGACGCTCACACTTGCAGCCATCTTCTAAATACCAAATACTAAAAATGTGAAACATATTAGGTCTTCAAGTGAACTCACCAAGTTTGGTAGTCGCAGACTGTAGATCTGCCAGAAATAGAGGAACATGTTGTAGCTGCTCCTGAAGCTCCATCAGACCACTTCTTTTCTTCTCCCAGTGAGCAGAAAGCATCACCACCTCACTATCCACCTGCTGAAAGACCAAAACACAGTGTCTGACGGCTGCACCTCAAAATCCTAGACCAGTGTTTTATGGGAAACTTTGATGGCAACCTAAAAGTTTATCAAAACCAATTATCCAAAACCAAGCCTAAACTAAAAAAAATAAAAATCCTTTAACCACTTGACCACCGGGCCTATTTTGGCACTTCTTTCCTTCATGTAAAAATTAAAAAAAAATTGCTAGAAAATTAATCAGAACCCCCAAACAATATATATATATATATATATATATATATATATATATATATATATATATATATATATATATATATATATATATATATATATATATATATATATATATATAATTTTTAGCAGACATCCTAGGGAATAAAATGGCAGTCATTGCAACTTTTTTTCCTGGCACGGTATTTGCGCAATAATTTTTCAAACACCTTTTTTTGGGGGGGGAAAAAATAACAAAACAGTAAAGTTAGCCCAATTTTTTTGAATAAATGTGAAAGATGATGTTACGCCGAGTAAATAGATACCCAACATGTCACGCTTCGGTACTTCAAAATCTCCATAGGCGACGCTTTCATTTTTTTTACAGGTTACTATTTTCGAGTTACAGAGAAGGTCTAGTACTAGAATTGTTGCACACGCTCTAACGCACGCGACGATACCTCACATGTGGGGTTTCAACGGCGTTTACATATGTAGGCGGGACTTGCATGCGTGTTCGCTTCTGCGCGTGAGCTACCGGGGATAGGGACATTTAAAAAAAAAAAAAAAATTCAATTTATTTGAATTTTACTTAATTTTTTTAATTTTTACACTTTTATTTTTTTTGATCACTTTTATTCCTATTACAAGGAATGTAAACATCCCTTGTAATATGAATCAGTGTGACAGGTCCTCTTTATGGAGAGATATGGGGTCAATAAGAACCCACATCTCTCCCCCAGGCTTACAAGCATGAAATCGGTGAAAAAACATTCACCGATCTCACACAGACAGCCGCGATTGCGGCTTTGTTTACTTCCGGGTACCGTCATAACGTCGCGCCCGGACCTCCGACGGTCATAGAGATGACTGGTGACCATGTGGTCACCAGTCACCTCTATGCTTCCCGAACCAGCGCTGGCTGATTCACTCTCCGGGCCCCCGATGGCACGGGAGAGCCCGGAGAAGCACCGGATGGCGGCGGGAGGGGGGGGGACGACGTCCCCTCCCGCCGCCTATAAGAACGATCAAGCGGCGGAACTGCCGATTTGATCGTTCTATTAGTGCACAGAATCGCCGGCTGAAGACGGTGATATCTGAATGATGCCTGTAGCTGCAGGTATCATTCAGATATCACCGCACAAACAGAGGACGTATTTTCTCGTACTGTGGTGGGCAAGTGGTTAAAAGGAGGACTTCAAGTTTCAAAAGAAAACAATACAAAAGTATTTTTTCCACAAAATAATAAAAAGCGGCCTAGAAAGCTCACGACTTCTAGATGCATGGTTAGAGATGGTTTTATTTATTGTTTTTGTAATATACAATGCAAGAAAAACGAGAGGAACAAAAAAAAAGGGGGGGAATACAGCTTCTTTCCTTTCGTTACTGTATACATACAATTTGTATTTATGGTTGCTTCCAATTTTCAGTGCGAGTTGATGTCAGGGCTGAAACTAGTGAGGTGCCTGCCCCGGGGTGATGTATCTAGGGGGGCACAGCCAGGGGTCCCACTCGCAGTGGGAACTGTTGCTCTAAGGGTGTCACTGCCGCCCGATCAAGTGTAATAGACAGGCAGTGCCCGCTGTATAGTTTGCAAAACACAGCTGAATCACTCTGCTCCTCCAGACCGGGCTATAGAAACGCAGTCCAGACTGACGCTACTATTGCTATGTTCCTAACCAACAGTAGCTGCAGCATTGCTCTGGAATTATTTTCTATATGATGGCCAGGCGCGACTATGCAGCGGGCGCTGCTTGTCCATTACAGGAGCAGAGGTATATGGTGTGAGCAGCACCCCCAAGCGGAGTGAGGTCTCTTTCCTAGTCCTACCCAGTGCCCGAACAGCTTATGTCTTTTCTGCGTGAAGCATCCCAGAGAAGGGGAGGCTTCAAAGAAGGCCCCGGACTGAGGGGGAGGGTTTAGAGGGGGCCCTGGACTGGATGCCCAAGGCTGATTGGGGGTGCAGAGGAGGCCCTGGGCTGGCGGGTGCGGAGGAGGCCTTGACCTGGGGGGGAGCAGAGAAGACACTGGACTTGGTAATGCAGAGGAGGTCCTGGGCTGGGGGGGATGCAGAGGAGGTCCTGGGCTGGGGGGGATGCAGAGGAGGTCCTGGGCTGGGGGGGGGGGTGCAGAGGAGGCCCTAGAATTAGGGAGTGCAGAGGAGTTGCTGGAGTGCACAGGAGGCGAGTACACAAGAGGCCCTGGGGTGGGGAAAGACCGCAACCATATGGTTGGGATTCCCTCACATGCCTGGAGCTGCACCCAGTTCAGCCTCTCAGCAAGCCCCTGATTTCCTGAGCTGGCAACTAACAGCCACCAACTTTCTGTTCAGGAAGCCCTGAGAACCGAGTGATCGGTGGCTTTTGATTACTCGGTTCTCAGCCTTATAGCCAGCGGGGACAGATGCAACATCTACCTAGGCAAGTAGAATTCATAGATTACCCAAAATGTCATCTTTCCTGCCGTCTGGCCCACATGACAATTAAGACTCATTCACATGGAGCATATGCATCAATTTTTGTAAAACTTACCGAAGCCCCCTCTCGATCCAGCGATGTCCACGAGTGCCTTGGCTGTCTGACGACTCACACTCCTGATTGGCTTTTGGCAGCAACGGGAGGCATTGGCTCCCACTGCTGTCAATAAGAGCCAGACAGAGGGAGCCATGACTCTTTTTCTATATGGACAAAGAGCTGTGGGCTCGGGAGCATGCCTGCTTGGATGCCCCCATAGCAAGCTGCTTGCTCTGGTGGCACCCAGAAAGAGGGAGGGGCCAGGGGTGCCGAAGAGGGACCCAAGAAGAGGAAAATCCAAGCTGCTCAGTGCAAAGCCATTACACAGAGCAGGTATGTAGGACATGTTTATTACTTAGAAAACAAAAAACAAGACTTTAATATCACCTTAAAGGGCTGTAAAGGTTTGTTATTTATTTTCTAAATAGGTTCCTTTAAGCTAGTGCATTGTTTGATCACTTACCCTTTCCTTTGATTTCCCTTCTAAATATATTTTTTTCCTGAATTTCTCGCTTCATCTTCCACCTCAGTAAGCTTGCCCTCATCATTCGAGCCGTTAAGGGTTAGTTGGCTGGGGGTTAGTCAGCATGCTCGCCCCCTCCCTTGAGACTAGATCCCTGCGGGGAGACCAGGCCCAGGTGCCAGATGTGCAAGCTACACCACTGGTTGATAGTTCAATCATTATGAGTTAAAGCTGCATTAAACCCCAAAACAAAATGTACTACATTGCAGCTTACCAATCATAAGATGGTACAGCTGTATCGGTTTTCTTTGGCTTTTTTCCCCTCTGACGAGGAGCGCTAAAATATGTTAAATAGATCATCATCAGTGAGCTGGCATCTTCAAGCAGAAATATGACTTTGGCTCGCAATTTAGGAAGGCCACAATATGCCTTATATCACGTATCAATATTAGTGGTATGGTTTCTCCAAGTAGGAAGGCGAGGTCAGCTTATGATGAGGAGTGCCGTAATATGCCTAATGTCCCAGATCAACATCTAAATTGTGACAGTGACACAACATGCCTAATCTCATGTATCAATATCAGAGAGTTGGGAATCTCTAAAGCAGGAATGCAACATTGGCTCACAATATAGCACCAGGTAGTTGTAGAAAACACTGCAGTAGCAAGGTTAAAAGGCATGCAAGAAACAGAATATTTTGTATAACGATAATATAAAAAACCTGGATAAAAGAATGTACTGTAGAAATTTAAGCCTGCTTTAAAACGTATTTTTAAAATTAAGTCCACCTAAAACTAATATCTTAGCCCACTGGATCCATATGTCAAACCAATAAAATAAAATATTTGTATAGTACTATGTATATATATATATATATATTTGTTTTAAATGATAAAAGGAAGAAGGAAGCTTTGCATAATACTGAAACCTTACAGAGCTCTATTGTTCATCTTCACTGGAAAAGCAGACACAGACATCTAGTGGTAATAATTGAAACTGCAATGACAATTGCATGCAATAATCTAGCAACAAACAGAATATCGGTTAGGGCATAAAGTATACAGGCCGGGAGCTGTGTATTATTGAAGCTCACAAGTTTTGCTATCAATCTTCATTTTTTTTCCATGTAATCTGTTACATGACTCAACTAATCAATATCCAACCATTAACACAAGTCAAAAGTCATGCAGGATTTTCTCATAAACATCTCCCGAATCAAAAATATATAAAAAGGCTTAATTCACAAAGCTTTGCAAAAAGATAAGTGTCTTTATAGACATAAAACAATGATGTGGCACTCAGAATGTAAACAACAACAAAAAAAAATCATATAAAAGAATATAAACCTGGATTAACCAAGGTATAAAATGAATAAAAAGTGAACACCCAATAAACAATGTACAAAGTTACTCAAAGTTCATAGGTGACATAGAATAGTCCATCTTGAGGAATCAAATTGCATGAATAAAAATCTCTTGTGCTGTTGAAGGTGAATAAAGACTTAATATTTAAAAGTGGTTGTAAACCCACAGAAAAAAAAAACACAAACCTGCAAGACAAATGAATATACTAGCTTAATATGAAATACTCACCTTAAATCGAAGCTCCTGCAGCAGTCCCAGTACACAGCTCCGGCTGGCGATATCACTCCCGAAGTTACTTCCGGGTATTGCAGGCTTCGGCGCTGTGATTGGCTGGAGCCGCAATGACGTCACTCCCATGCATGCGTATGGGATCCGCCGGTAATTGCACACTAGCTGGTAAATGGCACACAGCCGTTGCTTCAGTGCGCATGTGCCGATGACGTCGGGACATGCCGATACAGGGGATATCTCCTAAGCAGGTTTAGGATATATCCGGGGTATCTACAGGCAAGCCTTATTATAGGCTTACCTGTAGTAAAAAGTGGATTGTAAGGGTTTACAAATGCTTCAAATTGCAGTCAACAAATAAGGTTGGCACGCTTACCAGAAATGATGGTATCCTATACCATACGGCATGCGACTCAGACAGGCAGTCATGAGGGAATACCTTGGCAGGATCCAACTCGAGAAAGATCGATATTTAGAAGATAAGCCCCATCCAGTGTTGAGGGAGAGATTCCAACATCAAAAGGCACACTCCAGAATGTGCGGTAAACCGCATGAGATTGAGGTAATCCGTGGGCATGCGCATAAAAAATAAAATAAACACACCAACTGCACATAGTGTGACACTTAAATAGGTGTACAGCAAGCAGAGATCGACATCAGTGTTGATCTCTGCTGCTCTGTTTGCTGTACATCTGTGTAAGTGTCACACTATATGCGGTTGTTTTTTTTTTTTTATGCACGTCCCCGTGGATTACCTCAAAATCTGATGGGACTTATCTTCTAAATATTGATCTTTCTCGTGTTAGATTCTGCCGAGGTATTCCCTCATGACTGCCTGTCCGAGTGACAAGCTGTATGGTATACGAGTCCATCATTTCTGGTAAGCGTGTGTGAAGAAAATAGACTTTATTCTGGATTTTCTCATAGAACCCCTGGACTGATCTGGGTGGAATTTGGATATGTTGGTCCCCCAGATCGGGGCTATTAGGGGATATGTATTGGCAGGTATTCTTGAGAGACAGACTAAAGATCATTTACATGACACATTGAGATATTGAGATCAGTTTAAGGAATAAACCAATTATCTTCAGGCAGAGAGCACCATAACTTTCCCAAAAGTTGGAAAACCCCTCTTCCACACAAGGTATACCTGCCATTACATATCCCCTGATAGCCCCGATCTGGGGGACTAACATATCCAAATTTCACCCAGATCGGTCCAGGGGTTCTTAAAAGACAAACAGAGTCTAAGAGAAAATCCAGAATAAAGTCTATTTTCTTCACAGCGTGCCAACCTTATCATTTGTTGAGTGCACTTTAAAGAATAAGGACCAGATTCACATACGCTACGGCGGCATAAAAATGTGCCGATGCATCTCTTTTACTCTACGCCGGCGCAGCTCGGAGAGGCAAGCATGGAATTCACAAAGCAAACGCTCCCAACTCTGCGCCGGCGTAGCGTATATTTCATAGGCGTAAGCCACCGTAAGTGGAAGTAGGTGGAAGTAGGTGGAAGTGGGCTGGAAGTGGGCGTGATCCATGTTAATGAAGCGTAACCCCATGCAAATGATGGGCCGGGCACCAGACAAGTACTTAAAATGAACTGTGCATGTGTCGGGACATTGACGTATCCCGTGCGCATGCGTACAACCACGTCGGAACAACTGCCCAAGATACGCCGGATCACTGTGTATGCCGTGAATGTAACCTACGCCCAGCCAGACCCACGTTGGCCCATATTCACAGACGTCCAACGTAAAATACGTAGGCTTGTGTTCCCTGGTCCATACCTTTGCATGGGTTGCGCCTCATCTATGGGGAATAACTTTACGCCGAACGTAAAACTTACACAAACTGCTTAAATCATGCGCCGGGCGCAAGTACGTTCGTGAATCGGCGTATCTCCCTCATTTGTATATTTGAATAGAAAATCAATGGGAAAACCACATGTGTTCAGCGTAAATATGCGCCCACTCTACGCCAGCGTAGGCAAGTTACATCGGTGGGATGAAGTCTGTTTTTAGGCGTATCTAAGTTTGTGGGTTCGGCGCACAGATATGACGACGCATATTTGTACTTACGCGACATATCTGGAGATACGTTGGCGTAAGTGCTTTGTGAATCCAGGCCCTAGTCTTTATTCACCTTGAATAGCACAAGAGACTTTTTTATTAATGCCATAGATTCCTCAAGATGGACTATTCTTTGATGTTCACCTATGAACTTTGAACATTGCTTTGTTTTTCGTCCCTTTTTTATACGCACTCATTTTTGATACATTTTCATTATAGGGCGTTAATTCACTTTTGATTAATTTATACCACTCTAGAGACAAGCTGTTTTTCTAATGAATATCTGTCCATGGGTCCAGTAATGGAGCTCCTCAGGTAGTTTACCACATACAACTCCCTGAAGTCTGTAACCCATGGACATTACCAAAGACTGGGTTTCCTCCTTTCAGATGCTTTGCCAGATTCTAACTGCAGCTATCTTCAGTTGTTCTTTGTTTGTGGGTGTTTCTGCCTTTAGTTTTGCCTTTAGCAAGTAAAATGCATGCTCACTTGGATTTAGATCAGGTGATTGACTCGGCCATTGTAGAATATTCCACTTCTTGTCTTTCAAAAGCTCCGGTGTTGCTTTTGCAGTGCGTTTTGGATCATTGTCCATCTGTACTGTGAAGCGCCGTCCCAATCAACTTTGCTGCATTTGGCTGAATCTGGACTGACAGTGTGGGCCAGATTCAGGTAGATGGGCGAATCTTTAATCTGAAGTAACATTTCTCATTTACGTTACTCCGCCGTAACTTTAGGAGCAAGTACTGTTATTCACAAAGCACTTGCTCCTAAAGTTGCGGCGGCGTAGCGAAAATTAGCCGGCGGAATTCAAATTGGGCGGGTAGGGGGCGTGTATTATGTTAACTATGCGCGATCCCGCGGCGAACGTACTGCGCATGCGTCGACTGTCAGTGCGCATGCTCCAAATTCTTTCAGGGAACGTCAATGACGTCAATCCCCATTCACGGACGTTTTACGCAAACGACAAGATTTTTTTTTTTCGACGCGATGACGACAGGCATACTTAACATAGGATACTCCACTAGGGGGCTGCTTTATCTTTGCGCCGCGTATCTCTTACGGAAACGTCGGAAATTCACTGCGTCGCGCCCGAATACGATCGTGAATTTCCGATTCCCGCTGATTAACATATTCTCGGCGTTAATCAGCGGAAACGCCCCGCGCGCCATTTTTAAAATTGAAGTTACGATACGACGGCGAAATACAATTACGCCGCTCGTATAGTAACTCCAACCTGGCGTTTCATGTTTTCTGCTTACTGAAAACAGAAACGCCAGCTCAAAGTGAGAGTTAGGCTGGAGTATCACTGATACTCCAGCCTAACTCTACCTGAATCTGGCCCTATATCTCTAAATGCTGCAGAATTTATCCGGCTGCTTCTATCTTCTGTCACGTCATCACACTGCCTCGACCATGTTTTACTGATGACGTTGTTTGCTTTGGATCATGAGCTATTCCAAGCCTTCTCCACACTTTTTCGTCCCATCATTCTGGTACAGATTAATCTTAGTTTACTCCCTCCACAGAATGCTTTTCCAGAACTGGTCTGACTTTTCTATTTTTCAGGCTTATGAATGGTTTTCACCTTGTGGTGAACCTTCTGTATTTGCTCTCGTGAAGTCTTCTCCCAATTGTAGACTTTGATAATGATACTTCATTCACTTGTCTGAATGTTGTGAATGGGTTTTTCTTTACCATAGAGAGGCTTATTCGATCATCCACCATGGTTGTCTTCCATGGATGTCCAGGCCTTTTTATGTTGCTGAGCTCACCAGTGCGTCCTTCTTTCCTCATAATGTACCAAACTGTTGATTTAGCCACTCCTAATGTGTCTGCTATCTCTGATGGATTAGAAGCCCCACAATGACCTGTTTCATTTTCATGGACAGTTAAATGCATGATGTAGGCTCACAGAAATATATTTTAAATGCAAATACCACACTTCGAATTAGGGTTGTCCCGATACCAATACTGATCATTTGCATGAGTACTTGTACTCGCGCAAATGCTCCCGATGCCTGACCCGATACTTTTTTTTCCCCAGAGCTGGTGGAGAGGGGGTGAAGTGTGGGTGGAGAGGGGGCTGAGAGCGGAGCAGAGCAGTCCTCGAGTATGGAGGAGAGGAGAGCTGCTGCCGCCTAGTCCCCTAAGACAAAGCCAAGTCCCCCCCCCCACACCACTGCCGACATCTAGTTAATTTGCGCTTGGGGAACACAACAGCTTTCATTTGAATAGCTGTGTGTTCCCCGCCGCGCCTCATGTATAGACACTCCCCCTTGCCCAGAAACGTTGACAGATCACCCATCCCAGGATTGGATGGGTGATCTGTCTATCAAAGTGCCCGGGCAAGGGGAAGTGTCTATAAATGACGAGGCGCGGCGGGGAACACCTAGCTATACAAATGAAAGCCGTTATGTTCCCCCAGCGCTGATCAACTAGATGTCGGCAGCAGCGGCGGGGGGACGACGACGACGACGACTTGGCTTTCTCTTAAGGGACATGGCTGCATCTAGAAACACAAGGCTGCATTGTAAAAAAAGTATCGGTAACGGCGAGTACATGAAAAAAAAGTAACGGTACTTGTACTCGGTCCTAAAAAAGTGGTATCGGGACAACCCTACTTAAAATCAACTCCAGACCTTTTACCTGCTTAATTGATGTAGAAATAATGAAAAGGTGTAGCCCATACCTGGCCATGAAACAGCTTTTGATTTGATTCAATTGTCCAATTACTTTTGGTCCCTTGAAAAAGGGGATGGCTATTCTTAAAAGCTGTAATTCCTAAAACCTTCCTTCGATTTCGATCTACATACCCTCAAATTAAACCAGAGATGGTGCATTTTCAGTCCATATATATATATATATATACACACACAAATTTCTTATATGTGGGTTTTGTCCTAAATATCATAGAATCTGGGACATATGGTGTAACTCAAACAATACTACCATTTGTCTTTTATGAAAATGTGTGTGAGATAACACCAACCTAGTCCTAATGCAAAAGAAGTCTAATGCCGCGTACACACGGTCGTTTTTTGCGATGAAAAAAAATGTTTTTTAAAACGTCATTTAAATTGATCGTGTGTGGGCAAAACGTCTTTTTTTGTCTTCAAAAAAACGACCAAAAAAAAAATCCAACATGCTTGAATTTTTTGTGTCGTTTTTCAAAACGTCGTCTTTTGTTTCACAAAAAGTCACTGTGTGTAGCAAAAACGTCGTTTAAAACGACGTTTTTCAACCCGCGCATGCCCAGAAGCTAGTTATGAAGCGAGCTTCAATGGAAAAGAGTGGTGAACGTAACCTCGCTTTTTGTGAAAAAAACGATGGTGTGTATGCAACATCGTCTTTGAAAAGTGACGTTTCAAAAACGTCGTTTTTTACTTCACAGAAAACGTCGTTTTTTTTCATCACAAAAAATGATCGTGTGTACGCGGCATTATGGTTTACTTTTATAAAATGGGAGGCAGCAGTTTAGGATTTTATAGTTTTTCTTAACCACTAGCCGACCAG
Source organism: Rana kukunoris (assembly GCA_029574335.1). Taxonomy (NCBI): domain Eukaryota; kingdom Metazoa; phylum Chordata; class Amphibia; order Anura; family Ranidae; genus Rana; species Rana kukunoris. The sequence continues at coordinate 155,752 of JAJQKJ010001479.1, forward strand.
CCGCCGCAGTTATACGGCGGCAGGTCGGCTCTCCTGCGCGAGAGCCCGTCATCCTACGTCGGGACTTTCGCGGCCACTAGGGGGCGCGCGCGTGAACGGAAGATCAATGATTCCCCCTAGTGAGTTCACCCCCCCCCACACAGTAAGAACACAAATAGGAACACACTTAACCCCTTCCCCGCCCCCTAGTGTTAACCCCTTCACTGCCAATGGCATTTTTATAGTAATCCAATGCATTTTTATAGCATTGACCGCTATAAAAATGCCAATGGTCCCAAAAATGTGTCAAAAGTGTCCGATGTGTCCGCCATAATATCGCAGTACCGAAAAAAAACGCTGATCGCCGCCATTACTAGTAAAAAAAAAAATATTAATAAAAATGCCATAAAACTACCCCCTTTTTTGTAAACGCTATAAATTTTGCGCAAACCAATCAATAAACGCTAATTGCGATTTTTTTTTACGAAAAATATGTAGAAGAATACGTATCGGCCTAAACTGATGGAAAAAAATGTTTTTTTATATCTTTTTTGGGGATATTTATTATAGCAAAATGTAAAAAATATTGCATTTTTTTCAAAATAGACGCTCTATTTTTGTTTATAGCGCAAAAAATAAAAACCGCAGAGATGATCAAATACCACCAAAAGAAAGCTCTATTTGTGGGAAAAAAAGGACGCCAATTTTGTTTGGGAGCCACGTCGCACGACCGCGCAATTGTCAGTTAAAGCGACGCAGTGCCGAATCACAAAAAGTGCTCTGGTCTTTGGACAGCAATATGGTCCGGGGCTAAAGTGGTTAAACGGTCATTGTATGGAACCTATGCACCAATTCTGCCTTCGATTGCCACAGTTTTGTATTCTGCATTTTAACTTCTCAGGCAATAAAAACTGTTTAAAAAAATAAAAATAAGTAGTGACCCAATAATAAACACATATAAGGATAAAAAATCGATTAAAAGGATTAAAAACCTGCATCGAGTGTGGCTTTATCAATATATCCAGTGCATTTTTGCCAATTTATTTCTTGTAAATATGCCAAGTTTGCATCTTTTTCTAATATTGACCACAGACATTTTATAGAGGACCCGACCCTTTAAATTCTGCGTGGGCACCGATACCTTTTCATACACGCTCTGTTCCTCTGCACATACTGCAGCTCTTTATTTACTACAAGTAAACATTTCTTGGTGTCTGATGTAGTACATTGTGTCTCCTATTTTTTTTACTCTTGGGGAGTTTTTGTCTATAGATTTTTAAATATTTACTTCTGCACCTTATTCATGAATACTTAAAGATTATTTTCCTAAATAGGTAAACACAATTAACACATTAAGTCAATGACCTGAAACATATATGCAAATTAAGAAAGTCACAACTCCAAATCTTTTGTTGCAGGTCAGCGATTCAAAAACACACAAAAAAAAAAAAAAACAGCCAGGCAAATACAATTTTCAGAAAAAGATATTAGCTTTGGCAGCCTCCATGTCATTTTCATGTCAAATTTACCATTTATGTGTCGTGGTCCACAGCCAAATAATATCTACGCTCACCTTTAGCTTAGTATTTTCACATTTCAGGAGTGCATTTTCTCTTAGGCCCCATACACACGAGCAGACAGATTTGTTCAAATCGGTCGGGGCAGACCGATTTGAACAAATCTGTATGCTGGGGACGTACTGGTTTGATCGTGTACACACGATTAAACCAAAATTGCTGCCGGCAGATGGCGCGGTGATGTGGCGGTGACGTTGACGCCGCCACGTCACCGCACCAGGAAGTAAATCACTTCCGCGCATGCGTCGAATCCATTCGACACGTGTGCGAGAAGACATGTCTGCTGGTTAACGTACTAACCAGCAGACATGTCGGGCGGACGGGTTCCCAGCCGACAGATTTGAAAGCATGCTTTCAAATCTGTCGGCTGGCCAAATCCGTCTGCTCGCCCGTACACACGATCAAATCTGTCTGCTGGGACGGTCTGGCAGACCGTTTCCAGCAGAACAGATTTGGTCGTGTGTACGCGGCCTTAGTGGTTTAATAAGTACCTTACTGTTTATTACACAAGACAATATAATTGGCATCAACAAAAAACAAAATGCAGTGAAATATGTAAAATAACATGTGTTCCTTAAAAGAACAGCTAAAACACATTAAACACTGATAACTCTTACCTCCCCAGCTCTAGCACATTCTCTTGCACCTTTGTGAAGGGAAGCCCAGGTGTCTTCGTACCTGTCAGGATAGAATAAGAATACTTTTGAATGTACTTCAAATGGGTTGGTTTATTTAAGTGTGCCATTTATGTACACATGTGTCTAAAATCTGACATTTAAGGCAACATATAGTAGGCTCCAGGAAAGAGGCTAGGCCCCAGGTACTCAAAAAAAACAACGAAATAGTTGGTAGCAGGTGAGGGTCAGACAGTCAGAGGTGACCAAAATCACTGTAGACAGGCATCAATAATGTATCAAAGTTCCAAGTGGCTGCTTATTAAAGCGGAGTTCCACCCTTAAAACCACTTTTTTTTCTTTTATTCCATGTACTTACTTTATAATAGATCATGTAATTTTGGGCGCACCGCGGTATGTCGCCGCTATAAGGCGTCACGCCTTCCGGAAACAGCCGATTAGCGTTCGGCTCTTCTCGGCACCTGCGCACAGACCCAGGAGCTGACTGCGCAGGCGCCGTATATAGCCGCGTCACGCCCTCCGAAAAAAGCCGAACTAGGACCGGCTATTTACGGCGCCTGCGCAGTCAGCTCCTGGGTCTGTGCGCGATTATAAAGTAAGTACATGGAATAAAAATAAAAATAAAAACAGCATACTGACGCTAGTATGCTGGATGGGATGAAACAAAGTGGTTTTAAGGGTGGAACTCCACTTTAAGCAGCAGCAGCAGATGAATCACAGAAAATAAATGTGCTAGCAAAAAAAAAAAATACATCTTTTAACACAGCCAAACTCTGGAAAATACATCCATTCTACTAGGACACTAGCAAAACCTAAGGAAGGCCGATAGTTGATGGGTTGGCCTACAGTTTTTTGGTTGTCAATATCCAATCCTCTTCTATTAAAACAAAAAACAGAGAAAGCTAAAGTGTCCCTCAATGGACGAGAAATAAACAACATTTTACAGCTGTCAAGTACAAGTGGTTGAGGATAAATATTCCAATGGGGACACCTGTTCCAGTGACCCCGAGTCGTGCCGCATATGTGTGAACCGACTCTAAGTGATGAAAAATCTTCCCAGTGGGATACAGAGAGTAAACATAATCTGACAGGGATTTTAAAGTGATTGTAAAGTTTTGTTTGTTTTCCTATAAAAATAACAAACATGTTTCACTTACCAGCTCTGTTGCAGTGGATTTGTACAAAGCAGCCCTGATCCTCCTCTTCTCTGGTCCCTCTTCTGTGATCCTGGTCCCTCCCTCCTGTTCAGTGACCCCACAGCAAGCAGCTTGCTATAGAGGCACCCGAGCCGAGTCACAGCTCCCGTGTCCATTCAGACACGGAGCCCCCCTGATCGGCTAGCTGACTTTGAATGACAACAGTGGGAGCCAATGGTGCCGCTGCAGTGTCTCAGCCAATCAGGAAGGAGAATCTTGGACGTCTGAGACAATTGTGGACATTGCTGGACAGAGTGGGACCTCAGGTAAGTGTTAGGGAGGCTGCTGCACACAGAAGGCTTTTTATCTTAATACATAGAATTCATTAAGATAAAAAAACATCTGCCTTTACAATACCTTTAACTCCTAAGAAAGGGTTTTGAGAGAAAGCCAAGTTTGACCTCTATCACACGTAATCCTTAATTACTAGAGGAGCAATCTAAGGAAAACAATCCAGGTGCTCTTAAACAAACCAGTGCATAGAGCAATGGCTGTAATCTATAACCTGCAGTATACTTTGCAGCAGGTTTTAGAGCAGCCTGAACCTGAAGGCACCCTGGTTAAAAAAGGCTGGTTTAGAAGGCAGGCTCTGTGAAATATATGACACAACAGTGACCTACTCACAGGGCAAAGTAAATGTGTTGCAGAGTTCAAGGAAGTACATATGAAGGGATCTTCATAAAGTAAGTGTACAAATAACAAAATCCTTCAGATTAATAGGAGTAGACTAGAAATAATTGAAATACAATGTGAAAATGAATATATGGATTCCAATTCTGGCTATAGATACGCTTTAAAGTGGGAGTAAACTCCTATTGTATGAGATTTATTCCCATGCCGTTCCTTCAGAGCTGTGCCCGACTCCTGCGCCAACGCCATCGCCGGCTTGGCCATTCATATCGCCATAGCCCGCAAACCTGGAAGGAAGATGGAATCACCTTCAGTGGTGACAGTGTGCCACTGAAGGGCTTCATTTTCAAGTACATGTGTCATAATGTGCTAGTATGTGATGCATTATGACCCAGGCCAAATTTTTTCTTTATGGATGCGGTTTACTACCGCTTTAAGTAAAGGTCTATATGCAGTGATGGCGATAGGCTTGTAAATGCTGGGGAATTTGCAGATGAATAGCCAAAAGCTACACAGTGTATGAACAGCTTGCTAGACCATAGAAAACATGAAAAAAAGGGAAAGCTGTAGGGAAATAATCGAGGTGTATAAAAATAATTACATTCTTCAAATAATCTGTTCATGCTTATAATACCAATTTACAAAACAGCAAAAAAAAAAAAAATCATAAACGCTGTTGCGTTGGGAACAGACTTGTACATGCAAATAACTTGGCCACCGCTGTTAAGCTAGCCGCACACAACTAAGTGATTGTGACTGAAATTATTTCAGAACGATGTTCTCCCACAAGTAATTATCTCTGGCATGGAATGTATGGCTCTCCTAATCCTGCTCTGGACTGAAGCAAAAAGTATCCAGAAGATTATTCGGATTGATTTTTTTGGGGGGATTTTTTTTAATACAGGAAATCTGCAGACGCTATGACAAGCAAGAAAAGAGTTTGTAAATGCAAACAGTTTGTAAATTTGACAGATTTTGTAAGGTAAACTTATATCAGAAGTGTACTCTTGACGCCGATTTAAAAAGGGCAAGTTCACCTTTACAGAAAACTCTGAAAGGTGAACTTCACTCAGGTCCCTCCCTCTATCCCCTCCCCTCCCCGGTCCCACTGACCTGAACTGCCTTAATCTCTGGTTCTAAGCCCCAGCACATCCACGTCAGAAGCCCCGGGCTTAGAAATCCTCTGAGCATTTCAATTGGTCAGCGGTATCACATGGGCTGCGCCGACCAATCAGCAGCCGCATAGCCTGCCCTGTCAGCAATGCAAAAGACACACATATTTTTAAGCCCTCGGGTCCTGACGCAGATATACTGGGGCTCAGAGCCGGAAATTGAGGTGGTACAGGTAAGCAGGACCGGCGGTGGCGAGGAGGAGGACCTGTGCAAGTTCACCTTACTCAAGGTGAACATACACTTTAAAAGGAGGCTGAAGATTGTAGATTCATTAAAATTGTGAGACAATGGATTCCTCCCCCCAATTGGTGGCAAAAAGCAAAAATGTTTGCCCCCTACAGAGCCTGCAGAAATTATTAGGCCCTGCCAGGAGTCAAACTGCTCAACAGGGAGCATGAATCGCATACTAACACATTATGAAATATTTACCGTAAAACGAAGCTCTCCAGTGGTGCGCTGTCAACGCTGACAGGGCTTCCATCTTCTCCCGGTCTTCCTTCTTGGTTTGGGGGCTTCAGCTGTTTGATTGACCGAGACGCAATGACGTCACTCCAGTGCATGCCACAACACGGCTCTCTCAATGGACAACATGCGCAGGTGACCTCACCGGCTGCTACTATAGTGAATTACTCCTAAACCATGCACATTTAGAAGATATTTACTGTATCTACAGGTAAGCCTTGATTTAAGCTTACCTGTAGGTACAAGTAAACAATGGGGACGTTGCTAACACTAACACCTGAACACAGTTTTGGAACTCCGTCATGTGTTGGTAAAACAAGCAACTACTTAGTGTATCCAAGTACTATACCTTGATTTTTTCAGGATAAATTGGGCTTTTACTTGGTGCTAAATAGTAATAGATATCTCCTGATTTTTGTTTTATTATAAGGAGAACTGTCACAAAATATAATAATAATGTCATCTCCCTTACTCTGCACTTAACTATTTAAGGACCACCGCATGTACATTTACGTCGGCAGAACTGCACCGACAGGCACATCAACGTATATATACGTTGGCGCCTTGAGGGGGTTCGGGGGTCCGATCGCCCCCCCCCCCCCCCGTACATACGGCGGTCCGGTTACCTGGCCGAGCAATCCGTGCAGAGGGGGCGGCGGCTGGCTTTTGTCCGCCCCCTCCGGATCGCTTTCAGCCAATGCGCGCGCTCCCCCTAAACACAGGAAGGAGGAAGTGATGTGGTCGCTCCCTCTGCGTTTTTTTCGACCACCGCTGAGGAGAGATCACATCACATAGTAAGTCTGCACAACAGCACACTGACACACAGACACATAGGAACATTTAACCCCCCAGATCATCCCCCCCCCACCCCCTGTCACAGTGTCACTGAATGCAGTGATTATATGTATGATCACTGCAGTTAGTGTCAGTGTGACAGGCAGTTAGTGTTAGGTCCAGGGTAGCCCCCTACCCCCCCCCTAATAAAGTTTTAACCCCTTGATCACCACCCTTGTTAACCCTTTCACTCCCTATTGCCAGCGTCACTAAGCGATCATTTTTCTGATCGCTGTATTAGTGTCGCTGTTCCCGCTAGGTAGCTATTTTTTTTTTTTATTGCGATTTTCTTTTAGTAAAGACATGTGGCTAAATAAATTTTGGCCTAAATGTTTGACTAAAATTTAGTTTGATTTTTCTTATAACAAAAAGTAAAAAATATTGTTTTTTTTCCAAAATTGTCGCTCTATTTTTGTATATAGCGCAAAAAATTAAAATCGCAGAGGCGATCAAATACCACCAAAAGAAAGCTCTATTTGTGGGAAGAAAAGGACGCCAATTTTGTTTGGGAGCCACGTCGCACAACCGTGCAATTGTCTGTTAAAGCGACGCAGTGCCGAATTGTAAAAACCCCTTGGGTCATTTACCAGCATATTGTTCCGGGTCTTAAGTGGTTAAGGACCCCTCCACGCCGATATACGTCGGCAGAATGGCATGGCTGGGCACAAGCACGTACCTGTACGTCCTCTTTAAGTGCCCAGCCGTGGGGTCGCGAGCCGCGGATCCAATCGCCGCCGGTGTTCCGCGATCGGTCACCGAAGCTAAAGAACGGGGAGAGGTGTGTGTAAACACACCTTCCCTGTTCTTCATTGTGGCAATGTCAGTGATCGTCTGTTCCCTGATATAGGGAAAGACGATCACTGATGTCACACGTTCAGCCCCACCCCCTACAGTAAGAAACACATATGAGGTCACACTTAACCTCTATAATGCCCCCTAGTGGTTAACTCCTGAACTGCAATTGACTTTTTCACAGTAATCAGTGCATTTTTATAGCACTTTTCCCTGTGAAAATGACAATGGTCCCAAAAATGTGTCAAAATTGTCCGATGTGTCCGCCATAATGTCGCAGTCATGAAAAAAAAAAAAAATTGCTGATCCCCGCCATTAGTAGTAAAAAACAAATTATTAATAAAAATGCAATAAAACTATCCCCTATTTTGTAAACACTATGGCCCAGATTCATAGAGCGATTACGCCTGTCTAACTGGTGTTAGACAGGAGCAATTTCAAATTTTGCGCGCCGTATCACTAGTTTGAATCCTCAAACCATGATACGGCGGCTTCGGGCTTCGATCCGAGAGGCTTACGTCCTCGTAAGCCTTCGGATCTACGTTGCGATATTTTTGCGGCCGCTGGGTGGAGTCCGCGTCATTTTCACCGTCGGGGTATGCAAATTAGTTTTTACGGCGATCTACGAGTGTCCCTCGCAATCGCCTACGTCATTTTTTGGCTACGTAATGTTAGAGCAGCTTTTTGCTGGTCTAACAGTGCGTAACCCATGTAAAGTATGGCCGTCGTTCCCGCGTCGAATTGAATTTTTTTTTTTTAACGTAACTCGTTCGGGAATAGGAATGTATGTAAACAACGCTACTACGACGTAACGACGTGATTTCGCGCAATGCACGGCGGGAAGTTTGCGAACAGAGCATGCGCAGTTCGATCGCCGCGGGAACGCGCCTATTTTAAATACTTCACGCCCCCTACTCGCGCAGATGGATTGCAACGGGAGAAATACACTACGCCGCCGTCGTTTACTGGACAAAATCTACCTGGATTCCACGTAGAGCCAGGTAAAAAACGGCGGCGTAGTGTATTTCTGATACTCTACGATAATCTAATTCTCTCTGAATCTGGGCCTATAAATTTTGCGCAAACCAATCGATAAAACGCTTATTGCGATTTTTTTACCAAAAATAGGTAGAAGAATACGTATCGGCCTAAACTGAGGAAAAAAATAAAGTTTTATTTATATATTTTTGGGGAGGTGATCAAATACCACCAAAAGAAAGCTCTATTTGTGGGAAAAAAAGGACGCCAATTTTGTCTGGGAGCCACATCACACAACCGCACAATTGTCAGTTAAAGAGACGCAGTCGCAAAAAAGGGCCAGGTCCTTCATAATGGTCTGGGTCTTAAGAGGTTAAAGAGTGCCCAAAAAAAAAATACAACTTCAAAACTGCACACCAGCTGTAATTGGACTACAAAACTGCCCACAATGAAGTAATAAAAAATGTTTGCAGTGCGTTGTTAGTGCTGAAAACTTTGGTTTTTATTTGATTAAAATTGTAAAAAAATTACCGTAAATAAAAATTTGGCTGTATATTTCCCACATATGCGTACAGTATATTTGTCGTTTGTACCCGTAGTAGGGCCCAGAAACAATAGTGCACATTTTGCTTCCTTTTATCCTATCCAAAAACATACGAACGCTCATAATAAAAAAAAAAAAAAAAAAAAGCTTGGCCTTTTCCCTGTACACTCCAGTTACTTCTAGGAACACAGTGAAGATATCACCCAGGTCCACTCTATGTGTAACGCATCGGCCATGTTTTTTTACAATACACAAGATGCAGTATAAAACACGGTCAATGTGGTAGTGACCAGAGTTAATAAGGAAAAAAGGCTGTGTAGGTTGAATTTAAAATTACCAAGCCTTTTTTAATCTCTTCCCACCCACGCTATAGCCAAATGACGGCTACAGCGCGGACTTCGTTTGCAGGAGGGCGTACATGGATGTCCTTCTGTGAACGAGCTCCCAGCGTGCACCCATCGGACCCAGCTGATCACAGATCAGGGTAAAGAGCCAATCATTGCGGCCCTTTGCCACGTGATCAGCTGCGTCCAATGACAGCTGATCACTCATGTCAACACAAGCTGGCTGACAGCGTGAGGAGAGAGAGAGCCGATAACCGGCTTGTTTTAAAGGGACATCGACACTCAGTACAAACAAGTGGTCACTGCCCCACCTACAACTGGTCACTGCAGCAAGGAGCATTGGAAGGGCAACACATGTAAGACAAAACCAAGGAAATTTCCAAGAATTTAAAGGGATACATGTTTTTTTAGCTTTTCTTACGTTAAAGTTGCCAATAATAAATTCAAGAGGAGCAGTGGGAGGTGGAGAATTTGAAGACGGAAGGGGCAGCACCGGCAGGGGGGGGGGGTAACTTGAGGTGAATAGCTCTGATCAGCGGCTTGTGCCCATGAGTTTATAACAGAAGAATGTGAGGAATGTCAGGTCTGCACACCACATAAACCTGGCCAGCTGGAAGCAGTGCTGTAGGACCATACGCTGTACGGACCTGGCTGCGAAAGGGTTAATGGAGAAACTTTTAATTTACAGCACACAGGATTATTTTTTGCATACCTTTGACTTTAACTGTTACGCAAAAAGCCACAAATGAAAATTTCCAAATACAGTGGAACCTTGGTTTACGAGTAACTCAGTTACGGCCAACTTTTTTTTTTTTTTTTAATCCTGACTCAGTTTGCGAGTGTTGTCTCTGGGTGTGCAGTACTGCATTTGGCCAGAGGTGCGGGTGACCCTCGGGGTCGTTCGGAAATGCTTTGTTCCAAGGTGATTCAAAGTTCAGCCAAGCTGTCTCTGAGTATTTCCGAGTCTCGACCGCCCCCCCCCCCCCTGGCCACATGCACTAGAAGCCAATGCAGAAATAATTATCTTTGTTCCATTGACTTTTATGGGGAAACTCGCTTTGATATGCGAGTGCTTTGGATTACAACCATTCTCCTAGAACAGAAATATGCTCGTAATCCAAGGTTCCACTGTATTCATAAACGCAATCGTTTTAAATTTTTAAATTTAGTAGTAATTTTGTAAGTTATGTTGTGTTTCTGTGCCAATGATTTTAGTGTACTTTTTTATTGAAAATATTGGATTTGATAAACAATTGTGCAACTATCCCAAGTCCTACAAAATCAGCATCATCATTTTTATTTTATACATAGAGGAAATGCTGCGCTATCTGGATCTTGATGCAATGACACTAAATAAAAAAAATGTGTTGACGTGCAAAGTTTTTTTTTTTTTTTTTTTTACCATAGAGTGTGTGTGTGATCACACCACCACAAACCTTATAATCTACATACAAAAAAATATATATATTTAACCGGTTAAGAACCGGCGCCTGTACATACACGTCGACAGAATGGCACCGACAGGCAAATAGATGTATATTTACATCAGTTTGAATTTGCCGCCGTGCGTACGCACGCAAGCCTGCCGCAAGCTCTGTGACCATAGACTCGATGTCTGCCGGTTTCCCGCGATAGTGTCACAGAGCTGAAGAACGAGGATATGTCAGTGTAAAGACAGCATCTCCCGTTCTGCCTAGTGACATGTCACTGATCACTGCTCCCTCTCATCGGAAGCAGTGATCAGTGACATGTCACTTGTAGCCACGCCCCCCAACAGTTAGAATCACTCCCTGGGACACACTCGACTATGCAAATGCCCTCTACCTCGGACTCCCAAAATATCAAATCACGCGTCTGCAAGTCGTTCAAAATACGGCCGCTCGAATCGTGACTGGGAAAAAACCATGGGAATCAATCTTACCTTCACTGAGATCCCTTCATCGGTTGCCAGTAAAAGACAGAATCACTTTTAAAGGCACTCTGTCTGACGCATAGGTGTGTTCAAGGAAATTAAAATGTCACAACCCCAATCGCGTTTTGCGATCCACCAACCAAAATCTACTCCAGATACCCAAAGCCAGATACAAGTCCAAAGGAGAATGAAGATTTGTATTCCAAGGACCTAGACTGTGGAACGCTCTACCAACCAGCATCCGGTTGGAGGTGAATCACCTGGCCTTTGGAAAAAAACTCAAAACCCATCTTTTCTGAGAGCAAAAGTACAGTAGGGAAAGTATACTAAGCAAGCGCCCAGAGGCGATTCATTTCGCATGTGTTGCGCTATAAAAGTTTCTCAGTCTCTCACACTTAACCCCTTTCTAGCCCTCTAGTGGTTAACCCCTTCAATGCCAGTCACATTTACACAGTAACCAGTGCATTTTTATAGCACTGATCGCTGTATAAATGTGAATGGTCCTAAAAGAGCGCCAAAAGTGTCCGGTGTGTCCATATCAGTGGGATGAATAGTGCCTCAAGGGACAGAAAAGGGCCACATCTGCCCACCCGGGTCACAGTTTGGAGACCACTGTTGTAGATGAATACCTCACTGTGAGCAAGAGGATGGCTGAATCTATTTGCGAGCAAGATATCTAGTTTGCATTCAGGTGAAATACACTGTAGGAAGTTACCTGCTAAGGAGTTCCACGCCCGCTGGAAACTTGGATACTTGTTCGGCTTGCCTATGTGTAAATAGGAACAAACAATATTAAGTATGTATAATCAGAAAGTAGGATAGCAGGTTCAGACAAACATGTTTTAGCAAGATGCATCATGCAACTGACACTTTACAAAGCCAAACACAAAATATGCCTCATACCTGCTCTGCTTTTTAATCTTCGCATCTTTAGACTTGTCACCCAAGCTCTTCAATCTGCAGAGAGGAAATGGATAGATCATAGGAATTTACAATTTAGGTGAATCAGTAAGTAATGTCAGCAGTACTAATCACAGTTTTTTCTATAGCAAACAAATAAATAAAAATACTGCTGCTCAAAAACTCTCTCGGTTTAGGCTAAAGTCACTTGGTCTCCAGCTACCAAGAGCACTGAATGTGTTTCAGGTCACGTGACAACAGAAAGCGTATTGTTTTCAAATCAGACAGACACTGTCTGGTAGATGTGTAGTAATATAAGCCGACCAGCACAAATTAGACCCCCCCCCCCCCCCCCATATGTAATGGGCTAAAATGGTCAACTTTGTATATGTGTACTTTTAGTTAATAAGTATATATAAAACAACAGGGCCTGGTCTAGCCTGACGTGAAGGTGCAGTAAAAAAAAAAATGTCAGGGGGACAGAGGATGAGCGTTGAGCAAGGCAGTGTACAATAGGGCAAAGGAAAATATCAAAAACAGATTTGTGCTAAAAAAATATACACTAAAATAATTAATAGAAAATACAAAATGCAACATAAACTAAATTCTTGCTAAATCTAAAAGATAAAACTGTATTGAGTTAACAAATAAAGCTCTGTGTGTGAATTAGGTCTTGGGGCTCATTTATTTGGGTGCTATGGCCTGTACCGTTTGAATCAGTGTTTTTTTTTTTTTTATGTGTGTGGAGCTGTGTGCACGAAGCCTATGTTTTGCCATGAGAATGCAGCGGCTGTACAAACAGAGCCCCACGTCCTGATGCGACAGGTGTGTGGGTGCAGGTGTATGGCCCTAACATAGAATGGGAGCATTTAGCATCACACATCCAATTTTCACCATATATTTCTTTCCAGCCTTTATATTTCACAACTCTGTTGGAGGGTGGTGCTTTGGTGAAATCTCAGGGGTCTAAACAGAGCCCTGGTGTCTCACTTTTGAGACCGAGGACAAGTCCAGGTTTCCTGTTCATTCACAAAGTTATCCATAGTATACACAGTTTACTACGCTTCAGTTATGAATGGGCACAGTGAGTGATGGGTAACAATCACTCACTGTGTTCATTAAGAAATGGATAGGGCCGGGAAATTACATGTCCCCAGCAGCAGCGGGCAGGAGTGGAGCGAAGGGAAGCCAGAATCACTGTCGGGGGGGAATAGAATGGTGAACATGGAGGATAATTGGGGCGTCGGGGGCAATTGCAGAACCTATGCCCTCTATGGCTCTCCCTGCAGCAGCTGAAAGTGGGCTTCTCCACCTCTCCCTCCGCCAGCTTTCACCTGCTGCAGAGAGAGAAGGCCATACAGGGGATCAGTTCTGTAATTGACCCCCCCCCCCATGCCCCAATCATCCTCCATGTGGGCACAACATCCGAGGGCGATGGGCTTTGGAGGGGGCGAAACTGAAATCGCAGCACACCCTAGCACTCTCCTAGATTTGGCCGTGCGTAACAACAAAGCTTTTAAAAACTAACACTGAATGAAAAACTAAAAAGACTTTAGTTTCCTATTTACCAGACATATATATTACTTGCAGCTGACATGAGATTTAATAAAATGAGGTCTTTGTTCTCAATGCACTGATGCAATCAATGACAATTACACTACCAATTAAAAAATTCCTGACTTGTCACTTCCTCTTATACAAAAACTAGAAACACAGCCCAACCAATTGATGTGCTTAGCTCTTGGTCAGCCAGATTTAGTATGAACAAATATCATGGGGTTGATTTACTAAAGGCAAACAGACTGAACTTGTCAAGTGCAGTTGCTTCATGGCTTAGCAAATGAGGAAAAGCTCTGACTTCCATCATCCTCCAATCGATGTCTCGCTCCTCATTGGGCAGATTGTCAGTCAAATTCTGAGACATGGGGGCAGGGCTGTGTCCCGCTGTCTGAGTCAATGGATGCAGCAGCGGGGCTCAGGAGCAAGCACACACGGGTGCCCTTACACCAGGTGTGTCCAATCTTATTTCAAAGAGGGACAGATTTGATTAAGTGAAAATGCGTGACGGCCGACCATTTTGCCCGATATCCTTTGAACCACTAATACATTGCCGAACAAGAATTCTCTTGCCTTTGTGGCTGTGTGTGGTGAAGAGATGAGCTTGGGCATGTTATTTGGAGAATATATACACACACAGGCACACAAAATATATAGCACTGATCGCTGTATAAATGACAAAGTAGTGTCAAAGGTGTCCGCCGCAATATTGCAGTCCCAAAAAAAAAAAAACGCAGATCGTCGTCATTCCTAGTAAAAAATAAAAAAAAATTATAAAGATGCCATAAAACTATCCCCTATTTTGTAGACGCTATAACGTTTGCGCAAACCAATCAATATATGCTTATTGCGATTTGCAATCGCCCTAAACTAAGGGAAAAAAAATAATTAAAAAAATGTTTGGGGATATTTATTATAGCAAAAAAAAATTTTTTTTTCAAAATTGTCGCTCATTTTTAGTTTATAGGGCAAAAAATAAAAACTACAGGATTGATCAAATACCACCAAAAGAAAGCTCTATTTGTGGGGGGGGGGGGACATAAAATGTGTTTGGGTGCAACATGGCACGATCGCGCAATTGTCAGTTGAAGCAACGTAGTGCCGAATCGCAAAAAATGGGCCTGGTCATTGGGCAGCCAATTCTTCCGGGACTGAAGAAGTGGTCAACTTCCCCCAAGCCCTGAAACATTTTATCATGTGAAGATAATTGGGCTTTACCTATTTAATGTTCAAAGTAGTATGAATAGATTGTCCACCTCTTCCTGTAGCAGGAAGAAGAGGCTTCTTTATCCTCCGGGTGCCAGGTCGCAATTGCGTCTAGAATTAGCGACCTAGCGCCTGGGAAAGGAAGCATAGGCCTGCAGAAAGCCGCAGTGGGGGAGGTGGTAAACATAGGATACCCCATCCTGTGTCTCCACCGCGCGATCGTGTTGGCCAGTAATTGAGGCCGAGGCTTTGCGCCCTTCTGCAGGCCTATTCTTCCTTCTGTAATCTGGCGCCATCTTGTGGTGGCCGTTGGCATGACAAGACAACCCAGCAATGCTAGAGAGAGCGCGCACTGCGCGCGCGTACATTTGCGGACGAGGGAGAGTGCACTGCGCACACGTACATTTGCAGACGAAGGAGAGTGCAGTGCGCGTGTGTACATTTGCGGGCGAGGGAGAGCGCACTGCGCGTGTGTACATTTGCGGGCGAGGGAGAGCGCACTGCGCGTGTGTACATTTGCGGGCGAGGGAGAGCGCACTGCGCGTGTGTACATTTGCGGGCGAGGGAGAGCGCACTGCGCGTGTGTACATTTGCGGGCGAGGGAGAGCGCACTGCGCGTGTGTACATTTGCGGGCGAGGGAGAGCGCACTGCGCGTGTGTACATTTGCGGGCGAGGGAGAGCGCACTGCGCGTGTGTACATTTGCAGACGACGGAAGCGCACTGCGCATGCATAGATTTGCGGACGAGGGAGAGCGCGCTGCGCGTGTGTACATTTGCAGACGACGGAAGCGCACTGCGCATGCATAGATTTGCTGACGAGGGAGAGCGCGCTGCGCGTACTTACATTTGCGGACGAGGGAGAGCGCGCTGCGCGTGCGTAGATTTGCAGACGAGGGAAGCGCACTGCGCATGCATAGATTTGCGGACGAGGGAAAGCGCACTGCGCGTGTACATTTGCGGATGAGGGAGAGCGCGCTGTGCGTACGTAGATTTGCGGACGAGGGAGAGCGCGCTGCGCGTACGTAGATTTGCGATCGAGGGAGAGCGCGCTGCGCGTACGTAGATTTGCGATCGAGGGAGAGCGCGCTGCGCATGCGTAGATTTGCGGACGAGGGAGAGTGCACTGCGCATGCATAGATTTGCGGACGAGGGAGAGCGCACTGCGTGTGTACATTTGCAGACGAGGGAAGCGCACTGCGCATGCATAGATTTGCAGACGAGGGAGAGCGCACTGCGTGTGTACATTTGCAGACGAGGGAGAGCGTGCTGCGCGTGCGTAGATTTGCAGACGAGGGAAGCGCACTGCGCATGCATGGATTTGCAGACGAGGGAGAGCGCACTGCGTGTGTACATTTGCAGACGAGGGAGAGCGCACTGCGTGTGTACATTTGCAGACGAGGGAGAGCGCACTGCGTGTGTACATTTGCAGACGAGGGAGAGCGCACTGCGTGTGTACATTTGCAGACGAGGGAGAGCGCACTGCGTGTGTACATTTGCAGACGAGGGAGAGCGCTCTGCGCACGTGTAGATTTGTGGATAAGCGATACATCAGTTCCATACTGAATCGTGTGACGATGGAGGCGCACACAATGTCCTCTCATACAGGATTGCTCCAATCACTGACTTTTTCAGTCAGGCTTAACGGAAACCATGGCTGGTCTACAGATATGTCATTGAAGGAAGTTGCATTCCTTCACATGTCTCAATGATGTGTAAACTAGCAGGGCTCCTTGATTGTACTGCAAAGTTTACCATAAAGATGCAGCAACATGGAAAACTTCCCACTGAGAGAAGCCAGCAAGCTCCTGTTTTCTCCCACACAGCCCCCCACACATACACCAGAATGTCTGACTGGGGAGAGCCACCCTGACAAATCATTGACTGAGCATGCAGGTGACCAGAGGAAGCACATATATAAACACATGGAGTCCTGCCATGCAGAGTACAGTGCTGAATACAGGACACGCCTTTACCCGCTAGTGAAGTCTTGCTGGACAGTGAGTAGCCGCTCCCGAAGGTTCTCAAACATCCTGAGCTCAGCTCTCCTCTCTCTGTATCTCTCAATGTGTACACTGCACCATGTCCTCCTTCCTCATAGCATCACAGTCACGAGCTGAGAGGCGAGGCCAGGCCCGCCCAAAGGAGACATCCCCGCATCCCTTTAGATGGGATCTGAGCTTAGGTGATATGTACATGACCGTTATTGATTAGTAATACAATTGGAGCCCTTCCAGAACAAGAAAGGGTGAGGATATTACAAAAAAGGTTGATGTGGAGGAGACCAGAGTGTGACAGTGTGTGTATACTTACCAAAATAAAACCAAAATAACATATGGTGTCAAATGGTAATAAACAGTGAAAAGTAAATGGAGAAAAATAATCACTTACAGGTAGATTGGAGCATCTTTAATCTGGAGTAACGTTTCTCATTTACGTTACTCTGGCGAAATGTTAGGAGCAAGTGCTGTTATTCATGAAGCACTTGCTCCTAAAGTTGCGGCAGCGTATCGAAAATGAGCCGGCGGAATTCAAATTGGGCGGGTACGGGGCGTGTATTATTTAAACTAAGCGCGATCCCGCTGGGGAAAGTACTGCGCATGCGTCGACTGTCAATGCTTTCCAGTGCGCATGCTCCAAATTCTGTCAGTGAACGTCAATGACGTCAAATCCCCATTCATGGACGTTTTACGCAAGCGACGCAAATTTTATTTTTTTCGACGCGATGACGACGGCTATACTTAACATAGGATATTCCAACAGGGGGCTGCTTTATCTTTACGCCGCGTATCTCTTACGGAAACGTCGGAAAAGTCACTGCGTCGCGCCCGAATACGATCGTGAATTGCCGATTCCCGCTGATTAACATATTTTTTCGACGTTAATCAGCGGGAACGCCCCCGGCGCCATTTTTAAATTAAAGTTGCGATGTGATGGCGAAATTCAATTACACCGCTCGCATCGGAACTCCAACCCGGCGTTTCTTGTTTTCTGGTTACAGAAAACAAAAACGCCGGCTTAAAGTGACAGTTAGGCTGGAGTATCACTGATACTCCAGCCTAACTCTACCTGAATCTGGCCCTTAGAAGTGAAAAGTGCCTGAAAAATAGTCACTTAAAAATGAACAGTGCCTGGAACAAGTGACAATACAGAAAATAAACCAATGTGAATATAAAAGGTCCACTATAGTGAAAACATATATATAAAATAGATGTCTATCTTCAAGTGACCAGTATTCCAATGATGGTGGTCTTAGGAGTGGTCCGTAAAGGACCCAGAACTCGTGCTTAAAGGGGTTGTAAAGACAAAAATATTTTCCTCTTAAATTAAAGTCTGCCAGTAGCTGATAAAGTAAAAAGTAATGTTTTGCATTATAACTAGTTCGATACCTGTTGAAATCTAGCTGTTTTATTCACCTCCATCACTCCTGAATCGTTATTCTCACTGACTTCCAGGTTTGCGGTGCGCATTCATTCTTGCTACATCACGGCCTAATGGGAACTACAGTTCCCATTAGGCTTAGCCTCCATGCCTGTGGGGGATAAGAGAGCATCTTCACGCAGGGTTGTGGTCATAGGGAAGGGGTGCGCACATTCTGCTTTCCACCATGCAAAACGGCTCAGGTGCTGGTGGAAAGCAAGAAGAGGAGAGACAGGAAATGGCCTTTTTTAAACCTGGATTACTGTATTTTGGAGGTCAAAAGTAAAAACGAGGCAAGTGATATTTAAATGCTCTAGCTTACAGCAATCAATTGATCTAATAAAAAACGAACCTTTAGTGTTCCTTTAATTAGATGACAATAGGCATAAATGGATCTCTAGTGGGTCAACCCCGAACTTTCATTCTCTCCTCCTTCTTTTCCAACTCTGTGTCTTGGGATCACAGCATGAATACTCAAAAAACGGTATTAGCTGAGGGGGCTGTACCCGTTTGTGGGAGGTTTCCATATAATTATGGGTGGACTCTCAAGAAGTGGGCATGGCATGGGCAGGATGTATCACAGGTGTGCCATTGACAGGGGTGGCAGTGAGAAATGGGAGAAACATGTTGGTAAGTATGCATGTGCAAAAAAGGAGTGCAGATGGTATGATAGTGGGTAATAGTATGTGTGCCAACGTATGTGTGGAAGGTATGACAGTGGGAAGTATGTGTACGAGAGGAGTGTGGAGGGTATGACAGTGGGCAGTATGTGTGCGAGAGGAGTGTGGAGGGTATGACAGTGGGCAGTATGTGTGCGAGAGGAGTGTGGAGGGTATGACAGTGGGCAGTATGTGTGCGAGAGGAGTGTGGAGGGTATGACAGTGGGCAATATGTGTACAAAAGGAGTGTGGAAGGTATGACAGTGGGAAGTATGTGTGCGAGATGAGTGTGGAGGGTATGACAGTGGGCAATATGTGTACAAAAGGAGTGTGGAAGGTATGACAGTGGGAAGTATGTGTGCGAGATGAGTGTGGAGAGTATGATATTGAGAAGTATGTGTAGGAGAGGAGTGTTGAGGGTATGACAGTGGGAAGTATATGTGCGAGTGGAGTGTGGAAGGTATGACAGTGGAAAGTATGTGTGTGAGAGGAGTGTGGAGGGTATGACAGTGTGCAGTATGTGTAGGAGTAGAGTGTGGAGGGTATGGCAGTGGGCAGTATGTGCAGGAGAGGAGTATGGAGGGTATGGCAGTGGGAAGTATGTTTAGGAGAGGAGTGTGGACGGTATGGCAGTGGGAAGTATGTGTAGGAGAGGAGTATGGAGGGTATGGCAGTGGGAAGTATGTGTAGGAGAGGAGTATGAAGGGTATGACAGTGGGAAGTATGTGTAGGAGAGGAGTGCAGAAGGTATGACAGTGGGCACCATGTGCAGGAAATGAGTATGGAGGATATTACAGATGGAAGTGTGTGCAGGAGAGGAGACCTAACCCTAGCGCTTTCCTGCTTTAAAGTGATTGTAAAGTCTTGTTTTTCTTTTAGTTAAAAATAACAAACATGTCACACTTACCTGCCATGTGTAGTGGATTTGCACAGAGCAGCCCAGATCCTCCATTTCTTGGGTCCCTCTTCTGTGCTCCTGGCCCCTCCCTCCGGTTCAGTTCCCACACAGCAAGCAGCTTGCTATAGGGGCAGCCGAGCCACAGCTCCCTGTGTCCTTTCAGACTGGCCCCGCCCCACCCCCTTTCTCTCCTCATTGGCTGACTGACTTTGATTGGCAGCACTGGGAGTCAATGGCGCCTTGCTGCTGTCTCAGCCAATGAGGAGGGGAGTCCCAGGCAGCCGAGACACTGCTGCAACATCGCTGGATCTAGAAGCACCTCAGTTAAGTATTAGGGAGGCTGTTGCACACAGAAGAATTTTTATCTTAATGCAAAGAAACTTCTGCCTTTATACGTCTCTCCTGGTGGGAGTTGGAAGGGGGGAATGATTGCAGAGAGCAAGAGGTCAAGGACCAGCATTAGTGCTGATATCATCTTGGAAGATCCGTGTGTGCCTACGGACCTAACTTGAATGGGAGTGAGAGGGGTGTGGGGGGCAGTAAGACGCAGGGATCTGAGCCAACAAGTTATTGAGGTGGTGGGGGCATCATTGTTCTGTCCACCAGACTTATATTCTGATTACCTGTATCTGAATTGTTGAAATAACATTTAAGGTTTGTAATTTACATAAGACAATTAAATGTGGAGGGTAGAATTCACAAAGCATTACGGCGGCGTATCTCCAGATACGCCGCCGTAATTTCAAATTCCCGCCGGCGTATCTTTGTTTTGTATTCACAAAACAAGATACGCCGGAATTACGCTAAGATACGACTGGCGTAATGTTATTACACTGTCGTATCTTAGTTGCATACTTACGCTGGACGCTAGGGGCGCTTCCGTTGTGTGTCCGCCGATTCACGAACGTACGTACGGCCGGCGCAGTGTTTTTACGTCGTTTGCGTAAGCGTCGGTCCGGCATAAAGTTACCCCTGCTGTATAGAGGTGTACGTAATGTTAAGTATGGACGTCGGGCCAGCGTCAAATTTTCCGTCGTTCACGTCGTTTGCGTAAACCATTTGCGAATTGGGATTTGCGTAGGTTACGTTCACGTCGTTTTCATTGATGTTTTGCAACGTGATTTCGCGCATGCGCACTGGGATATGTCCACGGACGGCGCATGCGCTGTTCTAAAAAAACGTCAAATACGCTTACACTACGCCGCCGTAAGTTACAGCGGAAAGTGTTAGTGGATAAGGATACGCCGCTGTAACTTACAGCGGCGTAGTGTAACTGGGATAGGCTACGCCAGCACCAGCCCTTTGTGGATCTGGCCCTGAGTGTTCTTTTTTGGTATCGCTTCAGTTCTGTTATTTGATTCGCTGTGTGTGTAGTCAAGGAAGGGGAGTCACCCACCCCTGCGTGAATGGGGTAGCGCTACACGTGGGGTTCGTCCGGGATTCGGCTGTTACCTATAGCAACGAACTGTGATTACTTTATTAGAGAGAGCAGAAATATTGTGTATTGAACTGTGCAGTAACGAGGGAGTTAACCTCGAGTAACTAGGCCTGGGCGTACGTGCGGTGAAGCACGCGTCTGAAACGTGCCCGGGCAAGTCCTTCAAGTGGGGGGAGTCACCCACCCCTGCTTGAGACATAACATAACGTTTTGCGCCAAAGTGAGGAAGATAACGCTCATCTTCACGCCAAACCTCCAGTTGCCGTGCGCCAGAGAGAGAGAATTACCACGTGCGAGATGTCCCTTCCTGCTTTTCTCAGCGATTGAGGCCACCCG
Source organism: Rana kukunoris (assembly GCA_029574335.1). Lineage (NCBI taxonomy): Eukaryota > Metazoa > Chordata > Amphibia > Anura > Ranidae > Rana > Rana kukunoris. The sequence continues at coordinate 177,220 of JAJQKJ010001479.1, forward strand.
TGACTTCACCGGGGACCTCCACCATGTTTGCCCCTCACTGATACGAGGATCCGGATGTCTACAGAAGGACAGTTCGTGCTGTTCCCCAGCGGAGGATCGGAGGGCCTTGGACTGACCTGCCCTCGGTGTACGGAGCTGGCCGTACGTGTGCTGCCCTTTGCCCGGTGCCACAGATGCCGGGCCTACCTTTTCACAGTGAAGCCACCCGCTGAAGCTCCTCGGGAGTATCGGGTGAACTGGATCTCCGGGACTGTTACCGCGGAGGAGGAAACTACCTGGCCGGAACCCTCTCCGTCGGTGGAAATCGTTAAGCCAGAGGCTGTTGACCCGGAGATCATCACCGTCTCGTCCTCTCGGACCGCTGCCTCACCATCCCACTCACCGGAGGTAAGCAAACTCGACGAGACGGGCCAAAAAGACTCTATGTCCTGTGTGACAAATACACAGGCCGAAGCCATACCGCAGACCACCACAGTTTCTGCGGTCTCCGTGTGGCGTGCTACGGCTGAAGAGGGCCCTACTCAGGTCTCCCGCAGCCGCGTTAAATATCCATCTGCAAGATGTAGGTGTCGGAAACCAAATGTAGTGGGCTATGCAGGCATACACACTCCTGGAAGTGTGAGACAATGAAGGTTTTGCTGAAGATTGTAGCTCCTAGGCCCTGTTCACAATTTAGGGCGTGTTTTTGCCTCTCCCAGTCCCAGAACATCTAGCAAAGTGACCTACAATAGATAATATGGACAGCGAACAGAGCTGTTCACATTTAAAAAAACATGTAGCGTTTGCATTGCTTCACATCGCTGTGCAACAAGCTTGTCAACGCCTTCCATTCAAGTCTATGGTAAGATGCTTTTAACCACTTCAGCCTCAGAGGATTTGGCTGCCCAAAGACCGGGCCATTGTTTGTGATTTGGCACTGCGTCGCTTTAACTGACAATGGGCCAGATTCACAGAGCGATTACGCCGGCGTCACAGGAAATGCGCGGCGTAAGTCTAAATTTGCGCATTGCGTTTCGATGCGCCGCATCCCCAAAACGAGATAAGCAAGAAACCTACTTTTTTTGACCCGCGTAATTTCGATAGACAGGGGCATCCGTCCGTGCAAAACTGCGTTAGACACACCATTGATTTGCTATTCAAATATGCCAATTGAGGGAGTTACGGGGATCCACAAAAGAACGTTGGTGCAGCGCAGGCTACGCGCTGTGCGCAACAGCTGCACGTTCTGTCTAAAATTAGACCATATAAAAGGTGGTATAAAATTAAACAATTCGTCTACATGTCAGCTAAAGCAACACTGTTAGTGAGGAGCTGAACATCTGTATGCCAACATGCCAGTGGCATCCATACTCATAGCTATACTACTGACTTTAGATGAGCAAAGAAGGATGGAGGAGGGCACGGAGGAGGGCACGGAGGAGGGCACGGGAGAGATTTTTTTTTTTTCCCCAAAAAAATTTCTTTGCTTTTATAAACATTTTTACAAAAAAAAGACATACATATATACATCAATACATAACATACATACAAATTACAAACACGGTCTCACTATCTTTCAATAGCCGTTTAAAACCTTGATGGATATAATAATCTAATCTGATACAAGCCCCTTACTCTTCACTTGATATATCACACACGCATAGACATCTTTGGCATGAGTGATTCTGAGGTGTCTCGCATCTTCAGATTCACCCCTCATGCCATTCTGGAATTTACCACAACCCTGCAGGAGTCCAACACCAGCCCAACACATGACACCACCCATGACACCCATGACAGCTACATATACAATCCTAGCCCCGGCCCATCCCCACAGATTTCGGACAGAACATGTACATGTATGAACATGTATGGGGACAGCTGGCTGGTTGGTGAGTGACATGGGTGGCAGGCATGACTGTCCCCCCCCATGATGCTGAAATCACAAGGGGCACATGCACTACTAACATCCTCCTGTCTTATCCCTTCAGGGTGACTCTGCATATGCACTGGGACCCCATCTCATGACTCCTATACGGAACCCCCCATGGTACCCTGTTATATTCCCCAAACTTTGTATGCCAGATCATTGGTGCATGTTGCATGCTGCACAACTTCGCAGTAAGAAAGGGTCTGCAGGAGCCAGCTCACATTAGGCATCTTTGCACGTTAAACACACACATTAATCATGGCACAATGAGAATGCATGCATGCACACCACTGTGGTCCCTAGCACAGACACATCACATCCTCATCACATTGGATTGCCACAAGCCCACCATGCAGGACTTGTGAGCAGCAACGCCATGCCACGGCTCCAATTATGTCACTGTACATTCATACACCATTCACACGGACCTGGGGATCACTTCTCCACCACAAATGAGGGTGACACCCCTTTTCCGGCAGGAATGTCACCCCCACATTCCAAAATCATTCACAAACAGAACCCAAAAAAAAAAAAAATGGCCAGCAAAAATAAAAAATGCCCAGCAAAAATAAAATTAAAAAAAAAAAAACAACAAAGAAAACACATAAAAGACAAAAATCACTCTGCAAAACAGTCCCCAAATATCTCAAAGACACGTCACAAACAAACAAACAAACGCTAATAAACAACAGAACAAAAGCACCTTGCTGTATAGGAAGTGATACAAAGGGATGTACTTTTGCAAAGGAAGTGCGTTTGTGTCTGTCTATTTATGCTGTCTGGTAGTTCACTAAGTTGCCCGGGTCCACTTCCAATTTCACTGATTGCGCCGTTCCCGAGTTGTGAGCATGCGCACAGAGGTGCTGACCATGGTCTGCTTCATGTGCGCATGCGCGAGCCGGCCGGCCCTTCATTTGCATGGGGTCACGGCTCATTTCAATGTAACATGCCCACGTCCTTCCCAATTTGAATTACTCCGCCTTGCGCCTCTGAAATTATGTTGCACAGGCGCTAATTTCTGCGCAAATCAAATGAGAATACGGTGATTGCACCGCTACATTGCGGCAGTCTAACGTAAAGGAGGTGCGCTACGCCAGTCAAAAAATGCGCCGATGTACGTGAATCTGGCGCAATATGTTTTACTTTTTGCTATAATAAATATCCCAATTTAAAAATATATATATATATTTTTTCTCAGTTTTGGCCGATATGTATTCTTCTACATATTTTTGGTAAAAACCAATAAGCGTTTATTGATTGTTTTTTGCAAAAGTTATAGCGCCCACAAAATAGGGGAGTTATGACATTTTTTATTTTTTACTAGTAATGACGGCGATCTGCGATTTTTGTCAGGACTGCGATATTGCGGCGGACAGTTCGGACACTTTTGACACTATTTTGGGACCATTCACACTTATACAGCGAATAGTGCTATAACAATGCACCGATTAGTGTATAAATGTGACTGGCAGGGAATGGGTTAACACTAGGGGCGATTGAGGGGTTAATGTGTTCCCTAGGGAGTGATTCTTACTGTGGGGGAGGGGACTCACAAGGGGAGGAGACCGATTGGTGTCCCTATGTACAAGGGACACACCATCGGTCTCCTCTCCCTGACAGGACGTGGATCTCTGTGTTTACACACAGAGATCCACGACCCTGGCTCTGTCACGAGGAATCACGGGTGCCCGGGGGACATCACACCCGCCTGAAACGCGCATTGGGTCCCCAGTGATGCGGCGTGCACGCGCTCTATACTGCGGGAATCCCATGACATCAAATGACGGTTAAACCTCTATTTTTTTTTTTCCTGCCACTGCTTCCTCCTTTTATACTGATTTTACATCAGACTAGGAGGGATAACTGCAGAGGAAAGAGGTACAAAGGGAATAGAATACAAAAGAGGGATCATCTCTCCAAATGAAGGACAATTGTAAAGGTATACAAGCCTGATGTGTGAACTTCCCACAGCTCCCTGAGGCGCCGTACACACGGCAGAGAACCTCGACGGGCAGAACACATCGTTCCGCCCGTCGAGGTTCTCTCCCGGCCGTCGGATTCGGCGACCCGCCCGTCGGGAATGGCAACCAGCCATTCTTCCAGGCGGGCCGTCGAGGAAATAGAGAGCGTGCTCTCTATTTCGGCTCGACGGGCTTCCCGACGGGAAGCTCGCTGAGACCGTACACACGGCCGAGGTCCTCGCTGGAATGTGCATTCCAGCGAGGTTCTCGCTGATTTTCAGCGAGAACCTCGGCCGTGTGTACGGGGCCTAAGACCTGGATCACACCTATGCATTTTTTGGTGTGTTTTCAGTTTTGCAGAAACACACTACAGGCCGTTTAACATGGTTTTCTATGGATGTAGTTCAGGGTTTGACAAATTTGCTTGTAATCTAGGAGCCAGCTAAACAAGTTAGGAGCCAGAAAACGCGCCCCATCCTGCCAAGCTCACGCACAGAAGCGAACACATATGTGAGTAGCGCCCATATATGTTGCTAGGATGGCAGTGCATGCTGTAGTTCCATAGATAACACTAGGGTAGCAGTGCATGCTTGTAATGCCATATATGTTGCGAGGCTGGCAGTGCTTGCTGGGACTTGTAGTGCCATATATGTTGCTAGGATGGCAGTGCTTAAGCCTTGCCTTGGGGGGGGGGCTCCCTCTCGGCGAACTCCCGGCATGTGTCCCGCAGCATGCAGTGTGAATCAGGCAGCTCGGCGCTCTGTTAGATGGTGTGCAGGCAGCGGGAAGCTTTGGGGACATAAAACACAGAGGTCAGCCGGTCAGCACAAGGTCACCATATTCATTCCTTGCTCACCTGAATGAAGAGGCCGCCAAGCGTGGCACACAGCCGTCAACCCACGGTACATGTGAGTATATTCGCCAGCACACCGAGGATCGTTAAAAAAAACCGTTTTATTGCAGAGAAACGATCACAGAAACAGCAACGTTACGAAGTCGCATAGGACCTCTTCGTCTTGCCTGACAAAGAGGTCCTGTGCGACTTTCGAAACGTTGCTGTTTCTGTGATCGTTTCTCTGCAATAAAACATTTTTGGACTTTTTTTAACGATCTTCGGTGTGCTGGCGAATATACTCACATGATTACTTTTCCAGTTCCCCGCTGGTGATCGCTTCAGCACCCTCTTCTCTTATTGGCTGCTCTCCAGGAAGGTGTGCAATTGGAATATTTTGAGAACCCACGGTACATGTCTGCTACACTCTAAGCGTACACAGGGAGGACGGCTACTTCGGATGACGTCAGCTTCCCACTGCCTGCACACTGTCTACCAGAGCGCCGAGTTGCCTGATACACACTGCGGGACACATGCCGGGAGTTCGCCGAGAGGAAGCTGCAACCTATTGCCGCTCAGCTGTTTTCAAAGGCGGCCGCCTACCTCAGACATCTGCTTTAGTGTATATCCTCCCCAGCGTTTTTTCTCAATCAGTATTACTCTGGGTTTCCTCCCATCGTGTCAGCCGCTGCTTTGCCGCTCTTTTCCTGCTCCATCCCCGGTGCCACTGCTAATCACGTTCCTGGCCAAGACCCCGCAACCCGCCCTTTAGCAGAAGCACCTGTCACTGATCAAAGCCCAGACGCCAGGGTGAAATTTCTAGTCGCAATGGCGACCTGGCGCCTGGGATTTGTCGAGCCCTTATGTAGTTCACATCTGTGCAATTTTATGGAAAGCGCCAGAACTTTTTTGTATGCAAGTATACACGGTTATACTTAAAATCTGGCCTGTTAGTGGGTCCTGTGGACAGGAGTTGAGAACCACTGCTCTTTAGGCTGGCTTTATGAATAGCTGTGACAGAGGTGATAAATATCATGTTAGAAGCCAAACTCTGGACTCTATACACCCCCCAAAAATGGTCTCCTTTTTTGTGGCCCTTATTGGTCCTCAATCTTCTTCTCTACTATGAGCTGTACAGGCAAAACCTTGATGTCTTCAATGCTGCACCAGGACAGGGTGAATAATGCACACTGTGGTGGCACTACCTCAGTGGGCAGGGCCATGACACTCTATATTGATGGTTTATCAAGTGTAAAAATAGGAAAAAAAAACAGCTAAATTTAATTTTAGAGCACAAAACCATAATATATTACCCATTTTTTTTCTTCATAAAATATAAAAGATGAGGTTGTGCTGAGTAAATAGATAACTAATCCTGCTTTCACACTGCAGCCGCAGCCACGTTGGCAGTAATGCGCCGCTCGGTTTTTGTGACACTTTACCGTCATTTTAGCTGTGTTTTTTGGCCACTAGCGGGGTGCTTTTAACCCCTGCTAGCATCTGGAGAAAGGGGTTAAAAGCGCCTGTTTTGCACCTGCGGCTGCGCTTTGGTATCGCTGCCCATTCATTACAATGGGCAGAGGCGGTTTAGGAGCGCTGTACACATCGCTCCCAAACCAACGCAAAGATGCTGCTTGCAGGACTTTTTTTACCGTCCTGCAAGCGCACCACCCCAGTGTGAAAAGCGATATTATTAGCACTAAAACTCCTGAAAACTGCCCTCAGTGTGAAAGGGGTCTAACATGTCAAGCCACAAAATTGTGTGCACCTGGGAAATGGCAATAAACTTTGGTGCCCAATTTATTTCCATGGGCAACATTTTAAAAGCCTCTATAGGTCATCAGCTTAGAGTTATCTCTGAATTATGGCTCTAGAATTATTGCTCTCACTCTGGTTTGCATGATTATAAGCAAGATATGTAGCACAATCAACATTTTCATATGTAGGGGCCCTGGCACGTGTGTTTATGTTAGTGTGGGGGTGGACTCAAAATTTTAGGGGGCAGTTTAAGTGCTTATGTGTAACACATTGCTTCCGGGATCTTACCAGGTAGGGGAGATCAGCGAATGGACATTCACTCATCCCCCTCGCTGCTACCTGGCCGCACCCTAATTCTAGTCCCAGATTTTCAGGAGAAACAGGCGAGCACAAAAAACAAGAAACATGTGTGGGGGGGGGGGGGCAATTGTACCGGGGTTCCATGGAAGTAATCGTAGATTTAAATTATCAGTAGAACAGGCATTATAGGGACATCTTCCAGTAGGGACACTTGTTTAGGGGACAACTGTCTAAGGATTTCTTTGAAGACATCTCCTTTTACTTCCATCTATGTCTGTCAGAAATAAAGAGTTTAAACATTACCTACTATATCTAAATAACATTTTTTTAAATTACATTTCTTTCAAGTCTATGTGCATCGTGACGCACTGCCGTGAGGTAATAGGCGGTGTGGTGAGCTGTGCTGCGTAAAAATACTTGCACATTGAGATCTATGCAAATCAGCACAGATCAAAAGATATGGTGTGAGCAAGCCTTTAGCTTTACATATACTTTAAATCAGCAAGTGTCAGTCAGTAAATGGGTTTTTTAAAAAGTCAGGATAGAACTTTGTGAAAAAGAGTGATCCAGCACCTCATTCCAATATAAAAAATTGACTATGCACATCTAAAGGGTTTCTGGGGATGTCTAATTTCACAGAACACAGGAACACAAGCACTCTAGTGCCCCTGCTGGCTGTCACAGCAAACAGTTCCCGGAAAATGCTGTGCTAGTAAATGGCACAACATCAATACTACCACTCCACCACTTGAGGGCAGCAAGAACATGAGAAATGTGAATACATACACCTAATAGCATGTGTTTATAAGTGTGGTAGGAAAACCTATCCAAGCACAGGCTAAGCTCAGTGCCCTGTACAGCAGTTTCTACTAGAGCACGGGTATTGAATTAAAAATGTTTTCCAGCAGAGGTCCAAATCGCATTTTGTGCTATGACTGCTGTGCCTGCTTTTTCTGCTGGAAAAAGGTCATTGCACCTTTTTAAAAATGCAGCCACATGGAAACTGCATTTGTACCATGCAATTTCAATGTGTGGGAAACCGTACCTTGTATTTCAGTGCATTTAAGAGTCAATGGTACCACTGCCCCTTTCATATCCGCCCCGCATCGCTTTCTCCCTCCACATCACCCCCTCCCCCCCATACACACACACACCACTGCCCCCTTCACATATCACCCCCACAGCACTTGCCCCTTCATATATCACCCCCACAGCACTGCCCCCTTCATTTATTACAACCAAAGCACTTCCCCTTCATATCCCCCTACAGTATTGCTCCCCTTTACATCCCCCCCCCCCCCACACACACACAAAGCACTGCCCCCTGTACCCTCGCTCCCCATCCTTTACAGTTCCATGTCCTTTCCTCCCTTCACTCTCCTACCTTTCACAGAGCGGCGGGGCAATCCTGAAGTGAAGGCAGGGGCACAGCAGCACTGGATGGGGTGCAGAAGCTGCTGGGTAACTTTTCATATTAGCAAGCTGGCGATTGGCTGCTAGGACCGCCTCCTAGCAGCCAATCACCCCCTGGTTAACGTGAAAAGTTAATTCAGGTGTTTAGCAGCTGTCTCTCTACCTGCAATTCTGGTTCCGCCCCCCAGTCCAGGATTGTCCCGCCTCCTGCCGTCTGCTCTGCTAATGACAGTGGCGGAGGCTGGAGACAAAAGCGGCAGCTAAATGGCGGTCCAGATAGAGCAGTAGCTCAGGCCAGATGTGGACCGCGGGCTGCCATTTAGTGATGCCCGTACTAGAGTGAGGAACCCGGGGATATTGCTAAAGTTGTGAAAGACCTCAACCCGATAGAACACCTTTGGGATGAATTAGAGTGGAGACTGTAAGCCAGGCCTTCTCGTCCAACATTAGTGCCTGACCTCGCAAATGCACTTATGGAAGAATGGTCAAACATTCCCATAGACACACTCCTAAACCTTGTGGAAAGCCTTCCCAGAAAAGTTGAAGCTGTTATAGCTGCAAAGGGTGGGCCAACTCAATATTGAACCCTGGGATACCATTGAAGTTCATATGCGTGTAAAGGCATGCGCCCCAATACTTTTGAAAATATAGGGCCAGATTCTCATATATATTCGGCGGCGTAGCGTAAGCCATTTACACTACGCCGCCGCTGCGTACTAGAGCAAGTGCTTTATTCTCAAAGCACTTGCTCCGTAGTTTGCGTTGGCGTCTCGTAAATCGCCAAGCGTAAACCCGCGCAATTCAAATGGGGCGGCTTGTATTTAAATTAAGCGCGCCCCCGCGTCGAACGAACTGCGCATGCGCCGGCCGGGGAAAAAGCCCAGTGCGCATGCTCCAAAGGACGTCACATTTTCTCAATGTAAACGACGTAATCGCAGCGTACGCCAGCCCCATTGAGAATCGACGTACGGAAACGACGTAAACGACGCACAACACGACGCGGTCCCGAGGCCATACTTAACATGGCATCCGACGGGACACGACGGCATCCGACGGGACCTCGTAAGGTTACTCCACATAGAAGCTGGGGTAACCTTACGCGAACGAAAACGACGTACGCGACGACGGGTCGGCGTAAAAGCGATCGAGAATCGGCGTACTACTTCATTTGCATATGCAAATGAAAAAACAACGTAAAGGCCACCTAGTGGCCGGAGTTGTCATTACACCTACGATCCGAAAGTGTGATGCTTTTACACTTGTCGGATGTAGAAGCGTATCTATGCAAAAGTGATGCTAAGCATCACGCGCATAGATACGAGGACAAAAAAAAGGTGTTACGACGGGGTATCTGAGATACTCCGTCGTAACGCCTCTGAGAATCTGGCCCATAGTGTATATTTTCTCCAGTTCTTCCAGAAAAGCACTATATGTATCAGCAACTCAGCACATGGATATTGGAATTTCTCACTAGTGAAGATAATTGTATCCAATATATTATAAGACACATATAAAGTGAAAGGACACTACAGACTGAAAGCACTGGAGAAAATATACATTTATGAACCAACTTCTTTGATTCTAAACTTTTTATTTGCACAGAGACATTTTCCACTGTTAATTATTGCATTAGTAGTTTGTTTGGCAATTGCAATTCATTTTTTTTTTTGTGTATGGTTGCATACAAGATATTGGAGCACACGATTGCAATGTGTATGGCCTCGTACACACGATCAAATCTGTCTGCTGGAAACGGTCTGCTAGACCGTCCCAGCAGACAGATTTGATCGTGTGTACGGGCGAGCCGACGGATTTGGCCACCCGACAGATTTCAAAGCATGCTTTGAAATCTATCGGGTGGGAATCCGTCCGCCCGACATGTCTGCTGGTTAGTACACTTACCAGCAGACATGTCGTCTCGCACCGGCGCCGAATGGATTCGGCACATGCGCGGAAGTGTTTTACTTCCTGGTGCGGTGACGTGGCGGCATCAACGTCACCGCTACGTCACCGACACGTCAGCGCGCCGTCTGCTGGCGGGGATTTTTGGTTTGCTCGACCGATTTGAACAAATAGATTGCCTCGTGTGTACGAGGCCTATGGAGACACAATAGGTGTTATTTACTAAAGGCAAATCCACTTTGCACTACAAGTGCACTGCAAGTGAACTTGGAAGTACAGTCACTATAGACCTCAGGGGGACACGCAGGGAAAATAAAAACCAGCATTTTAGCTTGCACGTGATTGGATGATAAAATCAGCAGTGCTTCCCCTCAGATCTACAGCGACTGCACTTACAAGTGCACTTTCAAGTGCACATTCAAGTGCACTTGTAGTGCACTGCAAAGTGGATTTTCCTTTAGTAAATAACCCCCAATGCTTTGCACCTAAGGATTGATACTAGGGCTGTGCAAATTAACTTTTAATTAATCGATTAATCTTTAATTTTTTTGATCGATCAAAATCCTTTTGATCGATTAAAATTCTTTTGATTGGTACTCGCCTCTCCGCCAGCTTCTGGGCCTTCAGGGAGTTCCGTCGGAGATCCGGTAACGTCACGGACACCGGCGGGGCTTGCTGTGTCCATCTGAAGGGCTCCTTTGCTGTACCTTCATATCTGCATGCTGGCGGGACCTTACTATCTGCCACACGCAAGGGCTGTTACACTTCCCTCTATCACTTCCCTCCATCAACCTGTGATTCTACAGCCATCCACTGGGAGTTGTGATAGTTCCCTTCACGGGACATCTACATGCCGACGGACTGATGTTAACCTCTCCTCCTCTGGATTCAGCAGTGGTATCGTTGTACACATGTTTATACCAGTATCATACTTAGCTACATGTTTTCATGACTGCTTTTGGTACCGTTTGGTATTACTCGCACCATTTTTACAGTTTATGTAGCTACATCGATTTCATCTCCAGTGCAATATTTATTTGGTTACCTACTTGAAGACTATAAAAGTTTTAATGCTATTTTCATCGAGCGCTGCCTATGTGTGTTTTTTGTATCCTGCTTTCCATTTTTCCAGTGGTTGGGAGCTGCACTGGGAATCAGCCTGCAAGGAGATCAGCTAAAAGTAGTTGGATCTGTATGTGCGTTATAATTTATCGAAATTAGTTGATTAATCGATAAAAAAAAATAAAAAAAACGATTATTGAACACAAAAATGTTGATCAGTAACAGCCCTAATTGATACACATGTATGCATTATCATGCTATAGGAGGTACAGTATAGTGGCTAATGCAGGGGTGTCCAAACTTTTTTCAAAGAGGGCCAGATTTGATGAAGTGAACATGCCTGACATTCTTTGAACCATTAAAATTAAAGGGTCACTAAAGGATTTTTTTTTACCCTAATGCAGTCCTGGTTTCATGTCCTCGTTGTTTGTTTTTGCTGTAATCCTTCTCTGTTCTGCACACTTCCTGGTTGTCTGTTTCCTTATGAAAAAAGTACTGGGAGCTTCTCTCTGTGGTCTCTAATCAAGAAGGTGTAATACTGTACTATACTGTAGTACTTAAAAAAAAAACAGTGCCCTGTATTGGCTCTGTGTCTCTGTCCTTCACAGAAGCATGAAACTAGATGAAAAACGAAACTGAAACTGCAGGCACATTATATGATTGATTTTATCAGTTAATCACTTAATTATTATGTCTCTATACCATGTAAACAGTAATTTCAGCAAAAAAAAAAATGTTTCCTTTACAACTCCTTTAAATACAAATGAACTAATACACTGCCCAACAAGAAATATCTTGCCTTTGTGGCTGTGTGTGGTGAAGAGTAAGGATGAGCTTGGGCGTGTTATTTGGATATACCATATTTATCGGCATATAACACACACCGTCATTTTAAGAGGGAAGTTTCAGTATTTTTTTTTATTTTGAATAAAGAACTGTGAAGCCTAATCAGTGCCCATCTGCAGCCTCACCATTGGCATGAATCAGAGGTGTCGTTAGGCCCTGGCTAGGGTGGCTGGAGCCCCGAATGTGGCCCTGAAAAGCCCCGAGTCTCAAAAAAGCACCATACATTAATTAGCCCCGAACACACGCCGAGCAGGAAGCGAGTCACAGGTCCCGCCTTCTGGAGCCTGCAGAACATATGATGAACGTCCCAGTGGTCCAATGTCCAACCGTGGGATGTGTGACGTCCATCATATGCGCCGCCGGCTCCAGAAGGCGGGAATTTCCAATCCCGCAGCAGTCGCCGTCACATGACAATACTGAGATCCCCGCTCAGCACTGAAGCGGGACTCAGAAGAAGACGGACTGAGAAGGAGAGATGAGAAGCCTCCGGCCACTCCACGGCCGGGGGGGGGGTGTGACTGTGGGCGTGGAGGAGCCAGAGCAGACACCCACACCACTGGCTGCTGCTGCTACAATACCGGCCCAAACGTAAGTACAGCCCGCCCCCCCCCCCTCCTCCTGTAACCTGTATAGGAGAAGCAGTGGGGACGGCTGCATATAAAAAATCCTTTTCTCCATCTCCCTTCTGCAGTATTGGAATGCCTGAGGCTGCGAGAGGTAGAGGAAAAGCAGGCATTCCAATACTGCAGAAGGGAGATGGAGAAAATGATTTTTTATATGCAGCCGCCCCCACTGCTCAGTGCTCCTCCTATACCACCCATACTCTTTGCCTCCTCATGATCTCCACCTCCCCCAGTACTCTGCCACCCCCCAGTGATCTCCACCTCCCCCCAGTACTCTGCCACCCCCCAGTGATCTCCACCTCCCCCCATTCCTCTGCCACCCCACAGTGATCTCCACCTCCCCCAGTACTCTGCCACCCCCCAGTGATCTCCACCTCCCCCCAGTACTCTGCCACCCCCCAGTGATCTCCACCTCCCCCAGTACTCTGCCACCCCCCAGTGATCTCCACCTCCCCCCAGTACTCTGCCACCCCCCAGTGATCTCCACCTCCCCCAGTACTCTGCCACCCCCCAGTGATCTCCACCTCCCCCCAGTACTCTGCCACCCCCAGTACTCTGCCACCCCCCAGTACTCTGCCAGCCATCAGTGATCTCCACCTCCCCCCAGTCCTCTGCCACACCCTCTTCAGTACTCTCTGCCACCCTCTCCAGTGCTCTCTGCCACCCTCTCCAGTGCTCTCTGCCACACCCCCCCCCAGTGCTCTCTGCCGCACCACCCCCCAGTGCTCTCTGCCGCACCACCCCCCAGTGCTCTCTGCCGAAACCACCCCCCAGTCCTCTCTGCCACACCACCCCCAGTGCTCTCTGCCGCACCACCCCCCAGTGCTCTCTGCCGCACCACCCCCCAGTCCTCTCTGCCGCACCACCCCCCAGTCCTCTCTGCCGCACCACCCCCCAGTTCTCTCTGCCACCCCTTTAACCCATTCTGACAAGATATTTTTTTTTCTTACCTTGTGAAGCCAGTGATGCTTACCTAATTCCTATATCTAGGTCCCTCAACCGTCCCTGAAAAAGGACCTAACAAGTAAACCGAAGAGGAAATGGCTGTGGGCTGGGGCATCATGTAACGTGGTTTAAGGTAAGTAAAAAGGGCATTTATCCTATATATCTTTATACTGGAGAGGGGTTGAGAATACTTGATTGTGTATGTATGTAGGTCAGGTCAGTGTATGTAGGACAGGTCAGTGGGTCAGGTCAGTGTATGTAGGACAGGCCAGTGTATGTAGGACAGGTCAGTGTATGTAGGTTATGTCAGAACACACACACACACACACACACACACGTAGAACAGAGTATGTGTGTCAGGTAGGTCACCCCACGCCACTCCACCGACCGCGCCCGAACACCCCCCCCCCCCCGGTGGCGGCTTGGCTTCGGGCTGAAGCCCCTGGTCTTTTTGGCACCTAGCAACGCCCCTGCCATGAATGCAGCCTTACAATTGCCATGAATGCAGCCTCATCATTGCTATCAGTGCAGCCTGATCAATGCCTATCTGCAGCCTCACAGGGGACAGGGAGGGGGTGGGACGAATTTACATACAGAAGAATCTCCTGTTTACTTAGTGGTCTCTTTAATACAAAGAGACCACTGAGTACAAAGAGTACTTTCTATTACAGAGGCCACCGAGTAAACAGGAGATTCTCCTGTATGTAATCTGATGGCACTTGTACCGCCTCCCTCCCTGTCCCCTCGGAGGAACGATAAATATGGGGTTTTGTTGGGGGCCACAAAAATATATATATATAGTTTGGATATAATGGTTTTAATTATAAGCATGGTTTATATATGTTTTTTTTTGCTTAAAATATTTTTACACACATTTCAATATTAATTGACACTTTTGATGAACTTTTAGCTACATTGGATTTTGCATATTGTTTGAATCGTTATGTGCACCAAATGGATTTTTTAAGTTATTTTAGTCAGTGCCGCATTCTTTGCTATATACAGTATTCAATGGTTGTGCCAGTTACCTGGATGGGTTCCTGCAGCACCCTCATCCTCTGGCCTCCCTCATCTGCTCCTGGGACTTCTCTGCCTGTCGACTGCTCTCAGGACATCACAGGGGCGGATCCGGGTCATTTAAACTCACATCGACCGTGGGAGCTGCCAGGGATAACCAAGTTTTGCTGGACGAAGATGAAGAGCTGTAAGAGAGGAGGGGGCAGGGGAAGTTGAGCAGTGACGGAAAAGGATGAGTGCAGGCTGAAGGTGGCCGAAGATGTGTGCAGTGTTCGGAAAGAGACAAGCGGGGGAGGAAAGATCGGAAGTGCACTGCTCGCTCTCTGGAAGCTCAATATCTAGCCATGGGCTGTACAGCAATGCTCAAATTGATAGCTGCACGAGTAAGGCAGCCATTAATTTGACAGTCTGTCACTGAAACCAGCCCACTGAGCCATCGGCCCTCCGGGAAACCAGTACACGCCTGCTCCAGTGTATTGATTTTGATCAAAAAATACTATTTTTACAACTTTTGGTATTCCTGGATTGGATCTGTAGTTTGAAGATTTTAAAGTGCTTTGAGAGAGACAAAATCTCCAAACCAGTGTCCAGGATATGCAGAAGACCAGCAGGCTCATTGTGCAGATGTACAGAGCTGGTATAATGATAGGTTTCGGCATTGTTTAGGCCTCCTGTTTGGAGATAAGTATGCATTTCTGTTAGGCCTCGTACACACGATCAAATCTGTCTGCTGGAAACGGTCTGCTAGACCGTCCCAGCAGACAGATTCGATCGTGTGTACGGCCGAGCCGACGGATTTGGCCACCCGACAGATTTCAAAGCATGCTTTGAAATCTATCGGGTGGGAATCCGTCCGCCCGACATGTCTGCTGGTTAGTACACTTACCAGCAGACATGTCGTCCCGCACCGCCGCCGAATGGATTCGACGCATGCGCGGAAGTGTTTTACTTCCTGGTGCGGTGACGTGGCGGCGTCAACGTCACCGCCACGTCACCGACACGTCAGCGCGCCGTCTGCTGGCAGGGATTTTGGTTTGCTCGTGTGTACACGCGAGGAAACCAAAATCCTATCAGAAAGATTTGTTCAAATCGGTCGGTCCGACCGATTTGAACAAATAGATTGCCTCGTGTGTACGAGGCCTTAGAAGACAGAGGTGCTCTACTTAATTGACAACACCCCACGCTGGAGGAGAGATTGCATGTCCATCAAGCTGGAAGATTTGAGGTTGCTAAGAGTCTGGAAGACAGAGAGAGTCTAGGAGACTGAGAGAGCTGGAAAGACTAGATGAGTCTAGGGGACAGGTTTGTAAGTTTGTAAGTTTTGGAGGAGTAATAAAGCCTGGGATGTTAGGGGAACACCTATTGAGGGTCCAGGAATAGGTCCATACAGCAGAGAGCTGTAACTAAAAGCTGAGTGAGCCAGGAAAGTCCAGAGAGCCAGGAGAGCTGGGTGAGGCGGTCTGAGGGGCCAGGGACAAGACAGCGGTGCTGCTGAAGTGAGAGATTGGTGGTGTGTTTTTTTTTCATGACCTATTTTGCTAATTAAAATCCCCTGCCTGGGCAACCGCTTTGTGAACTTTTAGTTTTCATTTTAAATAAAAGTGGGCCAGCGTACTCGAGCAAATGCTTCTGATACCGAAACCTTGTGGTGCGATTTGCGTCAATACAAAATGAATGGGTGCATATCACACTGCAAAGAATGTGATTTGAACAAGAATATGGTGCGATTCCTGTCCAAATCGCATTCGATTCCCAACACCGCTCCCGTGTGTATATAGAAAATGAAAAGCGCCATCTAGTGGACAGTTTTTTAAAAATTAGAAGAGGGAAGGTCTGAACAGCCGCACTTCAATAAAAACGCCTTTATTGTGTAAAAAAAACAAAAGTACAAACCACAGCAGGTTACAGGATAAAAAAGCTGATGCGTTTCACACTCTCAACAGTGCTTAGTCATAGCTGTATAACCAAAAAACTTTGCTACAAATATATACTAGTGCATATAAAACATGTGATCAATTGTGTAATTATTTGAAACTAATCAATTATTTAAATGAAATTTGGTTAATAGCAAACATGAGTGGTTGAGTGTAGGGGCACATATGTGTATCCACGAACACAGCATGAGCTACCACCCTGGGACGCGTGTATATGGACATAAGTCAGCTGACAATACCTACATTGGTGTGGACTTTATTGTCCAATGCTCTATGAACAGCGCATTTGTCACTATTTTGGATGCACTCTGAATGACTACCTATTGTGAATCTGAAGTGCAACGTCCCAGTTAAATGTCAGGCTATTAACTATAGTTGGTATGTAGCTGCGCCAGCGGTGCTTATACCCATTAGTTGCTATACTATATAGTGGTCTTCATACAGTTACTCACTTAAAGATTTTAGCATTTCTGAAAGACTCCTCATACAAGTTCTTTGGTTTATTATACCGCTTGTTAAACTCATCTACTGGATGCACTCATCGTGAAGCCACACGATATATAACAAATTGTTTTTTGGCATACTACCTCTTCAAAAATCCTTTCTATTGTCCTGAAGAAGCCCCATGGGGAAACGCGTAGGCGACTTCTAAGGATTTTTCTAGTATTGGCTGCTATTTTCATGGTTATATTTTTATAATAGTGTAATTTTTTTTCATATTTATGTAATATCCTATGTAATAAAGTTTCATTTTTAAACATACTTCCGCTTAGCCTCAAAGTCCGACCATCAATTTCTACCTGTAATTATTGTTCTTCCCTTACTAGTATATACGGATGTGGCCAATGTGAGTGCTTCCCTTTTGTGTCATTTTTCATTCTTTCTCTCTTCCCCATTTTTCCCATCTTTTCTCTCGTCTACCTCTTACCTTTTCCCCTCCCTGCTTTTATTTTTGAGCGTCCTATAGACACACAAAGGATCGAGCAGACACAAGTACCCCCAGAGCAAGCTGCTTGATGTGGGGACACTCAGCAGGGGGAGGGGCCAGGAGTGCTGGCGGGAGACCCGAGAAGAGGAGGATCAGGGATGCTCTGTGCAAAAACATTGCACAGAGTAGGTACTGCAAGTATGATGTTTGTTATTTTTAAACAAAACTTTACAAACACTTTGATACAGTGACTTAACCTTTTAAAAAGGCAGATGAAATAAAGTTGTTCCCAAAATGTCCTTTAGACCCTAATTTTGTGTGCATGTCATCTCTTGCTGTAATGTCCAACATAGTTTCTATAACAATCCCAGTGTACAGCATGTAATCAGGTGCAGTTAGCTAGTATGCCACTAGGTGGCTTTGTCCCAAAATAGTATGTAATCGGAAATTATGTAAGTGTCAAGTCCTCTTTTAGACTGAGTCTTCCTGTAGTGATGTAATGAATATAGTTAGTGCCCATATACTGTATATACCAGGTTGGCAGAAGCCTAGTGCAGTTGGGGTGTGGGAGCCAAACATCCCACAACTATGCAGATGTAGTCAAAAAAGCAAGTTCCTGCGTAGAGCTGACATCCCTGAGTGAGATAGTCCAATACCCTAAGAGATGGCTGTGTTCGTTCCGTCTCAGTAAACACTGTTTAGGTGGACGGGGAACATGGTCTCACTGGACTGGGAGTGGTAAACAAAAGGCCATTTTTGGCCAGGCCAGTGTTCTCTATGGAATGTACTTATGCCCTGGAATCTGGGCGAAGTGTACAAAGCTAGAGGAACAGCTGTAGCAGTGCTGTCTCTGGAACAATATAAAGCGAGAAAGAATGATGTGGTTCAAGGAACCATAATTAATTGGCCTCCATCCCAAATTTGGACAGAAAGATAGAGAGTTTGGTCAGGGGGACTTTGAATGAGGCCAATCACTATATAGAGTAAGCATGTGGGATATAAAACCACAGTATTGCTTATATTTGGTTTCCGACAAAAAAGGAGGAGTTTGTTAGGGATTTTGAATGGGAGATGTATACAAAAAAGCAGTCTTAGCTCAGAGCATTTTATTATACCTTGCGCGATCATGTACAGCATACTGAATGCCAAAAAATCCATACACAAAATTGCATAAGCATGATAAAAAAAAAAACATATACATGTTGACACCGTGGTACTTGGCATATCATGAGGTTAGAAACAAGTCCTGCACAACATGAGCCACTGGAAGGGCTAGATGGTGTTGGAAAATATTAAGGTAAAACAATATAAAAGACATGGAACGATATAAAGAGAGTTGTGACCTGGATGCATTAAGCCTCATGGGCAAGTCACAGCCCTCTGAGTGGGTACCAATGACCCTGGGGAGTGACAGCAGGGAGCTGGGTCCCAACACAGTGGTGCTTCCAAGGAGAAGAGGGAAACATTGAGAAAAGGTGATTATACAGTGATGTGCAATGTATGGCTTTCACATGTGACTGCTGCGGATCGTCCGCTATATGTGATTGGTGAAGTAAGCCAAGTGACCCTGCATAGTATGTCCATGTGAAGTGATGTTTCACTGTCATCTTTCAAGTGCTACAATGTATGGACATTCCTTTTTTTTATATTTTTATTAAAGGCTAACAGCCAGATATGTCGTGAGAAGGCATTTGACAAGCAGGTGGGTGCAATATGGTGAAAGATTACAAGAAAAAGTGAGGTAGCAAAAAGATACATCCTGAGTTACAGATCCAGTGACCAAGTTCAGCCACACAACAGATCTCAATGGCAAATAATATCCTCTTGTATTTTCAACACATATCACTCTGAAGTGGTAGCAGTAGAATTTTCTGATCCAAATGTCGGTTCTTTTTTTTTTTTGATCAGATTCTTATATATTATTATTATAACATAACACTTAATCAGATTCTCAATTATTATCATATAAAAACGAATCTCAAATTTAAAATACATCAGTCTCACAGTGCATAGCATAATACCCTAACCAAACAAATGAGCAAGCACACATCTGGATGAGCATGTAGCAGGTTAAAAGCCTCAGACAAAGCTTTGTAGGCTAAAGTGAAAAAGCATGTTTCATGTTGGATTATGCAGCATGTGATTCTCCAGTTACGTGCTATCAACCAAATGTCCTTCATTTGCTATGAAATCCTAAAGTTAAATCTGCACAAATTACTCTCTGTCTCAGCTTTAATATCATCTCTCCATAGAGATTTGCTTTCATATGTTACCAGTTACTTTAGCATTGTGCTTTTTTATAGTACTTGTATACAGTATTTTACCTAAAACATTGAGAAAAGCATTTCATAACCCAAGGTTGTAAATGTAAAATTGTTTATGGTGAAACATACTTCATATGGATTTATCCCATCCATTTTTGGATAATTTTATTTAAAGTACACTTGTCAAAAGAGTATATATGCCATTACTGATCTCCATCCAAAAATGCTGGTTGCCTGACTTAGTTTACAGATGAAAGTCTCCAGATTTTGCCAAAAGTACTGAACGTAGGGTTGCCACCTTTTCTTCAAGCCAAACCGAACACTTTTGCCGTGCACAACAATTTTTTTGTAGTACACGCTATAGGAATGTAAAATACCTGGGACACCTTTTGGGTTACACAAATAGAGCAGTAATGAGGTTAGCTACAGTGAACAGTGACTGTGGCCAAATTGCATTAACAGGGGGGGGGGGGTAAATAAAACAAAAGCATTCATGTACCCATAAAATATGATTTCATTAATAAAAGAAATGTCAGTTAAAATATGAAGCTAGCCTACCTTAAAAGTGGACACTGTCAGCCATTAGAGTAGTGGACGGCATCAGTAGATCAGTGGATGGCATCGGTAGATCAGTGGATGGCATCAGTAGATCAGTGGATGGCATCAGTAGATCAGTGGATGGCGTCGGTAGAGCAGTGGACTGCATCAGTAGAGCAGTGGACAGCATCAGTAGAGCAGTGGATGGTGTCAGTAGAACAACGGACGGCGTCAGTAGAGCAGTGGACAGTGCAGTGTGACCCGGCTGCAGGACATTAACACTGCTGGAGCGGGGGAAGAAGGGGGAATGCATGCTGTTTGGGTGTAGCTGACAGAGTGGAGGGGGTAGCTGACAAAGTGGAGGGGGTAGCTGACAGAGGGGAGGGAGTAGCTGACAGAGAGGAGGGGGTAGCTGACAGAGGGGAGGGGGGTAGCTGACAGATGGGGAGGGGGTAGCTGAAAAGGAGGAGGGGGTAGCTGACACAGAAGGGGGTAGCTGTCACAGAAGGGGGGTAGCTGACAGAGGGGTGGGCCTCCTCCCTCTTAGGTGAATAGTGTGTAGTGACCAAGTGAAAACATCCAGAGAGCCGTACACAGCAGCTTGGGTCACAGCAGTGCAGACGAGGGGTTGACTCACAGTAGCAGATGAAGAAGAAATCCCCATACAGCTCTGATGTCTGTGATGGAGTTCTGGCTGACTGAATATCACTGCTGCTTCTACTCCTCGACCTGTCCTCCACGCTGCTGAAACCTTCTTGCAGTGGTGGCACGGGCGATGGGTGGTGTCAAGGTCGGCACAGTCTTCATTCATAACAGGATGCGCAGGCAGGCTGGCTGGCAGTGGCGGGGGGGGGGGGCAGGGTTGGATGGCAGGCACCCCGCAGGGGAGAAAGCAATAGGAGGGAGTCAGACTCTTGGGACTGGAGGTACGCTGCTAACGTGTCCGGGTTAGAGGAGTACAGAAACCCGGGCACAAGTGTTAAAAACTGGACTGTCCAGGTCATTCCTGTATGGGTGGCAACCCTATACTGAAGCCAAACTACCAGTATGCATGTGGGAGTAGGCAGTGCAGGGTCAGAGTGACAGTTTTATCAGCATTCAGGTTTCCATGGGATCACTTACTTGAAATCACACCAATGCTCAGCTAAGGAGGTTCTTGCCACTGATGGGAGGCAAAAGCTAGGTCTTGAACCCCGAACCCAAAAGTTCGGATTTGAACCGCAAACCCCATTGAAGTCTATGGGACGTGAATTTGAAAAGTCCCCATTTTGAAGGCTTATATGCAAGCTATTGGCCATAAAAGGGTATAGGTATTTTTTTTAAAAGATAATTTTTGCAGGAGCAGTGATTTTAATGATGCTTAAAGTGAAACAATAACAATTAAATATTCCTTGCCTGAAACCCACTTTAAAGTAAGGGATCCTTCGCGTTCGCTATAAGCAATTCCCACAGATGTATTTAGCGGCGGGTCCTCGCAAACGTGCGGGGGTCGCAATACTTGTTAAACATGGGTCCCCGTTCACTTGCTCCAGCCATTACAGTGACCCCAGGGTCACATTTGTTATCCTCCGAGGCCTGTGGCAGATGCGTGAGATCACTTTCTGCGCGTTATACGCCGAATGTCCAGCAGCACAGATTTTTTGACTAGGCTTTTTACTCGCCTCTTTCGATCGGACCACGGGCTGCTAGTGGTAGTGGGCGACTTCAACCTGACTCACTCTGTGACTGCTGATAGCCATGTGGGGGGTCCCCGGGCATTGTCGGCTCGAGCTCTAAGGGACTCAAAGCTCTTCCGCCAAATCTCCAGACGATATGCCCTCTTTGATGCCTGGCGGGCCCCTCCAACCGGGTGATCGGCAGTACACTTTTTACTCGGCCCCTCACAAAGCCCACTCTTGCATCGACTACTTTTTCACCAACAATACTACACTCAGGGTGGTGCGTGAGGCGCAGATACTCCAGATATCGTTGGTCGCACTGCTCACCGATCGCTGCTCACGCTTGGACTTAAGGCTCCCCGCTCTACAGGCCCTATAAACTTGGAGATAAAAACACCTTCCTCTCCAAACATCTTACAGTCCAGACAGAACTTACCTCTACCTACAACTCTACTTTGTAGAGAAAATAACACCGCTGACGTCTCCACCTCTACGCTCTGGGAGGCCCACAAGGAGGTCCTTCGAGGTAGATGCATGGCGATATCCGCGGCCCTAAAAAAAGACGCGACCGATACTAAGCAGCAGACCGAAAGGGAACTTGGAGCCCTAGAGCGCCGTCTACAAGTGTCCCCTTCCATCGTCTTCCAGAAGAAAATTACGAGCCTCCGAGCGACCCTGAGAGACCTGGCCCTTGGCCGGGTGGAAAAGGCCCTCATTAGATTGCGGCAAATTTACTATGACAAGGGTAACACTCCCTCTTAGAGAAAAAACTGCGTGACACCCACCTTGTGACGACGCCCCATCAGGTTAAAGACGCCTCGGGCTGTCTCCAATCTCACCCCAGGGACGTGGCCAGCACATTTGCTGACTTTTACATGGACCTTTACAAAACAACCCCGACATTCCAGCGACCTCTCTCCCCGGACGTTTCCCATCGTATGGCACGATACCTGGAACAGAGCAGTGTCTCTAGGCTCCAACCCTCTGACCTAACTTCCCTGAATATGTGTATTACTGAAGAGGAGATTGAGCAGACCATTAAATCTTCTGCCCTCCGCAAGTCCCCAGGTCCAGATGGCCTGCCTTATGAATATTATAAAGCTTTCCTGCACCTCCTGCTTTCCCATATGTCCAAACTTTTTAACGCCTTCCTCTGAGACAGCCCATCCCGTCGGACATGCAGCACTCCTTTATCACCTTGATCCCTAAGCCGGACAAGGACCCTGTTCTTTGCGCCAATTATAGGCCGATCGCCCTATTGAACTCAGATCTAAAAATTTTTACGAAATTGCTTTCGATTCGTTTGAACATGGTCCTTCCTTCCCTCATTCACAAAGATCAGGTGGCTTCGTGCCCCTTAGGCAGGCAGGCGATAACACCCGAAAAGTAATAGACCTGGTGGATGTGTGGCGACAGAGATAACACGGCGTCCTTGCTACTTAGCTTGGATGCCGAGAAGGCTGTTGACCGGCTTGGATGGCCCTTCATGTTCGCCACGTTGCACCATGTGGGAATCCGGGGCCCATTTATGACAGCGATCCGCCACCTATACTCAAACCCCTCTACCCAGGTCAAAACACCCTTCGCCCTCTCTTCCTCCTTTCCCATCAATAATGGTACTTGGCAGGGATGTCCACTTTCACCCTTGCTATTCGCTCTATGTGTTGAACCCTTAGCGGCCACTATCCGGAACAACCGTCTATCCGGGGGGTCCCTGTTAGGGGCAGGGAATTTAAAATTTCCTGTTCGCGGATGACATCATCCTTCCCTGACCCAACCCAGAATCTCCCTCCCGAAACTTCATGCTGAACTGGCCCGGTATGGAGCCCTGTCAGGCTATAAAATTAACAAATTAAATTGGAGGCCCTACCAATTAATATTGCTGGGACGGAGGTAGCTCACCTAAAGGCCAACTTCTCCTACCACTGGAAAACGACCTCCCTGAAATATCTGGGGATACACATTACCCCAAGCTTTACCACTCTGTACCAGGAGAATTCCCCCCCCCCCCTGTTTCGCTCAGTAAGATCCTTTCACGTACCTGGTTATGGGCCCAATGTGCAGGGACGGCTCTCGAAATCCTCTGAC